>JAUTXW010005022.1:600000-956737 GCA_030620095.1 Kuschelorhynchus macadamiae | reverse complement strand
GTTACCTGTTATGTATAACCTAAAGTTCAGGACTACGTATTGTTTTTAACCAGTAAAGTAAAGTCTGTTAAATTTCAAAGTGTAAAAAGTAAAAACGTAGTCATCGATTGTTCGCGGTAAAAGGTGGAGTAGTCTCAGCAGCAGCAGCAGCAGCAGTATAGTGAACGTTTTGTAAAGAGTCATGTTTGTAATAGATATACAAGGATTTCAATATGGCAGCTCAACTTTTTTGTGCAAGGAAATTGCAATTCTTAATACCTCAAATAAAAATTATAAACATGCTTCAGTTAAACTTCCTTTTGAATTGGACTTTTGCAAAGACCAAATTAGAAATCACATGAAATGGTTAACCAACAACGTACATGGCTTGGAATGGTCAAACGATGCTTTTGAAAATTTGGAATATGAAAATCTGACTGAGTTTATAAAAGATTTTATTAATGAAGAAAATGGATATGACACTGTGGACTCTTGGAATAACGACTACACCGACAATATCATTGCAGTAAAGGGAAATCAGAAATTGGAGTGGTTGACCCGATTATTGTTCAAAACAAATTACACCGTTATTGATTTGGAAACAAGAGGATGTCCACCCTTGGCCGAATTACAAAATATATTCAAGTCATATCGTTGTCAGCAACATGATAGTAACACATTAAATTGTACCTTGGAAAACGTATTTAATTTATATCATTGGAATACATTTAAATGTAGAAATTGTAATGAAGATTGAAATAAAAAACTAAAATATTATGTAAATTGTATTTATTCAAATCGTTATCCTACTTTTAGACATATTATTTTTCAGACATATCATTGCTAAGGTGTCTACATTCAATCCATTTTCAAGGCGTTTTTCTATATTTTATCACGACGATTAACAATTTCTTGGAATACAATTTTCAATTTTCTTCATTTGATTAATTTGAATTGTATGTAACGAATTATTTTGCCTAAATAAAGCAGTTTTACATATATCTAAATCAAAATTAGTTATCGTATGTATAATTAGTTCTTCAAAAGTTAAATGGTTAGAGTTTTCTTTCAAAAATATCAATTGTAATAAAAAACCTTTTTTGACGACAACATTTCGTAAGAAAAATTTTGTTGAGTAATTATTTACAGTTGTTATACTTTGTACACTTCTATAACCATTTTCTAGTTTTATTATCAGTATATTTAAAATCAATAAACATACCGCTTCACATACAGGACTAAGTTCAATAAACATGTCAATATCTGCGTAAGTTTTGGTTCGACCTACTAAATAACTAGGATAACCACCGGCTACAAAGGATCTGCACGGACAAGATTTTAGTAATAGGTTAATGATTTTTACCTCATCCAGAACCTCAGCAACAATCACATCATGTAATGATTTTGAAGTCCAACACTTTTTTAAGCTTAGGTAATTATAACCTTCTATCAAAGTTAGTTGATTTTTCTGTAATAAAAGAATAAATATACTATTCTAACTATATTTAAATCTGAAAAAAGAACACTAAAATTACTAAAATGAATTTACATTTGTTTGTTCTAGTTGTTGTTGTTGTTGTTGTTGCTCTTCATCCTCGCTGGAGGAATAGACCTCCTCCACAGTCAACTTTTGCCGTTTCGACGACGACGACGACGACTGCAACAACGACGACGACGATGATGTTGATGGTAAAGTGTTCGTCGTTGTTGCTCACTAACAGTCATTTCCACATCCTCGTCCACAAGATTAAATCTGAACCGTTTTACCACTCTTTCAGTATCCTAAATTCCTCATCATTATTGATTTTTGTCCGTAGATAGCGTACGGGAAAACTCCAAATTTTCTTTTTCAAGGTTTCTCTCCGGGGACTATAAGTAAGGTGTATATACACCTTATCATCCCTTTCGATAATCCTATCAACACCATATCTGAAAGGAAACAAAAAACTTCTCTAAATACAGGTTTTATAACACCTCATAGGAATCATTTTTATATATTCAGTATTTTTGTAAAAATAAAAAATATTGCTTCACTGAAAAGCTTTCAAAATTAAAAAAACATGTGCTATATAAATTTATGGAATATATAAAATAAGCTACAGCACCTAGCTAAATAAATTCTTGCACAAAATGTAATAAAAGGAGCTGTTATTATAATAAATGGTACGTTCACTAACACTTTAACAAATACTTACTGAAAAAGCTGTTTCATAACAACCAAGACGTGACGCACAGGAAAGTTTATTTTATCTTCAGAAAATACAACAAGTGTACTGGGTACTGTTGCCATCTTGAATATTTTTCATTTGGCTGTTTCCAAAAAACGGATAGACATAGAACTGATACCAAACGCAAACTCTGGATGAGTATAAATACAAATTTATCATTGAAAAAATTAGCAATTTTGACGTAGACGACGATAAAAGTATTCATTAATTTCAAAGGAAAATTTCAACAAAATTTGGTCCGTTACATATTATAACACCACGTCCACAGTAAATGTTTCTTTATCTTTTATCATAATTACTAGCAAAAACAGAAATTTTCCTAATATTTTGCAACGTGAATTGTATTCGATAACGAAAAAGCAAAATGCAATGTACGTCGTGCAACGTGACTTGTATTTGATAACGGAAAATAAAAATGCAAAGGTCATGCAACGTGACCTATATTTGATAAAACATGTTTTTGGTGCAACGTGTACTTATCTTCTGGAAAATTTTACATATACATGATATGATACCATGCTACTTTGCGTGTGTATGTGTGTTGTCAATAGAAATGACGCGAATGATTGATAAGAGTTTTGTATATAAATTATCATACACACACACAGAACTTATTCACACTGCAGTCTTTGTAGTCCTTCTTGCCACTACACTAAAAGAAAACAAAAACCAAAATGTCGTCCAGCAGCAACAAAGTCCTAGATTCATTTTCAAGTGAAGCGGTCCAGAAAACTGAAATGTTTTAAGTAGATTACTTAAAACAAAAGAAGATTACCAAACACATATTCGTTATCTAAAAAAATCAATTGCCATTATTAAAAAATGTTTAAAAAATAGTTCATGTGTTTCTAGTTATAGTAGAGTGGAAAGTAATTTGTCAATTTTAAAACACTTTTTATTGCGTTTTAAATTGCATTTAAAAAATAACAAGGGTCTATTAAAAAGAAAATTAGTTTGGGAAGATGTTGATTCTTGTTTTAAAGGGAGAATAAAAACGGGAATTATTAACAATTTAAAGATGAAAGAACCAAGAGAGTTTTTAAATAGTGCTTTTCGTATTTTTTCAAACAGGATTAAAACTGAACTTAAAAATTCTATGATTAAAGTAAATGTTGTGTTTTCAGGTTTATTTATAAAACCTCAAAATTTAGAAAAATCCGCTAAACATTTTACAATGAAAAATTCACTAATTGAACCATCTACGAATCTGACTGAATGGTATAAGATACACGTTACTGATAAGATTTTGGTTCAACTTGAGAATTTCCAGAAAGAGACAGTGGTTGGGCCTTGTGTGTGAAATTTGGTACTTGAAAGTAAATATTAATTCTTTTAATCCAATAAGCGTGGGGTCTTCACTTATGTGCAATTGCCTGAATTCATAAAAAAAACTAAAAGTGTTATCAATATTAAAAATAAAGACGTTTATTGTTTTTGTGGGCTATCATGTGTGCTGTACGTGGACCCAGAAAAGGCAAAAACGTTTCACGCACGTCATCTTATGATCATTTCAGTCACTATTTGAAATATGATGAATTCAATTTCCAATTGCTCTAAAAGATATTTCCAAGTTTGAAAGAATGAACAACTTAGCTATTAATGTTTTTTGTTTAAGAAAGAGAGAAATTTTACCTTTATTATTAAGCAAAATAGAATATTTTACAGATACAGTTAATTTACTTATACTACCTTGTAATAACGTTGAATTAGAAAACACACAATATTTTCTCGAACCTGCAAACACAACATTTCATTTTGCATGCATAAAAAAATTAAGTGGTTTATTGAATACCCAAATGGGTAATAGAAAACATAAAAAATGGTTTTGCGAGCGTTGTCTCAATCATTTTAAAACTGAACCCATTTTGAAAAAAACATTCCAAAGATTGCCAATTATTGAATAAATGTAAAATTACATTGCCAAAGGAAAATGAAAAA
This sequence comes from Kuschelorhynchus macadamiae, assembly GCA_030620095.1. Classification (NCBI taxonomy): domain Eukaryota; kingdom Metazoa; phylum Arthropoda; class Insecta; order Coleoptera; family Curculionidae; genus Kuschelorhynchus; species Kuschelorhynchus macadamiae. Next base: position 952,592 of record JAUTXW010005022.1, on the reverse strand, counting down.
ATTTTAACTTTTAAAAATTTCTCAAATAAATTATTGGTTCCTTTTGCAATTTACACAGATTTAGAGAGCATGCTTGTCAAGTATGAAGACAAGCAATGCACTAAGAAATCAAAAAATATCAAAAACATGAACCATTTAGTATTTCATATTTTCTAAAATGTTCTTATGATGATTCGCTATCGGAATTTCATTCATATACTGGAGAAAAGTGTCAAGAATGGTTTGTCAGGGAACTTGGCAAAATTGCTTATAAAGTTAATTCAATATATTCAAACCCACAATCTATGACACCTCTAAGTAAACAAGAAAATGAGGCTTATTGTCAAGCAAAAACATGTCATTTTTGTAATGAACCTTTTTTAGGGGATAACTATAAAGTAAGAGACCATTGTCATTTAACGGGGTTATTCCGAGGAGCTGCACATAAATCATGTAATTTAAAATTTTCAGATAAAAAAAAAACTGTGCCTGTAATATTTCATAATCTATCAGGATACGATAGTCACTTCTTAATCAAGGCCCTTTCTACAGAAGTGAAAGGTATAATTAGTTTGCTTCCACTTAATAAAGAAAAATACATATCTTTCACCAAGTACATTGAAAATTCAGATATCAGCTTTAGATTTATCGATTCATTTCGTTTTATGGCCAGTTCCTTGGAAAAACTAGCATCCTATTTAGAGGATCACCAAAAAACTGTTACAAGATACTATTATCCGGATGATGTTAAATTTAAACTAATGACCAGGAAGGTGGTATTTCCTTACGAATATCTAGACTCTTGGGAAAAACTGCAAGATAACAGTTTACCTCCAATACAGCTATTTTATAGTTCTATTTCTAATTCAAACATATCAACCGAAGAGTATCAACATGCTTCTACGGTGTGGGATACGTTTAAAATTAAAAGGTTTCAAGAAATATGCTGAATTGTATCTTAAAACCGATGTCCTACTTTTAGTTGATGTCTTTGAAAACTTTCGCAAAGTCTGTTTGGAAACATATCAATTGGACCCTCTACATTATTATACAGCACCAGGATTAGCATTTGATAGCATGTTAAAAATTAGTGAAGTAAAATTGGACCTCTTAACAGATATTGATATGGTCATGTTTATTGAAAAGGGTATAAGAGGGGGAATTTCACAATGCTCAAATAGATACGCTAAGGCTAATAATGAATATATGGGGGTAGAGAATATAACCCTGACAAACCATCTAGCTATCTCATGTATTTCGATGTTGTAAATTTATATGGTGCTGCTATGAGTTATCCTCTGCCTACTGGAGACTTTCAGTGGGTTGAAGATATCTATCAGGAAACAAATATTTTAGATGTAGCCGATAATAGTGAATATGGGTATATTTTTGAAGTGGACCTTTATTATCCAAAAGAGTTATTTGAAACACATAAGGATTTACCACTCTGTCCTGAACATTTAGTACCACCAACTTCAGCTACTTCACTTCCCAAACTATTAACCACTCTTTATGATAAGAAACGTTACGTTATTCATCACAAAAATTTGCAGCTAGTCACCAAATTGGGTCTAAAAATTGGAAAAATTCATAGGTGTTTAAAATTTAAACAATCTCCATGGCTAAAAAAATATATAGACCTAAATACTACTCTCAGAATAAACAGTAAAAACGAGTTTGAAAAAAATTTCTTTAAATTGATGAATAACGCACCATATGGAAAAACAATTGAAAATGTACGCAAATATCGTGATATAAAATTAGTTTCGAAATGGTCAGGCAGATATGGTGCAAATTATTACATTTCACAACCTAATTTTCACAGTTGTGAAATTTTTACAGAAAATCTAGTCTTAATCGAAATGAACCGATTAAACATAAAATTTAATAAACCAATTTACATCGGTATGTCTATTTTAGATATTTCAAAAACGATAATATACGATTTTCATTACAATTTTATTATACCGAAATTCCAGTCTAATGCTAAATTAATGTACACTGACACTGACAGTCTTATTTATCTATTTTCAAATTATAATATTTATGACTGCATTAGGGAAAATATACATATGTTTGATACGTCAGATTACCCTAAAGACAACGTATACAATATTCAACAAAAAAATAAAAAAGTTTATGGGCTAATGAAGGATGAATGTTGTGGTCAGGTTATGACTGAATTTATCGGCTTGCGTTCTAAAATGTATTGTTTTAAAACTTTTAGTGATAAAGACAGCGCTGCAAACAAAATTGTTAAAAAAGCTAAGGGTATTCAATCTTCAGCATTGAAACAAATTTCTTTTCATGATTATTATCAGTGTCTTTTTAACAATACTACCATCGATGTTGCGCAAAATTTTATTAGATCCAAAAAGCATAACGTATTTACTATTAATCAAATTAAAACCGCTTTGAGTCCTTTTGACGACAAGCGAATAGTTAACTACACGAACTATTATCAACAGTTAAACACAGACACTCTACCGTGGGGATATAACAATGTTTAGTTTCATTTATTCTTCTTTTGTTACGGGTAATCTACTATATTCAAAAATTCCGTCTCATCCAGTTAAGAGGTAAATAGTTATATTTTAAATATAAATGCAATATTTAAATTGAAAATATTATTTCAGACCACGACTGATATCAAATATTTGGAGGCAAATGATCGCAAAAGATTTCACAACTTGACCCCTGTCAAATATACGCCCGCTGCTACTACAAGACAGAATAAACAGATTAAATTAGATGTCGGATCACAACGAAAACACGAACCATTAGCTACAATTTACTGTCACCTCTGTAAGCTACATTTCTGCTTTTGTCAGGAATCAATTCGCATTCACAGAGCACAGTCATTTGTTGGAACGACGTCGGAACTTGACTTGTACTGCAAGGAATCAATACCCCAGTCATAGAATTGTTTTTTTGTTATAGCCACATCATAGCTGTCCCATTCCCACCAAACAACAGTTTTTGGATACCAAAAGTAACCTCGTGACAAACAAAATGGACAAATGTTTTCATCTGTATCAAGCACAGCCACAAGATGATTGGGGATGGCGACAGATGGATGAAGATTATTTCTATGCTAACATCAGTGACAACTCGACTCAAAATTACTGGACCCGAATTAAAATGGAAACTTCGTACAATATTGCACAATTTGCTTTTTACGAAAGAAAGAAAAGAAAATTTCAAGAATAGTGTATTTATTAATATTGTTTTAATAAACATTATTTGAAAGGATTGACTTTTTTTTATATTTCTATCTGAAAATTTAAATAAATCCAAATTATTTCAAAGTTGAGTTTTATTCCATTATCTTAATAGAAAATTAGACCAGACTCGAACTCTTGTGGCTCGAACACATTAATTTTAAATAGTTGAAAACAAATCTCGTTATATTAATTATTTTAAGCGCTATACGTTTTTTATCGTTTATTATTCGAAATAAATATTATTTATTATAACAACATTATTATTGCTCATCTCAATACTACACAAACATCTCCTTATCTACATCCTCGACCTTTTCTTATCTGCGAACCTGACCTCTAGTCTTACGTCGAACATTAACAGAAAAACAATTCTCGGTACTCGACCTTTTCTTATCTGCGAACCTGACCTCTAGTCTTACGTCGAACATATTAATTAACAGAAAAACAATTCTGGGAATTCGGCGAGGCGAGGCTCTTGTGATGACGCGAAGCTCGCTTCTTGGAAGTTTTTTTCAAAAATCACACCTACCTGTGCAAACCAGGTGGCACGCAAAAGACAGGTGCACAAAAGTGACAGGTAAACACTTCTTGCAGGCAGGTGAGCCGAAGAGCTCCTGGGACCGATCGGTGGTCAAGATGCCATCGAGGTGTCCCAGGACCGCCCCTGCTATACTACTTCCGTCAATCGCGATCTTGCGACAGATTTGTTTCCTTTCATCAAAGAAAATAGTTGTTCACACTTATAAATACTTCCAAACATTGACAGGATTTTACAGGCAAATTTTCTCATTTCTTGGTATTGAACTGGCAAGTACTTATAAAATTCCAATGTACCAACACTATCAAATTTTTGTTTTAAATGGGTCTGACACTGAATCTCAATTACTTCCATTAGCAAGTGAGGGGGAGCTTTATCAATATCGATAATAAGAAAGACCAGTAAATAGAGAAAAATTGTTTTCTTGGGTCTTAAAATCCTGAAAACGCTTCTCAAATTCTGCCAGAAGGCTTCTCATTTTCTCTGAATATATTTTGTATGATATTGGGACACTTGTGCTTTCCTGATATGCCTTACAAGTCAGAAAATGTGACAGATTATCCTCTGCTAACTGTTTTTCCCACAACATCATCTTACACTTGAAAGCTTTCACATGATCATGCATATCTGTAATAACTTGACGTGGTCCTGGCAATTTCGTATTTAAGTCCGACAAGTGTTTTGTGATATCTACCATAAATAAAACATCTTGTAAAAAAGGTACATCGCATAATAAGCTGACATCTTCTTCTTTTGTTTCCATGAAAACGCGTATTTCTTCTTTGAGTTTCCAAAACCGGTCGAGTACCATAGAACACGAAAGCCATCGCACCTCTGCATAATATGGTAAACCAGTGTACTCACTTTCTAAATCACTTAAAAATGCAGAAAACTGTCGCTGATTAAGGCCTCGTGACCTTATGAAGTTTATATACTTTTTCACTGACTTTAAAACACTTTCCAACTTGATCACTTTTGAGCATAAAACTTCTTGGTGGATTATACATTGTCACTGCCCGTTTTTCTGATCTTTGTCTGTAATATTTTAACGAAGTCATTTTTTACTCCAGTCATTGTGAAAATTGTCTGTTGTAACGGAAGACAGATTTGACAAATCTAAATTGTACTTTTGCAGAAGTCCATAAACAGCATTGAAAATATCCTTCCTAGTTGTTGTATCATGCAATGGTACTAATTCCAGTAATTCTTCATACACATTGATATCTTTATCAACTGCACGAAGAAAAACAGCGAGTTGCGCCACACCACACACATCCATACTTTCGTCACAGGCAATAGAAAATGCAATGAAAGAGTCTGATTTTGTTTTTATCTGATCACTTATATTGGCAGCCAACTACTCTTTCAGCGACAGTATTCCGGGACAAGGATATATTCTATAAAGGACTTAACAATTTTCGCGGCCTTTACAAGACACTCTTTTATAAATTCACCTTCAACAAATGGTTTTGAGTGTTTCGCGATCAACTTCGACAGTACGTAGCTCGCTTGAAGGACAGATTCATTTTCTTGCTTTGGACGTGTAAACATAAGCTGCTGATCTTTCAACCGTGATTTTAACTTATTTAACTTTTCGTTTCTGACCATGCCTGTATACTTGTCAAACATAGTTTTATGAATATCATAGTGACGTTTTATATTATACAATTTTGGGACACCGACTGTACTATTACAAATCAAACAAATAATTTTTTCTTTCACTTCACAGTAAAAAAACTCTAATTCCCACTTTTCTTGAAAGATACGATGCTCATCTACAAGTTTCCTCTTACTTCCACTTGGTTTTGAAAGAGACATGTTAAAAACTGTATCCGAAATAAATTATAATAAGTACTGTTAAGTGTTGTAACAATAAGTGTGCATCTCAACTCGAAACTCTATCGCAACTGACTCATAACTGACTAAACACTGAACGACTGAACTCAATTGAACACGGCTTATATACGGATTGTGATTTTTGGAGTTCTTTCTAGAATGTTCAGATAGCATCATCTGTGTTTTTGCGCGATAGAATTTCATGGAACAAGCCAGATAACGTTTGGCTTTAGGTTTTAGGTTGAGTATGTGTAGTTCATCCTCCTAAACATAGATGGCACTACGTACAATTATACATTTTATTATTTATTGTTCGCGGGCCGCATTATCTGGCGGTTTTCAAAACTGATTTGCGCCGCAGAAAAATGCTCACTGGGCCGCATGTTTGACATGGCTGGTCTAGTGGATATTTAGCGTCTTGTTTCTCCCACATCCATTTATTCACAGGAGCAAGGAATTATATACACTCCTTCTGTTCGAAAAGGTACAATATTCTTCACGGATCGCCAGCACTGTCCAATCTTCTTCTGTGTATTGAAGATTGTATGTATGTTGGACCGCCGAAGTAATCATCCTATTTTGTCTGTAGGGAAGAACAACACTACCTAATGGTGGCGCCTTAGCAGTTTCTATTTGCGGAGTTTGATTACTATATCTTTTAAATCAATGCGTAATATCTTCAGTGCAATAGCCATTCCCTCTCGGCTTCGGTCAGCTTCGATGTTTCCGATCGAAATCTTGATCACAAACTAAAATGGCTTTAAATATTAACAATTTATTTTATGTTGGATGGTGGTGGGAATTTTTATTTAAGTGTCTATTTGTATGCTTCCTAAAGTAAAGTGCGGGACACGAAAGAAAACCGGGCGGAGTCAATCGGTTTAGGAAGTTCGGCCAAAATATCTCTTTAAACCAGTGGTGTCCCGTCCTTCTTTAAATAATATGGCACTCCTTTTTGATTATACGCACTTCAGATAATTAAAAAATGTAAATATGCTTAATGAACCTTTATCTATATTTGTCTGTTTTCTTTCGTGTACCGCACTTCTATATCTCTTTTGTGTTGCAAAAACGGCGAATTTTAAGATGATTTACCTACAAATATATTTTTTCTTGAGTTCTGTCATTAACGATTCCCGGGCTACTGCCTACGTCTACTATTATTGGACCACCCAGTATAGCGATACACAATTTACAAGTCCAGCTTTTACAAGGGCAGCCAGCGTCATATCCAGTGAACGAGATTTATCAAAATGTTAATTTATGCAGTTCGACTTTGGGCTACTCGGGTATGCTAAAAGTGGCCGTCTGTCTCCGTTTGTCATATTACTTTATACAGGGGCCGTCATTGTGAAGTACTATACAGGGCGTTTCCTAATTGCGTGCTGATGTTAAAGGGGGTGTTTTTATCTCCTAAAAGTCTTAACTTTTACAAGATATAAAGTTTAAAAAGAAAACATTTTTTTTCATCCCAATTCTGATGCTATCGTAGATAACTGCTTGAAATTTGATACACGTCTTCTATGCATTAAGGAGCATACGGATTTACCTAGGGTAATTACATATGCACGCCACTGATAGAAAATTCAAAAATTGATTGTTAAAAAATGCCCTTTTATGCACAAAAGACGTGTATCAAATGTCACCCAGTTATGTATCTATAATAGCATCAGAATTAGGATTTAAAAAAAAATGTTTTTTTAAAATCCTGTATCTCCAAAGTTAAGACTTTTAGGTTCATATTAAACATTTTTCTCAAAAAGGTCCAAGAATCACCCCCCTTTAACATTAGCACGCAATTAGGAAACGCCCTGTATAGTACTTCACAATGACGCCCCCTGTACAAAGTAATACGACAGACGGAGACAAACGGTCACTTTTGGCATACCCGAATAGACCAAAGTCGAACTGCATAAGTTAAAATTTTGATAAATCTGGTTCACTGGAATCAGTGCTGGCTCCCCTAATATAACTACATTGATGTATTAAGTTTGGAAAAATATGAGTTCTGTAGTTTTTCAAATATTAATTGCAATATTAAATATTTTTTGACACCCTGTATTGAACAGAAACTTAATTATTTTGAAGCAGTTTATTGACAGCTACTTTATGAACAATTTTACAAAATATATGAAAAAAAACTAAGCCATTTTTGAGTTTGACGGCTGTGATTCTAATGGTTCGATTCCTTCTAAATCGTTGTCTTCCTCTGAAAATGATGAGGTTTCATCGTCACTACTTGAAGATCCCAGTGTGATAACTAAATCATCAATAACCGTTTCAATTTTGCTATCTACTTCCCAGTATTTATCTTCAATAGAATTAACATGTTTAACATACGATTTCCAATTTTCAGTCGATATTGAGTCAATCGCTTCTATTGTTATTTTATTTAAATTTTCAATTGAAAGTTCAATTGTTCGCTCTCGAATATATTTTTTTACTCCTGCCCATGCAAGTTCAATAGGGTTGAAGTCGCACATGTATGGCGGCAGCCTTAAAGGTGTATGACCGAGGTTACGTAAAAGACCGTCAATTTTATACTTTTTTTCTCTAGGATTGTGGGCTGATATTACTTCATATAATTGATATTTTCTCCATGTTGAATCATATACAAGATTGTTCGATTTAAGCCACGATATCATATGAGCTTCTGTAGAGTATTTAGTTGGCACTTTATCTTCTACGTGAGAATGATAAGACGAATTATCCATTACCACGATTGACTTAGGAGGAATGTTAGGTAGAAGCTTCTCGAGCAACCACTTTTCAAAATTATCTCTATTCGTCTATCCATGATAGTCTCCAGTTGTTAGTCCCCAGCGAAAAACTAAAGCAGCACCTGAAACAAATCCGGCTTCTGAACCAGCATGAACTATAATAAAGTGACTACTAGAGCGGATTCTCTGAACAACACCTGTAACACTTTCACTTTGCCAGCATTTGTTCATTGTCATATCATTATCTACCCAGGTTTCGTCTAGATACACAATATTGCGTCCTTCTTGCCTATATTGCCTTACAGTTGATAGATATTTCACCCGCCAGTGAAAAATATTTGGTCTCTCAATGAGCAATTTTCGTTTATTTTGGCACTTGCGCCAAACAAAACCATTTGATCGTCAAAGCCGAATTAACGCTCGCAATAACTTCACGTGCACCGCTTCGAATTATTTTTCCTCTTTTGCTCGCCATCGTTACCTCGAAATAATAATTCAAATTCAACGCAACGCTTTTATATAGAAATGAAAACAAATGCTCGAATTGTATAGGCGTCACTGGAAATAGCTAGAACCTTCTAGCAGCAAGTGCATGGAGACTCTAGGCACAACCCAATTACAAGTGGACCAGTGCGAAATTTACTAAATCCTTGATTAATTTTCCGTACCGCTTAGCTGGCGCACTTTATAGGTGAAGCGGTAAACTACTACAACAAATAAAATAACATAAAATTTATTTGCGTACACACATTTTACTTTTTCGCTTGCTTAAGACTATGAACCTTTATTTTAAGGACCTCCCGGTTTTCTTTCGTGTCCCGCACTTTACCATTTTCCTTCCTTTGAACTAATTCATCGTGAAAGGGAATTGTTCCATTAGATTCATTTTCCATTGTGAATTTAATATTATGATCTTGTTGATTAAGGTGGTCTAGAAGATGCATTATGCAATCGAAGGCGAAACGTCAGATAGTAATTCCAATTTGACATGGTCTAATCTCAAGAACCATGATTTCTTAATTGACCACAGCCGTGAAAGTTTTCATTCTATGTTAGCTAACCTCTATGAGGAGGAAACCAAGAAGGATGCCAAAACTTTTGACGATCTCCAGAACAGCAAGAAGAAGTTACTCTGCCAGATGGCCTTTCCCCTTAGATGCCGAAATGAAGATGTAGTACCGAAATCACTACAAGTAGAACATCAAGTAACTTCTAGAACTGTTAAGAATATTTATAAGCGTGTCTGCAACGTATTCGATATTTATAGGATCAAGTCAATACGTCGTGATTTAGATACAAATGCCAGTAAACTACTAGAAATTAGCTCTTAGACTTGAAGGAACTATATTTACCACTTTGGACAAGATCACCAATGCCCAGGATGAAAAAATCCATCAAGAAGTTACACTTAAGCAACAAAAGAAGTTTCTCTCCTGAACAGAAAAAATCCAGTGAAACCTCCGCAGAATGCAGTTATCAACTTGTCGTCGAAGCCGTTAACCCAAGCAGAACATTCCGTTTTGTCTAAAGGCCAAAGTTTCGCAATAGCACCTAGAAGCATTTCTGCAAAAGACATAGTATCTTCCGTTGAAGCCACAACCAGAAGATCACCTGTGAAGCAAGCCGATGAAGTCGGGTATGAGATAGCGAAGATCATCAAGAATTCACAACCACCGAGTCGAATCTCTCTGCAGCCGAAAAAACAGCGATAAAAACTCAGACATTCTGCTTCTTCTAGCAGACAAAGGTAACGTCACAGTCGTCTTGGACAGAACGGAATACGTGGAAAGAGCAACGCAACTTTTTGGCAACAACACCTAAGAGGTTGTGCAGGCAGATCCTACAAATAGAATAGAAAGCTGCATCACCAATCTGATTAACGCATCGAACCTACCACCAGCGAAGAAGAAATCATTAATGACAAGCAGCTCGAAGAACCCCTGGATCTGCGGTCTTCCCAAGATACACAAGAACAATATCACCAATGGTCAGTGCAATAGACCCGCCTACATACAAATTAGGTAAATATCTGTCAAGATTTCTTAATCCTTTTACCGGAAAACAGATTCTTTTATAAAAAACTCTGCACAATTCGTTGAAAAACTTTAATCAATCCTGTTGGATCCCGAACATATTTTGGTCAGTTTCGATATAGAATTACTAGAAACGTAAATGTTAAAATAAAATAAAACGTTTACAAAACATCATAAAATCCCGAAAAAAGTAAAAATCAGTGGAATGTAATTTCATCACCCCTACTCTCTTCTGTTCTTTTTTTTTTGCCTCTATACAATCTCAAGGGACATCTGAGCTGCCCCTGAGGTTCGTTCCTAAAAAGTGTCTTAAAAAATAAAACAAGTAGATGCAAGACAAGCTTCCACTAGGTCTGGTAAGTTATTATCGAGATTATTATGTTTCAGTATGTCTGATATAATGAAAATTGAGCCGTTAACATGAACATTTGTCACTATACAGAGTATCCGGATTTGGTTGCAAAAGCAGGGTATCTCGCTTATTTTTAAAGATAGAACCTTGCGGTTTTCACGAACCAGAGCTAATTTTTTGTGAAACTCATGAAGCCGTAAACAAAATTTTCTTAGCCTTCTTCGTTTATGAGATACAGGGCGAAATAGAAAATTTCGCATTTTGGCACCCCCCTCGTATGTCGCTTATCCTTTAACTTAACGCAAAGGGAAAAATTGCTGCTTTTGAGTTGTTATTTTTTAGATATGTGTGTTTTTTTAAATGGGACACCCTGTATATTTGTCCAGAAATTGATTTGCCCTTTTAAAAGCTTCTCAAAAATATATAACAGTATGGGTCTATTTTAATAAACAACAACAAAAATCCTAATTTTTATAATTATCATCCCAAATTTTGCAGTAGGCCATGCAAAACAATGCTGCCTTTTATTTAAAGTCGTTAACAATATCTACATCCTAACAATAAATCAAAATAAATATGTAATTAAATCTATTTATCAAAATATGTATGGATAATTTCGCCCCAAAAACTACCACCTACCTAGATTTATGTAACACAAGAACAAAACAGTAATAAATTATTATGTAACAAGCCTTTCAGCAAAAATCAACTGTCGTTTAAGAACTACAGTAACCAAGGAAATCAAAAGAACTGTTCAAACTGATTTCCACTTTGTTCTATGCATGCTTCGCACAATTTTCGTATTCGTTTTAGGCAATTAAGCAAAATAACGGGATGATTTTGTAAATAGCGAAAATTTTCTCTTATTGCATTTCCTAAATCTTGGACATTATCATAGTGGTCTTTGTAAATTCTATTTTCCAGATATCCCCATAAAAAAAAATCTAAAATCGACAAATCTGGGAACCTAGGGGGCCATCTTATAGGTCCATTTGTTCCGATCCATTGATTGGTAAAATTATTGTCCAGAAATAATCTCGTCATTCCAGAATTGTGTGCAGGAGCACCGTCCTGTTGAAAATAAATTTCGTTAATTTGCGCTAAAGGAACATCGTCAAATAATTCAGGTATAGCTGCCTCTAAAATTTCCATATAGCGATTGGCTGTTAGATTTCCCTCAAATATATAAAATTTTATATGTGTTCCTAATATGAAGCAGGACACATTTAGACCAAACCTGCCCTGCTGTCTTCTGGGAAATATTTGGTGTTGATTTTCCTGGGACCAGAATCTACTATTGTGCCTATTGAGTATACCAGAATTACTGAAATGTGCTTCGTCTGACCATATAACCTTCCTTTCAAAATCTCTAACCATATCGCATCTTTCTCGAAACCAATTGCAGAAGACTACCCGACGCTCTGCATCCCCTGGCTGTAAGTGCTCCACGAGCCTAAATTTGTATGGGTGGTATTTGTGCTTTTTTAAAATTTCTTGAACTCTAGTTTTTGGAATCCCTATGCTCTTTTTACTGGCCCTACAAGAGTTTGTAGGTTAAGCTTCTGTATTAGCCAAAACCGTAATTTCCTCAGCCTCCCGATTTTCTTTATTATATGTTTTCGTACGAGGTTTGATAAATGATCCATGATTAAGTAAATTCTTTTTTATCCGATAAAAAGTGGATATATTAGGTTGCCTCCTTCCTGGATATCTAAATAAAAATTAAGCAATAGTATTTCAACATACCTAAAAATTAACTATTTACCTGTTAAAATACATCTCAGAAGCCGCTTCAACATTTTCATTACTTAATATAAAACAAGCTAACATATCGTATTTTTCATAATGTTCGAAAGTTTGGTTTTCTTCCATATTAATACAAATATATTTTTACACAATAAATAAATACAAAAAACTAGCCCAATATTTTATATACGCGTACAAAATTGGGAATGTCATTTGCTTCCAAGAAAACAAAAGAAAACGGCATCGTTTTGCATGGCCTACTGCAAAATTTGGGATGATAATTATAAATATTAAGATTTTTGTTTTTGTTTATTAAAATAGACCCATACTATTATATATTTTTGAGAAGCTTTTAAAAGGACAAATCAATTTCTGGACAAATATACAGGGTGTCCTATTTAAAAAAACACAACTTTGGGTCATATCTAAAAAATAACAACTCAAATGAAAAATATGACTACATCACTGGATCCAGCGTAAAAAACTGCATAAGCAGCAATTTTTCCCTTTGCGTTAAATTAAAGGCTATGAAAATTTTGTTTACGGCTTCATGAGTTTCACAAAAAATTAGCTCAGGTTCGTGAAAACCGCAAGGTTCTATCTTTAAAAATAAGCGAGATACCCTGCTTTTGCAACCAAATCCGGACACCCTGTACACAACCTCACGGGCAGCTCAGATCTCCTTTGAGATTGTATTGAGGCAAAAAAAAGAGCAGAAGAGAGAAGGGGTGATGAAATTACATTCCACTGATTTTTACTTGTTTCTTTTTTGTTTTTCAGGATTTTATGATGAGTGTTTTGTAAATGTTTTATTTTATTTTAACATTTACGTTGTACAGTGATACGGCTTCACAGTTATTTTTAATGATTTTTTTTTGTTTAGCCTAAACTATCCTAATTAATTCATATTTTAGTACGTCTTAAGAACGTATACAGTCACTGTTGTTATTGTCATTCCTTATATGCTGCCGACTGAAAGGAAATATAGCATTTTTATATGTTTCAATTTCTTTTCCAGCCTTGATAAAGCCTTAATAAAGGTCGAAACATCGGCATTTTCTAAATAAAAGTAGGTTTCATTTGTTGTCCTGAACCCGCAAAATAACGCTACCACGTTATTCTAACCGAAACAAAAAAATAGGTAAATTTCCTTTGCCCGGAACTTCCCTGGTTATGATTTTTATTGGGCGCTATTTTGTTCCATAGTGGATTCTTACCAATATTTTAACAGTTTCTTTCTACCTATGCCAAGCTTAAACATTTCGGAGTTCACGGCAACTTGCTTCGGCTTACGGAAAAATCAACATGGTTTTTATAGAGGTCGCTCTGTTCTTACAAATTTAATTCCTTTTACTCAAAATATATATGAAGCTATGGAGAGCGATCTGGAAACGTGCGCTGTATATACCAATTTTTCCAAGGCTTTCGATAAAGTCCATCACCCTACTCTTTTAATTAAGCTTAAAAATTTCGGAGTTCACGGCAACTTGCTTCGGCTTATGGAAAGTTATTTAAAGGACAGGTCACAATATGTAGCTCTGAACAGTGTTCGTTCAAATTATGCAGTTGTTACCTCTGGGGTGCCCCGGGGGTCACATCTGGGTCCTTTACTATTTAGTATTTTCTTAAATGATATTGGAGAGTGTTTTACTCACTCAAGTTACTGTTTGTACGCTGTAGATCGTAAAATCTCTAAAACCATTAATAACGATGTTGACCTTAGAAATCTGCAAACTGACTTAAATTGGTTTTCGAACTACGGCAAAAAGAATAGGCTTTTTATTAATCTAGATGTGTCAATGCATCATGTTTACTAGGAAAATATTGAAGCCTTACAGTAATTACAGTCTGTACATAAATAATTCGAAACTGAATTAGCGAACGGTCAAAGATCTGGGTATAAGTTTGGATTTCAGGCTCACGTTTGATAATCATATAGAAATAATTACACAAAAGGCGCTAAGAAATTTAGGTTTTTTACTGCGTATTACTACTGGATTTTTTAAAGTATCCTCATTAATCGTTCTGTTTAATACACTAGTTAGACCTCTACTTGAATACGCGACTACAGTTTGGAATCCTATCTATCAAACATATATAACTCGAATAGAATCTATTCAGAAAAAATTCGTTAATGCTTTAAATTATCGTTTTAATAGAGAGGGAAATTTTTTTACGTATACCGATAATTTAAAATTTTATAATATGCAGTCATAGGAGAGTCGGCGAAAATGTTTTGATATATTTTTTGTTTATAAAATAACAAATAATTTAATCGAATCAGAATACTTCTTAAACAAAATCTCATTTAACGCTAATTCATATATTCTTCGCAATAGGCTGCTTTTCTATATACCCAGATCAAGCTCTAACTACTTTTTAAACTCACCATTTATGCGATGTACGCGAACGTTTAATAATCTTGTCCGGAGCGACTGCGATTTGTTTAATTTACATGTCCTAGCTTTTAAGAGACATGTCAAAAATAATTTGAGTTAGGATTATTGAGTTTTTTGTTTTACTAATACTTTTTGTTCAACAAATTGAGTTTACCTTAGTTCTAGGTTTTTCTTAGCAATAAGTTATTTTAAGTTTAGTTATAGTTAGCTTGCTCAACCGCATTGTATAAAAACTAATTGGAACTTTGTGCTATCCTGTCATAGGGCAGATCAAAATGCCTGTTGGATAGCCTTATAAAAATTAAAAAAAATAATGAAGAAAAAATAATAAATAAAAAAAACATATTTTTTGGCATTCTGGGACGCTAAAACGTGAATATATTTCAGTGCAAATATTTTATTTGGCCGCCATTTTGTTCGGCAATCTTGAATTAGTACCACAGTTTTGCTAGTTGATCCCTATACCACAATCACACAATTTGAAATCAGTCCATTAAGCAGCATTTTCGGGCTGAATTTTTAAATATTTTAGATAAATTGGATAAGTAGTTTTTTAATAATAATTTTTAACATTTCACTAGGCCACAATTTTGTTTCGCCATATGGGATTTTTATCAAAATGTTACCATGTCATCCCCATATGACCCTTAATGTTTTTCCAAAATCTGAGGTCAATCGGGTATGCAGTTTTTTAACTATGTCGCGTACAGACAGATGGACAGTATACGGTATACAAGGACCCTGAAACGTGAAGATCTGAAAAAATCGCGGTGGGTGACTTTTTCACGATTACAATCGAAACACAGATGAATTACAAACGAAACTTTTTAATTTAAAACTATTTTGTATCTTTAAAGATTAAAGTTTACGCGTGGCAGGCTGAGACAATATTAGCTTTAGGTTGGAACACAAGTTTTAATCTTAAAATTTTTTTTGTATCTTAAAAACAAGAACTGGATAGACTTGAATAGGTATTCGCACTTTTTAATAACTGAAGTTAAACAACACGACAAACTGAAACTTATTTATTTTTATGTAACTTTTTTGCATCTTTAAAAAAATTAAAATTTGAATTTATTTCGAAACATTTTTGGAATGGTAAAATGAAAAAAAACCCTGATAAGTCGAAAACCGTGCAAGTTTGGGGAAAAAGTTATATCACTAAAAATGTAGAGGGGGACACAGCATACATATTGTGGATACAGTGGTCGGCTTCGCAGTTGCAGGACAAAAACTAAATTTTAGTTTTGTCCTGTAACTGATGGTTATCTGCCAAACGAAAATCCCTAAACCGAGTTATTATTTTTTTCTGAAAGTGTTCTCGGGTTCTTTACAAAAAAAAAAGAATCATATTAAGGGTATGAAACGAACGAATAAACTAAATGACATATATGCAATAACTTTTTCATTTGGTAGCCCCGAAATCTTTTATTAAAATAATTTTCTTCTTACGAAGTAACTAAATCAGGCAGAATTCCTGTAATAACATCATCTACATATTAACATCGTTTTATATGTTAATGTTCTCGTTACAGTGACCTATAAAAGAAGTATAAAAAGTACTTAATGTTAAATTTAACTTCAGGCAATAGTTTAATTACCTATGTAGTTGTAGAAATTTTAATAAGACAACATTCAAATAAAATTTGTAATAAAAGCTATTTAAAGAAAAAATAAATAATAAAAAGGCTCTGTTAATCAGGCAATGCTGAAACTATAAAAACAAATGAATGAAGAGCTCTTCTAACATATCAAGTACTTTAACTTTTCATGGATTAAGTACTTTAAACTATATACCTAGAACATCATCTACATATTAACATCGTTTTATATGTTGATGACATCTTAACAGTGATCTATGAAATTTAAAAAAAATAATAAGTTCAACTCCAGACAATAGCTTAATTATAATTAGTAATACTTGTAGAAATATTAATGAAACATTCAATTAAAGTTTATACATAATAAATTAAACAATAGGCTCTGCTAATTACATAATGGTGAAACTATCAAAACAAATGAAAATTAAGTTCTTTAGCTTTTCTTGGACATGTAAGCAACAAATAGCAAAATAGCCCAAGAATAGGGGGATGGATGATCTATGCCTTTAGCAGCTTATATCGGCTCAGCAAACCTACCTGTAAGTAATTAATCGCATAAATTAAATTTGTATTCCTTACAGTGTATGCAAATTCGACCTTTTAACTTTAAATACAATATCATTAACTGGTTTCCCTGAAGACACTTACCGGCCAAGCTAATAAAATTGTAAAAGGACCAAAATAATCTTTCTACCTACATTCATAATTTTACGTGCGAGAGGAAAAAGGACGGAACAATTCCAAATATTACCATTCCAATGAATGAAAGAAAAGAAAAGCAAACCAAAGACGACGCTGTGTCTGGCCTAGCCTGCCTGGCGACAGCTTGTCTGGCGTGACCGGTGCGGTATTGCCGACTCTTCGCATTCCATTGTTATTATTTTACCAGTTTATTCATAATTAAGGCAAACTATTTGATAATTGTGCATTCGCCTTCGTTACTCGAGGGTTTTAAATAAAAATAAGTTGAATTAGGGTCCGTTCTAATGAAAAATTTGCAAAATTTAAAAGTAGGCGAAGGTGCAGATGATCTGGCAACGTCGCGGGCAAACTTGTTTTACAAACGGATGTCGTACCACCCAACGCGATCGTTCAGTAAAGAGAGACGGTCAGAAGTAGGCGCCACAGTGTCTGCCTGTACTAGAGAGAGAAGGTGTTGGTGGGCATTTCCGTGATCAACTTTGGCTTTTACAGTTTAGTCAGGTCGAGGAGGGGAATTCTCTGAACATCGTGATTGAAAATGGTGGCTACGTAGGTTCGCTGTGCTGAATTCTCCGTCATTTTTGTTAGTTTTTCGTGTTTTATTTTAGTTTTTTCGAGTGAATCAGTGACTTTATAGTGTAAAAATGGCTCACGGACTGAATTCCGTCATAAAACGTGGCGTAGGCGCCGTGCAGTGCAAGCCCGAAGGCAAGACGGGTGTCGGATCTCGTAGGATTTTCTCGCCGCAGTTCAAGTTGCAAGTGCTCGACTCGTATCGTAACGATGCCGATTGCAAAGGCAACCAACGGGCCACGGCAAGAAAATATGGTATTCATCGGAGGCAGATTCAAAAATGGCTACAAGTGGAAAACACCCTTCGCAGCGGGGTGAGCGGAAAAGCTCAGCCATCGACGCAAACGGTTAAAAGCGAGATGTCCTTGAACGGCCACAGACAGCGAGACGACGAAACTAGCGCTCTTCGAAGCGCCAGCTTGGCTAGCGAAGCTCGCGTTCCTGCTCTGGAGCCCCCTGCCGGCTGGCGGCCGCACCAACAGGCGCCAATGTGCGTCCCGGACCCCGCCGCACCTATGGACCTGTCGCTCAAGCGACCGGTGGTGTCCCCTCTCGCCTCGCCGCCCGCGACGGTCTACCTTCCCGTGCCTGGGCCGTCACCAAGTCTGCCTTCGCGGCAGCCCGATGTATGGGACTTGTCGACGAAAAGTAATAAAAGGAAGGCGGAAAGCGATGGCGCCAGCTCGAAACCGATCAAGTTATTCAAGCCTTATTTGGACGATTTGAGAGAAAGTGACAACAATAGCCCCTCGAATGATTCGACACCTGTTAGAGTAACACCTCCGTCGCCGCCAGAGCTGTACTGCTGCCAACCACCCCTCACATGCTCACCGGAACTGTATTATATCAACAATAATAACAATCTGTGTTGTGACATAATCAAATCACCCGAATATCATCCCGCATACAGTCTTCATGAGCTTCAACCCAAAACAGCCTTCTACCCTTATCCCTACTACTCAGATTATCATCCAGATCTGAGTCCCACATATCATTCGTATGAGGAGTCAGTTCTACATCCTCAATTGAAACATCGACAATCGTATAGTCTCGACTTTAAGGTCAGTGCCATTGACTGCTATTATCAGGACTCCCTATGCAAAGGAAACCCAAGGGCTGTTGTGACAAAGTACAATATCCTTCGTAGTGAAGAGCTGAAATGGACAAGGCAAGATGAACTCAAATCTACAAGTGAAGCTCTGAAAGACACTCGGGCTGTAAGGTAGAATATCAAAACCAAAGCAATATTAAAACACAAACACAGAAGTACATTAAATACATACATATCTCGTTGAGGTTTCTGTAGCGATGATTAAGTTGCGTTACTTCTCGAAATGTGAACAATATGCTGTAATTATGTAGTTGCCTTTGAATAATGGGTGCTAAAGATACAATAGTAATTTTACATATCCTGAATGGTTTCTAGTTTAAAACACCCCGATTTTGTGGTTGGTTTTTAAATTATTTAGATGTTCTTTCTTTGTGAAAACAATTAAAGTGGTTTAATATTTTTTAGTTACATTTCTATTTATCTTGCAACATGTGGTTTGGAAATCTACTTGTCTTAAAGCTCATTACTTTCACGTTGGGGGTTTTTTAATTATTTAATCCTTTACTAGTTATCCTTGCTCAGTTACAAATATATATCAATTTGTTACAAAGTTTTAACAGTGTGCCTTTTTAGTATTAGGATTCAATGTGCCAAAAATATTTACAGTTAGGCAGCTATGTAATACCTATTTATAAATACCTGATACTTATGCAATATTATTTTTGTAATATTACTTAATAATATAAGTACTTTTTTGTAAAATATGGATAGGGTTTTCTGGTAATATCCGTGCAAAACAAAAAAAAACAAAATTTTACACTTGGTAAAATTCAAAGTCTTGAGTGTTTGAAAAGCAGTTTTGTTAAAAACAGTTGAAAGCATGAAAATAATGGGAAATTTTTATTTAAAACAAAATGTCATTTTGTTATTTTTTTAATAAACAAAAGAGTAATAATGTGGAAATATTACGTGTTATAGCTGTTGTGTGACAACGACAGAGGTAATTTGATTGTTCCTTGGATAATTTATCCAGAAAACCATATCTCAAATTTTATACCATTTAATTTGCCATATGAATGATATATTTTGGACACATATAAAGCCAATTTATATTTACTCTATTTTTAAGGGAAACTCAATATGTTGCAAACCTTTTTTTGAGGTACAATTGTTTGCAATTAAAACATGTGATTTAGGTTATAATTATTTTTAAAAGACGCTATAGTTGTATATTTTAATGAAAAATCTAAAATGTAACATTTATACTAAAATATATTTTTAATATTTAAAAAACTGTTTTTAATATATTGACTAATTGAAAAAGTATGTATATATATATATAAATTATGTAAAGTCTAAAGCAGCTCAAGCGAAGAGAATTTTTTATAAACATTGTAATATTTTATATTTGAGAATTTTTATATTATTAAAAATAAAAATTTATAAACCTAACAAGGCAGTTTATTTTAATTTATGACTCATCCCGACCTACGTGACTAAAAAATTGTAGGCGAAAACTTAAATCTCACTGATAAGATTAGACATTCCATTAAATAAATACATTTAACAACGAAAATAAATAATATGGTGTATGTAACCTTTGATATATGGAGTAGATTACGTTTGTAGTCCAAGAAGCCACTGCAAAATATTAGATCACATCGAATATATGGTTAATATACAAAAATAAATAAAACCTTTGGTCTGCAGAACTTTTTCTGGCCTCAAGTATATACAGTGGGACTATTAAAGTCCGTATCATAAGGGATTTTTTTTAGATAATTGACTTAAATAAATTATGAGTTGGCAACAAGTTTTTATTCGAAAAATAATGCCAAATGATAATATAAAAGTTACTCACGTTATTTGTCTTATTTGACATTTTTCTGTTGTACATTGTAAAGGAAAAAGTTATTTTTTGATTTTATATCTATCTACCAAATCTTATAGCTATCAGTTGCCTTATAATGTTTCTAATTTTTTTTAACTTGATGCTTTTTTACTATACTAAATTACACTTATTTTTGATAAATTCGTTGCCTAAATGCATTATTTAATTAATTTTGTATTTTTAAACGAACCAATAGGTCGAAAAAAAATGTATACAACTTGATACAAAGTTTATCAATTTTCCTCAATTTTATGTGAAATATTTTTTAATTGGGTTCTTTATTAAGTTAATACATATTTATTCATTTTTTTATTATAAACAAAACTGAGGAACTCTGTTTGTTCTAGTTTTATATCGTCCTTTTTACAAATAAATAGAGTGAATGCGCCAGTAGTCGGACAGTTTTCTCAAGTTTTCAGTTTAAACATTCATAAAAAAATTATTTTTTGGATCATCAAATTGATTCAGGTACAAATGAATGCGTGAGGGTGTTTATTTGCGATAAAAAATATAAAAATACACGATTTCTGTACGATTGTTTATAAAATAACCTAAATTCTTTTAAAATGCATTTTTGCTAGTGGTCGGACACTTACGCTTAGTAATCGGACACGAGATGTCCAGTAGTCGGACAAAACGTTATTGGTCCATCAACACCAGTTCAGGACTATATGTAATTTATTTTCTATTAATCTAAGCTTGGAAAAATAAAAATAAATCAATTACGAAGGTTAGAAATAATAAAAATACATTTATTAAAAAAAAATCATTAGAATGAATTTATTAAAAAACAAGTAGGTACGTAAATCAGAACTCAATTAATAATCTACATTTTTATAAAAAAAAATTTAAGATTTCATTTCATAAAGTAATAATTTAAAACATCGGTATACTGGTGCAAAAAAAATACATCTCGAATTTTATCATACACCAGTAACGGGCGGTGATTTTTTTCAAAGAAATTATTATTTTGCGAAGTAAAGCTTAGATATACATTTCTGGTAAAATATGAATATACGAATAATAAAAAAAAACAATAAAACATATGCACTCTTGGTTGTGCAACAATAAATAATATACATTAAACATAAATAGTATTCACATATAAAATCTAATTCCACAACTTGGTATCTAGATCCTGTATGTTTAGTACAGCCTGAATGAAACCGTTTAGGACAAGTATCACATCCTATATTTTTTTCTTGTTCTTCTTCTCTGTCACAAATTACTTCTTCATCACACACTGCACAAAATTGTATTTCTTTCGTTACACTGTTAAAATGATCATTTTCTCGATTTGTTTTAACTTTTTTTTGTGATTTCTTTGCAGTGCTATCTGCCCTTTTTCTCTTGTTCGCAAATTTTATTTTCCTCTCCATTTCTTTTATATTTAAGTTTTCCCTCCAGGCTTTTGAAGAAATTGCACTTGGGATTTTTTCCCCGCTTGGTTTTTTACTTTTTTAAAGAACTACTCGATGAACTTGCATTACTACATGGTTTGACATTTTTGATTAGATCAATGTCTGGAATTCGTTTAAATTTTGTTACTTTTTTCCGAGTTTTTTTCTATCTTATCTGGCAAAACTGGTACAAGCAAAACTGGTACATTTTCATCGTTTTTCTTTGCTTTCATCTGTGTTGCGTTAGCTTCTTTCGCGTCACTGCGTTTACTTTCGTCTTCACCAGCTTCATTTAAGTTCGCAGGTTTTGCTTCAATTGGCAGCAATTGTGTGGTACCCAAACTCTCTTCTGTGTTTCCCGTCTTTTTATTTTCGTTTACATTTAACTTAAAAGGAATTGCAAGGTCTTGAAGAATAATAACCGGTGGTTTTTCTTGAGTTGGAGCTGATTGGATAGTTTCATTGTGTTCGACAGGCTGTTCAACAGGATGAAGAGAACTATTGTTTCCAATGTTAAATAATATGCAATGCAATAAGGTGTTTTTTGGTAGAAATTGTACAGGATGCAGAAAACCATTTTCTTGAACTTCAAATTCTTCAATTTCGGTGCATTTATTATTGGCGGAACTGTTTTCAGGGCGTGCACCATCTAAAAGTGACATCAACAGCTCAAAACTCAAGTTGTTTTCTAGTAAACTAAGTGTTAGATGGGTCATAACTTTCTTAGCGATGTTTACTTCTTCTGTTGTAATTTCTATATTTTTTGCGACTTGAATTGCATATTTTCCAGTACGTTTTGAACACATTTGGTGTAGTCCATGCTATTAGGATTAAATGGGTAGAGTCCGCAAGCTCTAAATCCATTTTTAATATTGCTCTTCATATTAGGATGGCAACAAGTTTCTTTTTGAATTGGACAGAAATTTGTTTTGGTTACAGCTTTATTAATATTTTCATCTGCACTTTGCCACCTTCGGACTGCTTGCTTCCAATATTCTTTTACGGGCTTAAAAACCTCTACGTCAGCAGGTTGCAGCAAATGTGTCGTATTAGGAGGCAACGCATATAAAATTATATTATTACTATAACACAAATGACTCAACTCCAAGGACATAAGTGACCTATGACCATCAACTAGGAGAAGAATAGGTTTCGTAATGGATAGCCAGTCATTAAATCCATTGGCCAGTTTTGGTCAGAGCGGCCATTTTTGAAAGGTGTTGTTAACTTTTCATTATTAACGATTTTTTGCACACTGTCCAAAAGTTCATCTTTTTTTTAATGGAAAACCGCATTTCGCTAAATTGGTTAGCTATTCCGCTATTTTTTTTTCCTTTTTTTTATTGGGTCGGGACCTTTCTGAGAAGATTTTACTTTTCCCTGAACCCGGGCCTGTACGGTTGACTTTGGTACTCCGTATTCACGACAAGCTTTACTGAAACTACTTCCTTTTTGGACTTGTTCAATGGCTAGCTTAAGGTTTTCATCGGAATAATTTTGAAACTTTGCTTTTTTCTGAGAATTCATTATCTAAAACTAAAAAATCCATCTCAAAATTCATATTTCGAAACCGACTTACAACGGCTGGCCGACTACTGGAACACTTAAAAATTAATCACGCGCTAGTAATCGGACAATTTTTACTACAGAAAAATAATGATATAACCTTGAAAAAACCTGGCCGGTTACTGGATGAACCAACTGAAACCTCTTTTAGATGCGTATAAAAAAAGAGATAGCGGCATCCTATTTTAGTTTAAATTAGAAAAAGACACATGAAATTTGTTTTCCTTTTACAAGAAGTCAGACACCTGTCCGACTACTGCATTTTTAATTTTTCATTGTTCTAGTATTCGGACACCTTATATTTAGGTTTAAAATGTAAAAAATATATGTAATTTTACGTTTTTGGAGTAGTTTTAACTATAATAAATATCATAAAATAACTAAACTCAATAAAAATTTACTGCCACGGATTTTACTTACCTTTCTAGCGCACTTGATCTGATCTTATTTAAAGAAAAACGTTGGCTTCTAATACAACGGCAACTTTTGTACCTGTTTGAACTAACGAAGATTTTAAGTGACATTAATGGCAGATGGCGATATGACGCAGAACTAGTTGAATTTCATTGGTTATTTTTTTCATTAGTGGGGAAAGTTTAAATTTCATTTTATTTGAAAATTAACGAATTTTGTCCGATTACTGGTGGTGTCGGGCTTACCGGCGCAATCACCCTAGCCTATGGAAATAATTGAGTAAATTCTTCATCCAGCATCCAGCGATTCTATTAATAATAGTGAATTGATTTAGTTAAGAGTTTAATTCGGGTTTGCTTATATTGCACACTTGGGTGAAAAAGCATTAATTAATAAAAAAAGATATACATTTTTGGTCAGTCAATAGTTTAAATTTAGTATATAGGTATGCAACCGAAAAAAAAAAACCTAATTTGTGTTTTATCATTTTGCAAAATTTTGAAAAAGTAGTTTTTTGCCATTAACTGATTGACAGTTAAGATAAATCAACTTGATATTACAAATTTATAATCTCACGAATTTAGGTATGTCGTAATTTCCCCGAGCGATAATCAAAACCTAAAAAAATATTTTTAGCGCAAAAAAGGATTTCGTTTAATATTTAAGTCCGTTTATTATTTTAAGGATTTAGATAATCACACAACTCAGAATTCAAATTAAAAAACATTTTAGGCATATTTGTTTGAATGCTTGGAATTTTTACATAAAAATAGGGAAAAATTCATCCTAAATTATTTTAATCATAGATTTTTCAATTCATCGTTTATATATGTGTACAAAAATATTTTAATAAATTATCCAAAAATATAAAGATGCGAAAAAATCATTTAAATTGATTTAAAAGGAAGTCAGAAAGTAAAAATAAATCCTTACTGGCACTATTTATTTTTGTTACAGTGGTGTATTATTTGGGGTTAAGATCCAGTAAAAAAAACAAAAGTCTTTTTTTAAATTGCAGACGTTTTGCAGCTTTATTGTTGCATCCTCAGGACAAATCAAATTTGACTTTTCATGTCAAATAAATTATTAAAACTAGGAAAAACATAGGTATTGATTAAATGTGTTCCTCCCAATCATTTATTTGACATCACAAGTTAAAGTTAATTTCTCCTGAGGATGCAACAATAAAGTTGCAGAACGTCGGCAATTTAAAAAAAGTCTTTTGTTTTTATTACTGGATCCTAACCCCAAATAATACACAACTCTAACATAACAACAAGAGGATCGTTACCGAAAACAATTTAGACACTATTTATTTCATTTGAGTACTGTTATTATTTGGTATGTACCTTTGTAAATTGCAAAATACATGAAATAAATCATCATCAAATCTTCAATTTCAGGGTCTCTAGATGACGAAAAACATGTTTTCTCAATTCCGTCGGTCTGTCTGTCTGTCTGTTCGCGGCATAGCTAAAAAACTACTTATCCGATTGACTTCAAATTTTGGTGAAAAATTAATGGTTATATGGAAATGATCTGGTAATATTTTGGTAAAAATCCAATATGGCGAAACAAAATGATGACTTAGTGAAATGTTAAAAAATTATTATTAAAAAATCGCTAAATTTCTTTATCGGTAGATTTCTTTCTTTCTTATTTCTTTCTTTAATAAGTAGTTTTTACATTGACACATACCACCATTTTGCTACGTCATATTGAATTCGTACCAGTTTATGCCATTTTCACATCTAATTTTTCTGCAAAATCAATTAAACAAGATTTTTTTACATTGATTTTTAAAAATTTTTATTTGGCCGCAATTTTGTTTCGCCAAAAAAAATCCCATAATTTTTTTTTAAAATGTCCGCTGGTCTGCAACTTTATAGACGCATCCTCCCAGATATTAATATCTATATGCTTTTCGTTACTTTACCTCTCCGTTGTTATGTTAAAGTGGAATATTATTTAACCCTAAAAAAATACACCAAACAAAGAAGATCAAAAACCATTTTTTTAACTGAATATGTGAGAAATATCTGCAACTTTATAGACGCATAATCAGGACACAGATATAATATCCTATATGAAACCCATATAAAGTTGCGAAACGTCGACAATTTAAAAAAAGATTTTTGTTTTTATTATTTCCTAACCCTAAAAAAATACACCACTCTAACAACAAGAAGATCGTTATCGAAAACCATTTAGAAACTGAATATGTGAGAAATATCTGCAACGGAGTAGGTAAAGACTGATAATATGGGTTTCATGCAGGATATAAAATCTATATATGTGTCCTGAGAATCCAACAATAAAGTTGCGAAACGTCGACAATTTAAAAAAAGATTTTTGTTTTTATTACTGGATCCTAACTCCAAATAATACACCACTTTAACACAAAAACAAGAGGATCGTTAACGAAAACCATGGAAATATAATATCTGGGAAAAATCTGCAGACGAACGGAGTAAGTAAAGACTGATAATATGGAGTTCATCCAGGATATAGAAATTATATGTGTCCTGAGGATGCAATAATAAAGTTGCGAAACGTCGACAACTTAAAAATAGCCATTTGTTTTTTTTACTGGACCCTAACCCCAAATAATACACCACTGCGACATAACAAGAGGTTTGTTAACGAAAACCATTTAGAAACTTAATATCTAAGAAATATCTGCGGACCTACGGAGTAGGTAAAGACTGATAATATAGGTTTCCTGCAAGATATAGGATCTATATATGCGTCCTGAGGATGCGCAAATTTAGTTCCGAAACGTCGATAAATAAAAAAAAAAAAAAAGACTTGTGTTTTTTTCTGGATTAAAAAAAAATTTTTTTTAACTTGTGTTTTTTATTTTCCAGGTCATCCTCATATGACCCTTAATTTTTGGTCAAAATTTGAAGTCAATCGGGTAAGTAGTATTTAAGCTATGTCGCGAACTGACAGACGGGTTTGATAAAATATGTTTTTTGGAATCTAGGGCCGTTAAAACGTGAATATATGAGGGTGAATTTTTCACGTTTACAAAATTTTTATTCGGCCACAATTTTGTTCCGCCATCTTGAAATAGTAATTAGTTTTACTAGTTAAGCACTATACCACAATTAGTTATGGCACACAATTTGCACTCATTAAGTAGTTTCTAGTTTTTTATTTTGTGCCGCCATCTTGGATTTGTACCAAAATTTTTCCAGTTGATTCCAACATAATAATTGATGTTTATGCAAAATTTGAAATAATTTCGACAAGTAGCTTTTTCATATTTGTTCTTAACATTTCACTAGGCCGCCATTTTGTTTTTGCATATGATTTTTACGCGATCATCCCCATGTGACTCTTAACTTTTTATCAAAATTTGAAGTCCATCGGGTTACAATGCCGCGGCCAGACGGAGACCGACAGACGCAGACGGGCCGACGGAATTGATAAAACATATTTTTTGGCATCTAGGGACGCTAAAACGCAAATATATATATAAAACCTGAAAGAGTGGGCGATTTTTTCCACGATTACAAACATTTTATTTGGTCGCCATTTTGTTCCGCCATCTTGAATTAGTACCACTTTTACTAGTAGACCTCTATACTACAGTTAGCTATCGCACATAATTTGAAATCAATTCATTAAGTAGTTATTCAGGTTGAATTTTTAAATATTTTATTAAGCCGCCATTTTGTACCGCCATCCTGGATTCGTACCAAAATATTACCAGTTTATTCCAGCATAATACTTGATGTTTTTGCCATGCCCATATGACCCTTAATTTTTGACCAAAATTTGAAGTCAATCGGGTAAGTAGTCTTTAAGCTATGCCGCGAACTGACAGACAGACAGACGGACCGACGGAGTTGATGAAACAATATTTTTTGGCATTTAGCGACGTTAAAACGTAAAGATGTGTAAAAGTGAGAGGGTGACTTTTTTCACGCTTAAAATATTTTATTTGGCCGCCACTTTGTTCGGCCATCTTCAATTAGTAACACGACTAGATCGACTAGTCGATCCCTGTACTACAATTAGTTATGGCACACAATTTGAAATCAAACCATTAAGCGGTTTTTTCAAGCTGAATTTTTATATATTCTATTAAGCCGCCATTTTGTTAAATTTAATACTTGATATTTTTGCAAAGTTTTTTAATAATAAATTTTTAAAATTTCATTAAGCCGCCATTTTGTTTGGCCATATTGGATTTTTACCAAAATGTTACCAGGTCATCCCCATATGACCCTCAATTTTTGACCAAAAATTCAAGTCAATCGGGAAAGTAGTTCTTTAGCTACGCCGCGAACTTAGAGGCAGACAGCCAGACCGACAGACCGAAGGAATTGAGAAAACATGTTTATCGTCATCTAGAGATCCTAAAACTTCCGTTTTACAAGGGAAGTAAAAACTGCTTATCCAATTGATCTCAATTTTTGCACAAACATCAATTATTATGTTGGAATCAACTGGTAAAATCCAAAATGGCGGAACAAAATCGTAATATTTTGATATGAATCCAAGATAGCAAAACAAAACAGCTGCCTAATAAAATATTTATAAAATTGGCCTGAAAATACTACTTATTAAATTTCAATTTTTGTGCAAGAATAAAGTGTGATATAAAAATAAACTGGTAAACTTGTGATACGAATTTAAGATGGCGAATCAAAATAGAGGTCAACTAAATTTTTTAAAAAAATCTTGTTTAATTGACTTCAAATTTTGCAGAAATGAGATTTTCCGATTTTTTTGAATTTGTCGAGGTATTTGTGCTATGACGTATATAAGCTCAACAAAAATCATGAAAAGAAAACTTTTTCGCACCACTATTGTAGTTGTGTACCTACATCTACCACTGCTTCATGAAAATCAGGTCTGCGGGGTACGTACTTTAAGTCAAGTAGGGTAAAGTAAACCAAGTTATTAACTTATAGGTATTCTATAATATATTTTTTATTAACATGTTTAGAGTGGTCTGAGGAACAATTAATGCTTTAGCTATTCTCATGAATTTAACTGTGCAATTTTTTTTACATATTTATGTTTTCATGAACAAAATGGTGTTTAAAAGAAAAAAATTAAGACAATACATAGAGGCGAGGAATTAATCAAAAACAGATAGTTTAATTCAGATTTACTTACATTCGGTAAAATAAAGAAGCATCAAGGTAAAAAAAATGAGAAAAACTTGAAGTAACGGTTAAAAACATTGGGTATTATTTTTGAGCAAAAACTATTACCAACCATTCGAGGGTTCTGAGAATATAATTTTTCTTGATGACTAAAAAAAAGGTCCTCACTTTCTTATGTGAATGCCGATATAAAGCGGTATTTTCTTCCAAGGAGGGGTTCGAGCTCACAATTTTTGTTGTGTGTTTGTTTGGGTGACTTGGGAGAAGGGTTAGCTCTAACATCCCCCCTCCCCCGTAGCACGGCCATTGATATTAACTAAGAATTATCCATGTCCGATGGGACATAAAATTTTGCACTCCCGGCCTATTAGATAAATGCGTAATTTTATACAATTCAAATTATAGACTATAAAAGCAATTTTCAAATATTAAAAGTTACTATATAACATCAAGGTAATATCCATCAAAATAACGAATATGTCAAAACGACAAATAAATACATTTTATTATATCTTGCGTAAAACAGGCAACTAAAACAAAGAAATAATTTCCAAGTAGTGAGAACTATAAATAAACCCAACTGTTCCCCTTTGTTTTGCTTATTGGAAAGGATTGTGACATAGAGCACGTGACTGTTAAAAGGTCATGAATATATAAATAACATTTTTAAGCTCTCTAGCTCCATCTGTCATTGAAAGGATGATTCTCCGAAACATCGAAAAAAAACTAGTTTACTAGATCTCTGGAGTATACGTTTTATAGAACAGATAAATAAATATGTTTGATTTTAGAAAGTCTTTTCACCGTTGTAAATTATTAGACGTGATGAATTAATTAAATTGATGACTAAATATGAACTGGAAATGTTCAGTCTAAATTGATCATTGGTGTTCAGTAAAAACTGAACATCTGCTTACAAAATCGGCTATGTCTCATGCCGTCCTCATCCTTTGTTATCCCTGACTGGACTTGGGCTTGCACAAACGATTTTTAGTTTTGTTACATATAGGCAAAGTTTACTGAATAAAAATATATTTTATTCAGTAAACTTTAATATAGGTCAACATCCAATATATTCAAAAGTATATATTTAATAATTTTTTCCAAAAGTAAGGAAATTTTAATTAGTGAATTTGTAACAAGTATCTGAATAAAAGTTATTTATTAAAAATATATGTAAATATAGAGTTATCAGATTTCTCTCGGCAAAAAAACAGGACCAAACTACCTGAGGGAGTTGTTTTTCAGAGGCTTCCGTAGAATCTGGAAATTAATTTTGTGTAACAGATGAAATCAGTGACGTATTTAGAAAAAAGGTTCTCTCGATTTTGCCCAGTCCAAAAGTTTTTTCTGAATATCTGCTAATAACGGCTTTTCCTTGGACTTTAAAGCAATTGGATAAAAGAACATGATTAATTTTTATGTTTAACCACGAAAAATAACAAATCTACCTTAGATCAAAATACAAGAATTCTAACCACACTACACCACAACTTTTACCTTCTTGACGCGCGTTTCGCTCACCAAGTTAGCATCATCAGCAGATGAATAAACTGTTTATATCATCTGCTGATGATGCTAACTTGTTTAGCGAAACGCGCGTCCCGAACGTAACAATTTGTGGTGTAGTGTCGTTAGAACTCTTGTATTTTGATCTATCTTCCACCACAGGTTCCAGTGTTAGAAATGTATCTTATAAATAATGTAATCAGACTTATGCAGCTATAGTGTACAGCTTCTGTTAGTTCTGTAATTTTGACCTGAATGAGAACTCGAAGTTCTCTTACAGTGATTCTACGGGGTCGGCCTGGGCTTTTAACACATTAACACTAGCTGCTTCTCCATATTTTTTAATAATATCTCCAAATGTTGATTTTGCAATATTTAAGTCATTTGAAATTTTTTGATTTACCATTGGAGTAGAGATATTATAATTTCTCGCACTTTTTTATTTGTCGCAACACCACGCGCCATTTTCTTGTGAATTTATAGGAAAACATGGCGGATAAAATTTAAGCTGACAGCTGTTGATCCACGCACACTAGATTTATCATAAGTGCGTGCATAATTTTGATTTTAATGTCAATGAAGATATTTATTTTTCAGCAAATTTATTATGTTTTTGTTATCTACCTAGTTTATCCAAAATAAAATAATTATTCCTTACGATCGGACTTTATGATGGGTAAAGAGTATGTGACTTGTTTTTTCAGTCAGAAAGACAAAAAAAAACAGTTTAAATCAAACTTAAATAATATGGTTTTTAACATGTGAAGTTCTTACCAAAATTTTACCAGTTTATCCCTATATTACATCTAAGTTATGTGCAAAAGTTGAATAAAAAAAATGTTGATTGATTTCTAAACGTTTAACTGGCCGCCATTTTTTTCCGCCATCTTGAATTCGTACCAGAATATTACCAGTTTATCTCTATATCGCATTTAATCCTTGGGCATCATTTTTGCCATCTCGAATTCGTATCAATATATTTATTACCTACCAGTTCATTCCTATGTATGTAACACTTGATTTTTGCGCAAAATTTGACGTAAAATTGGATAATTAGTTTTTTATTATTAATTTTTTAAATATTTCGTTAGGACGGCATTTTGTTCAGCTATATTGGATTTTTGCCAAAATGTTACCAGGTCATCCCTGTGACCCTTAATTTTTAGAGTTTTGTAGGCATTGAACGACCCTAAAACGTGAAGATCTGTAAAATCTTGGGAGGCTGATTTTCTAACGATTGCATTTTATTTGGCCGCCATCTTGAATTCGTACCATAATTTTACCAGTTCATCTCTATGTCATACTTAATACTTACACAAAATTTGAAATCAATCTAATAATTAGTTTTTTAGGAAAATTTGTCAAATGTTTTATTAAGCCGCCATTTGGGATTCGTACCAAAATTTTCCCGGTTCATTTCTTCCCATGTTACTCTAGGCCTGGGCCATATAATTAAACGGATTATAATTAAATTAGATGAGAAAATATGGAAGCCATGGTATAGTGCGATTTTTCTTGATCGATTTACCTATAAATATATTTTTTCTTGAGTTCTGTCATTAACGGTTCCCGGGCTACTGCCTACGTCCACTATTATTGGACCACCCAGTCTAGTGATACACGATTTACAAGTCCAGATTTTACAAGGGCAGCCGGAATCAGATCCAGTGAACGAGATTTATCAAAATTTTAGTTTATGCAGTTCGACTTTGGGCTACTCGGGTATGCAAAAAGTGGCCGTCTGTCTCCGTTTGTCATATTATTTTATACTGGGGCCGTCATTGTGAAGTACTATACAGGGCGTTGCCTAATTGCATGCTGATGTTAAAGGGGGTGTTTTTATGTCCTAAAAGTCTTAACTTTTGAGATACAGGATGGTAAAGTTTAAAAAGAAAACATTTTTTTTCATCCCAATTCTGATGCTATTGTAGATAACTGCATGAAATTTGATACACGTCTTCTATGCATTAAGGAGAATACGGATTTACCCAGGTTGATTACATATGCACGCCACTGGTAGAAATTTCAAAAATTGATTGTTAATATAAAATGCCCTTATATGCATAAAAGACGTGTATCACATTTCACAGTTATTTATCTATAATAGCATCAGTTTGTTTTTTTTAACCCTGTATCTCCAACGTTAAGACTTTTAGGTTCATATTAAACTTTTTTCTTAAAAAGGTTCAAGAATCACCCCCCTTTAACATTAGCACGTAATTAGGAAACGCCCTGTATAGTACTTCACAATGACGCCCCCTGTAGAAAATATTTGGTCTCTCAATGAGCAATTTTCGTTTATTTTGGCACTTGCGCCAAACAAAACCATTTGATCGTAAAAGCCGATTTAAGGTTTTATACCCGCACGGAAAATCTATTTTGTTCTTTACAGCACGAAGTAGGGGCTTGCAGGTCGGAGCCTTCAAGTTTATATAAAAATCCTCTATTGTTCGTCGAATTACTTGAAAATCACGATCGTCAATTTTATCTTTGTATGATAATCGGGGTCTTTTTTTACCAGGAGATTTTAAAGGTGAAGTAGAACATGAGCGATCATTATGTTCTCTTTGAATTTTTCTTACACTACTTTCCGAAACACCAGTGTAAATTGCAACCCGTTCTGTTCGATTTTGAATTGGAATAGTCAAACTATTATTTTCAGCTTCTCTAGTACAGGCCTCTATAACGCTCGCAATAACTTCACGTGCACCGCTTCGAATTATTTTTCCTCTTTTGCTTGCCATCGTAACTTCGAAATAATAATTCAAATTCAACGCAACGCATTTATATAGAAATGAAAACAAATGCTCGAAATATATAGGCGCCACTGGAAATAGCTTGAACTTTCTAGTGGCAAGTATGTACATGGAGACTCTAGGCACATCCCAGTTACAAGTGGACCAGTGCGAAATTTACTAAATCCTCGATTAATTTTCCGTACCGCTTAACTATTACAACAAATAAAACAACATAAAATTTATTTGCGTACACAAATTTTACTTTCCCCCTTGCTTAAGACTATGAACCTTTATTTTACGGACCGCCCTGTTTTCTTTCGTGTCCCGCACTTTATAATATCTTTTAATAGCTCATATTATTTAATGTTATATTTTAAATGTTGTATCGAAATCCATGTGCCATTTTCAAAATTATATAAAAAAACAACGTAGGTATTTACTAAAATGTTTATATTTAGGGATTAACTCAAATCTACTAACATCGATCACATAAATAGCTTAGAGATACTTAAAAATACAAAAAATATATCACAAATTATGAGTGAATGTAATAAAATATTGTTACAGTAAATTCTCGAAAAACGGTTCTGACTCAATGACTGCACTAAAACTACCTGCGTCGATGCCACGTGTACACTTAAGCTTGTCAAAAAAGAACAAACATAGTTTTTTTAGATATTTTTAAATGTTTTTTGTTTTTTAGCAGGTATTTGAAATACATTTTTGAAAAATTGAATTCCGATCTTTATTTCTTACGGGAAGTGTTCAGTTGTATTGCGATATCGTTTTACGAAATATTATACGTATATAACAGCATGGTATCTGTGGAAAAACAAAAGCAAATAAAGCGAAAAGGATGATAATTTTACATGTTCGGTAATAAAACGGTTGGGTCAAGAATTGTCTTTTACCAAATATTCCTCAGAAAATTCTGACACTAATGGACAATGCGAGCTATCAACGCCGTCAATTACAAAAGGCTCCACTCCACGCTCAGATAATATGAAATCAGAGAAAAGTGATCTTTTCTAAGAACAAATAAGAGGACATTGAAGCTTATGCGGCATCCACCAATCACAACACTTTAGAGTACGCGGCTATTTCAAATCTGACTACCGGTGATTTGAGGTTGGCTTAACATGTGATTTTATGGCTTTAATGATGGTTTTATCAACGAACCTGAGCTAACCTAACGCTAACGGGTCAGATCTATCTAACAGTATGGGTTTTATTAAAAAAAAAGTCGAGAAGAACCCTACCATTTAGCTAGGAATCATGCTGAAGTTTCAACAAAACTTGTTTATATTCCGCCGAAATAAACGAGGAACCAATAGAAACTACATTAAACAATCTGAGTTGTGATTGGTGGGAGCTGTGTATGATTCAAGGTCTTGTAAGCAAATATAATAAAAATCAAAGGACTGTAGAATTAATAAAAGTGTTGATATTTTCAAAGGTAGTTGGAAAAATTCAGTCCTTCACAGCGAAACAGAACTAGATATACCTAAGTGGTATTTAAAAATTTGTATTGTACACGTTTTTTAATTTGATTAAATTAATATAAACATATCATACGAGTATCGGTATTTGTTTGCCTTGGAACCTCAAAACGGCATCAAAGACATGAATATATAAAGTTACTATTTACTTACTACATTGTCTACACAATGGAATAGACCAAGGTAGTGTTCAGGTCAGAACAATTTTTCGTGAAATTTACTAAACAGAAAATTGCCATCATAATAACATGTGGCAAAGCCTGTTCTCTATAATAAGGCTTGATATTTATGCGTACTGAAAAATTAAGACAATAAACGATAAAGTGGGGCCGCTGGATGTTTACCCATGCATCATCAATCGATGAAAATATCAAAGAGTGCTTTTTAAACATCGTATTTCTCTTATTCCATAAATCAATAATAAAGAAAAAGTATCAAACATGAAATATCTTCCGAATATGAATATATACAGAAATACGCAAAAAGATTAAATTGCCCAACAAACTTGCTAGACAAAAACGTCAACATATGTAGGATTTTCACGTCAAAGCCTCGTATTCGTGCTTTTACACAGTTTCGTGCCCTTCAGTCCTTTTAGGAAGCTATTTTTCTTGTATTTTATGTTGCTGGTAAGTACTGCCATTTAGTTAATAATAATTTAATTTTATATTTGTATCCACGACCCTAATGAATGAGGACCTTTTTTGACCATTTGGTCCTAGAAATTTTTATTTGATTCACGTGAACATGAACGGTGACATGGGTAAACATCTAACAGATCAAGTAAATAAAACGTTGTCAATATACACTTATATAATTTGATAAAGCAAAACTCTATGACACTTCTGGATAATTTTAATGGTTATAAATTATTGGTAAATTTCAGGTGAAACTAAAAAAAATGCTCACTAAAAAAGACTTAATTCTAGAGATGTAATAAATTACTATAAGGAGGAATAAGATTAAAATTATCTAAATTAATTTCTCAGCCCTCTCAATTTGCTGAAAACAAATATAAAAAGGTCAAACCAGTGGCGGCCTGGCGTAAAATAGGTTGGCTGGCCGACGAGGGGGAATCGTGATGATTAACAATTCCTCACGAATTATTTTCATGGTATAGAAGAGTATGAAAGTAATTGTCCTACACCAAGGCATATATAATTTAAAACTAACGGCTTTTTATCCGAAATTTTGAAACACCCCGTGGAGTGCGTTAGTTTTAATTTTAAACATCCCCTGTAGCACAAAATATTGGTCCTAGTCTAATGCACTGTTGGTCCAATATTTACAAGTGGGGGGCCAATATAGAAGTTTTTTAGCCAATGTAGGTATAATATATATAGGTAAAAAATATATGTTTCGATATATAATGCCGCTTTTGGACCCATTGGGCCCAATTTTTTATCAGTCAGACAAATATATAAATTGTTTAGCCTATGTAGGTGTTATATTTGCAAAAAAAATATGTTCGATATATAATGCCACTTTTGGGCCAATATAGGACCAATATAATATATAACCTCTTATAAATTTCTATCCGTTCGATGTTTTTTAATCAACGTAATACCTTCGTTGGGCCAATATGGACATAACATATTTTTCCAGAATAATAAGGCTCAGACACACAAATCAGGAATAGAAAGATGGGTGTACTAATATTTTACCAGTTCATTCCCATCTCACAGCTAATTTTTCTGCAAAATTTTGGATGAATTGTATAGGTCTAGTTTTTATTAAGAATATCTAAGGACCCTGAAACGTAAAGATCTGAAAAAAATCTCGGAGGGTATTTTTTTACGATTACAATACTTTC
Source organism: Kuschelorhynchus macadamiae (assembly GCA_030620095.1). Taxonomy (NCBI): domain Eukaryota; kingdom Metazoa; phylum Arthropoda; class Insecta; order Coleoptera; family Curculionidae; genus Kuschelorhynchus; species Kuschelorhynchus macadamiae. The sequence continues at coordinate 915,885 of JAUTXW010005022.1, read as the reverse complement.
TTTACAAGAAAAGCAAAAACAAATATTTATAAATGCGGCGAATCTTGGAATTAAAAAGTAGTATTTATGTCCCAAACTTCGTGTCATGCATTTGCAGCTCTAGAACTAGGTACACACTAGATTGTTTTCGAAATATTCACGCCAAGCTGAATATTGCCAGTAAAGAAATGAGATCGGATTTGTTAATGACTTAAGTTTTTAAGCTTTAAATCAATTAGTGTTTCCTTCAATTATAAACAACTTGTATAAAAACAGGGCTTTTTCACTTTATTAAACTCACATTGGGTACAGGATTTATTTCTGCTATAGAATTGATTTTGATATTTATTATACCCAAAATTATACCCTCTTTGGGCCAATATAAAATTCAAAATTCAGGTTTACAATTTATTCCAACTTAAAGCATATGGCAGGTCTTAAATGTAATTTGACACATTTCTGAAAATTGATATCTATGTTTTAGTTCATGTCACAAGAATTTTTTATAATTGCTTATTATAAAAGTTCTAACTCTGCCAGGTATATTAGACAATATGTTGAGGGGAAATAGGGGGTTAGTCGGTAAAAAATAACAATTCTTTGTTAATAATTATGCAGATTTGAATTATAAAAACTGTTTGTTATTTTGGTGAAAAATTGGAAAATATGGAGTAAGGGTAAAATGGGGAGGGCGCGAAAGTGAAAATGTATCTAAACAATCGAGTAATACGTAGTTTTATATGCTCTTGGACATTCAAATGCCAATTTGAAATCAGCTGAGTGTTTTGTTGTTAGATTTATTTGTTTTCATTTATTTAAGGGGCAGTGCGAAGACGATTCAAAGATGTTACGATAAAGATATAAAAAAGACAGTTTTGTTCTTTTGGCAGGTGTAAAGGACCGTGATAGAGGGCGCAAAATTATCGCAATGTACCAAATACACCATTAGGCACTTAGCGAGAGGAAGAAGAATTAGTAGAAAATGATCTGGCAGTTCAAGGGTCTAGTAACTGATGGAATCTCGTTTTCATTTTTATGTTTTGTTGATTTTTGTTATTGATTATAAAATCGAAAAATTAAATGACGTATTTTACTTAACTCTCTCTTAGGAGTACGTATGGTGTTAAAGTCAATTACATGGTGCTACTAAAAAAAATATAATTGAATTTTTCAAGTGACCTAGTGCTAAGCTTTATTGTAAAAGAGTTCGATTGTTAAATTAATATAATGTATAATAAGTGTGTCCAGTGGCCGAAAAACGGTTTTTACAATAAATTGTAAAAACATTTTCAAACATGGTTTTAAATTACACTATATATAGTAAAACCTAACTCCAAGTTTAAAAATTATTTTTTACACCCTCTCAATTTTTTTTATTGTTAAAAAACCGTTTTTTCGGACAACAGACATACTAAATACATTAAACAATTTAACAATCGAGCACTATTACAATAACGGGCCTATATATATATATATATATATATATATATATATATATATATATATATATATATATATATATATATATATATATATATATATATATATATTATTGACAATAGCTTGAGAGTCAGTATTGGTCCAGGATCGGTTCTTATTATTGGACCCAGATAAATTTCATATATTGGAGGTATATTGTGGAACAACATTGGTTCTAAACAGGATGCCAATATTGGCTTACAATAATGGGATAATATTTAAATAATCTGACGAAAACTTTCTTGGTCCTATATGAACTAGCCAATATTGGACCAATAAATATGTGCTGCAGGGGATGCTTTTAACCTCATTCCTTATTACCGTTTTTTTAAACGTCCATGACACTGGGAAACAGCAAAAATGATTCCTAGATCAAAATAGCAAAATCTTAATTATTTTATTATGTCTTGCAAAAGTCTCAGTTAACTCCGGTTTTAAAGATCTATCTTATTATGATAATTTACTTACCTGCCCTTAACGTATGAGAAAGTTAGACCACTAAATGAGAAATATCTGGATTTATTATTCCACGAGTACTTTATAAGTGATTTAAATACATAAAATAAATCGTAAATTGTTAGTTTCGTTTCGAGAGCTGTTCGTATTTGAAAAATTAGAGAGTTTTGTGCAATATGTCGCGAGTTTGTGTACATACGCTGATCATTTTTGTTATATATGTGGTGAAACAAAAACTTACTCTTTGCACTTAATAAAAAAAGCTTATGGCTTGTATTTTGGCTACAAACTTGGAGACCAGGATAAAAAGTGGGCTCCCCATAACTGCTGCAACAAATGGGCGTAAGATGCCCACCTCGTATCAAAAAATACTTTCTGGAATAAAAAAGGTCAGCGATACATTATCCAAATTTACAAGCCACCATGCGCCCGGTATAGATAAAAAAAACATAACACATTTGCTGACAAATAAATAATCGGACGCTAATCTTTATTGATATTAAAATTAATGGGACGCCTTTCCTGATAAATCTAGTGTGCGTGGGTCAACAGCTGCCAGCTTAGGTTTTATCCGTCATGTTTTCCTATAAATTCATAAGAAAATGACGTGTGGTCTTGCAACGAATAAAAAAGTGCGAGGAATTCTAATATCTCTGTAATGTAGAGGTATATCAACGCAAAAAACTTAAATATGGTTTAAATATTGCAAAATCAACTCTCGGGGATATTATTAAAAATATGGATATACAGCTAGTGTTAATGTTTAAAATTTTTGATAAAATTCAAGAGGAAGAATGTCATTTCAAAGAACTACTAAAAACGTATCCAAATAGGAGATGAATCGAAATTGATGAATGTTTCCACAAAAAAATAATCAAAGTGCTTCTTTTATTTGCCATTTTATTAGGTTGCTAGACGAAAATTCGATCGATGACGTAGTGAGGCCATATTGATTTTAGAAATAATGTCTTCTGCACTGCCATTTTAAAAAGAAATGTCTACTTGTGCTATCGCATGACGTAAAAATATAAACAGGGTTCCCTTTATTGGTAAAAGTCCAAGACGACCTCGTAGAATCACTGATACGAGAACGTCGTGTTCTTGTCAAAATTTCTAACAGAAGGGTACCTTATGAGAAATACACGCCTAATGGAATCACGAGAGAAATTTAAATATTTCCAGAAAATGCTGTAGACTATGTCTGCATTTTTATAAGGTAAATCTATAATTTTTCATGAAAATTAATATTTTTTATCCAATTTCTTTAAAGGCCAAGAAAAAACCGTTATTAACATCTATTGAAAAGAAAAAACGTTTGAATTGGGCATATTGGCAATTCGAAAATATCCTGGACAACAAAATGTAGAGTAATCTTCAAGGATGAATCGAAATTTGATGCCCGCGTAGGTGATTTTCGAAAAAGGGTGATTCGTACAAAATTAGAAGCATTTTATAGAGACTGTTTAAAGCATACAGTAAAATTTCCGCAGGGTGTTATGATATGGGGATGTATGAGTTGTAAAGGAGTTGGTAAATATGAGTTAATTGATGGTACCTACTGTAAATTCAGAAAAGTACCAACAAATTTGATCACGAAGCTTGATTCCAGCAGCAGAATAAAGTTTGGAAACTATAGTTTCATATTTTAGCCAGGCGAAAACTGAAAAAAAAATGGTTTGGGGACCATATTTTAAAAGATTTTTCGTGGCTATCGAGTAGCCCCGACTTAAATATCATTGAAACTTTATGGCATCAGATGAAGAAGACTTTCCGTAACGATTCTCAGCTTACAGTTGCTGCATTAAAGGCAAAAATCACACAAATTTGGGACTCTTTCACTCCCGAATATTACAAGACTATAGTAGATTCCATGCAAAAAGCATACAAGCCGTTATTGCCCCAAAAGGTAATGTTACTTCTTATTAATCTTCGATTTAAATTATAAGATTCAAGTGTGTCCGAGTATTTATTTGTCAGCAAATATGTTACGTTTTTATTATTTTGTCATCTAGTTTATGCAAAAGAAAATAATTATTATTTATAATAGTATTTTATATTAGGTAAAGATAATGTAACATGATTTTTCAAACAGAAGAAGACAAAAAACAGTTTAAATGAAACATAAAAATGTCTTTTTAACATTTCGTACAACGTCCGAAAAAAGTTGTATGTAATCAAAAAAGAAACTATGTTGAAATCAAATAAGACTTTCCATATCCATTTTTCAAAGTTTTGAGAAAAAAGGTAGTTTTTCGCCATTTTTTGAAAAAAATATCAAATTTACAGGTAAGATAAATCATGTTACTACCTTTTTTTATTGTTATTTTGTATTATTTTTTTAGCAAAAACGTTCTGCAAATTCAAATTTTATTAAGCTCAACAAAAAAAATTTTTTACTAATTTTTCCATTGCTTTATGCATCATAACTCTATTTCTTGTCAGGTTGGTACATTTTAACCCCCCGCCTCGGGGGCCCATTTGGCAAGTGCTGACCTGGCCAGGGCGCCACTGGTTTAACGAAACAACAGAGGCACACAATATAGTGAGAATTAGACACATTTGTACTTTCAGTGGGGTCTTCTCCAAAGTTTAACAACTGGTCAAGCTTGAGGTGTAAATAACACATTATTTAAAACAAACAGAAGTGGTCCTATGTGGGTGTTTAAATTTTCCTTCATAAATTCAGAATATCATAACAAATCATATACGCAAATATATATATATATATATATATATATATATATATATATATATATATATATATATATATATATATATATATATATATATATATATATATATATATATATATATATATATATATATATATATATATATATATATATATATATATATATATATATATATATATATATATATATATATATATATATATATATATATATATATATATATATATATATATATATATATATATATATATATATATATATATATATATATATATATATAGTGCCCAATTTAAAAAAACAAAAGTTAGTAGCAGATATTCAGAAATAAAAGAAGATATAGCAACGCTGTCATGGTAAAAAATTATAATTACGTCCAACTTAAATAATTCAAATTTAATTATATTATTATTGTATAATAAGTGTCAAGAAAACGCCAGTGAGGCAAGAAGAACATATTATTTTGCCAATTTTCATAGAAATATATCCGTAAAAACAATTATTAACGATTAAAAACCTATTTGAAAAAACTAAATCATTACATAACAAAAAAGAAACTCAAGACGAAAAGTATATCGAGACAGAACTATTTTAAATTATTTTGTAAGGAATCCCACCAAGTCAATTTCAGATACAGTTCGGTATGGCCGTCTACCTCTACGTCGAAAGGTTAGCCAGGGAACCGTTCACAGAACTTTACAAATTCATAAACTCAGGGCTTTTCGCATATTTCCACTTCAGCATTTAACAGCTGCACAGAAAGAAAGTCGCTTTTAATTTGTGTCTCAAATTATAATACGGCAACAAAAGAAACCTGATTTGTTTAAAAAAATTGTTGGGACAGACGAGGCCACATTTACCTCCTCAGGAATATTTAATCGACCCAATACGCATCACTGGGCTGTAGAAAATCCGAGAATATTTCAAACCATTAAATTTCAAGGGAAAAGTTCTATTCATGTTTGGTGTGGTGTAAAAAATAATAAAATTTTGGCCCAATATTTTATAATAAATCACTAAGTGGTCCACGATATCATAATTTCCTTCAAAACCAAATTGAAAACCTTTTGGAAGAATTGCCGTTGGAGGAATATCGGAATTTAATTTGGCAGCAAGACGGAGCTCCTCCACATGCCACGCGTGATGTTAGAGACTTTTTGAATAATCAATGGATTGGAAGGAATGAAACCATCGCTTGGCCAGCCAATGGCTCCGATCTTTCACTTTTAGATACCTTTCTTTGCCGGCATCTCAAGAACGTGGCATACCAAAGTAGAAACGAAAATATTGATGAAATTATGGAGAAAATTGTGAACGAAATTAAGACTTAATCAAGAAAATGAAATTATAACTGCAAGTTTGCAAAGGCTGCAAAGAAGATACCAATGTTGCATCCAGAATAATGGGATACACATTGAGCATTTAAATTATTAGTTATTGTTTTGTTACTTTATTGTTAATATTAACTATTGTTTTTTTGTTATGTAATGATTTAGTTTCTTCAAATAGGTTTTTAATCCTTATAATTATTTTTACGGACATATTTCTATGAAAATTGGCAATATATATTCTTCTTGCATCACTGGCGTTTTCTTGACACTTATAATACAGCGCTACAATATGTAGTTTTTCATTTAACGAATATCTCATTGCGGCAAATTAATATAATATCTACTAATACCTCAAAATTACAGTGATTTTGAAGTAAGGTAATAAACTGCATCACCTACATTTCATATGAATATATTTAATTAAATAGGTAGCAAAATAATTTCCGTTTTTTTTGTTTTAATGGCATCATAAGATAGCTTATCAAAAACTAAGAAGGAAACAGTTGAAGATAGACAAGTACCCTTATTAAAAAACACTTAGAATTGACCATAGAATCCAAAAATGTAATAATATATAGGGTGTTCACACACACACACACCACACTTCTTTGGGTCGGTGGAGACGTCGATGCTTTGATAAACAGAGTGTCTGCTGATGTGGGGAGGATTCAGTTGTGGTCTGAGGCTCATTTTCTGCGAGGAGCTTCCAGACGTTAAAGTTGAGTTTGCACAGATGCCTCTTAGTAATATCGTTCAACATCACTCACCTGTGGAGATTGTTTTTTCATTATTAACTAACCCCTCTTTGGAATTTGAAGACGACCTTGGATATCACTTTTATAGGGCTGACTACAATGGATTAAATAACTATTTTTTAAATATTAACTGGCATTGGTTGGAGGAAAGTAAGGACATTGACCATGTGGTACAGAGTTTTTACAAAACTTTATTTCAAGGGATTGAGAAACATGTCCCAAAGATACATAAAAGGAGTAAAAAATATCCTCGATGGTATACAGGAGAAACAAAAGATTATCTCCGTTACTCCAGGTTGAGAAAGGAATCAAAATACTCAATTGAATATAGTTACTTAATGTATGTTTCAGACCTCGAGCTAATGATTCCCAACAATATAAAACATTTTTGGTGTTATGTGAACTCCCTTAAAAGTAATAATCGCTGCATTCCAAGGAGTATGGAGTATGACAATACTATGGCAGATACGCCACAGGAAATCGCTGAATCGTTTGCTACACATTTTGAAAATTGTTATAATATATATCCAGCAGTTGAAAATACCCAGTTAATGGAAACCGAATGCATCAGCCTATCTCGACATAGCTTCACATATGACGAAGTGGTTCAAAAGCTAAGAAACTTGGACACGGGAAAAAGTATGGGATCCGATGGGATACCTTCCGTCTTTCTTAAACAATGTAGTCACTCCCTCACTGGCCCGTTAAGTCTCATTTTCCAATTGTCATTTGAGCAAGGAACCTTTCCAAGCATGTGGAAACACTCATGGCTTATGCCAATATTCAAGTCGGGTCGCAAAAATGACATTAATAACTATCGTGGTGTGTCTTTGCTGCCAATTATGTCCAAGGTGTTCGAATCCATAATCACTGATGAACTTTTCGAATCATTCAAGCATTATATATCAGGGATCAACATGGATTTTTTAAAGGGAGATCAACCTCAACCAACCTTGGAGTATTTCAGAACTATGTAGTAGAAGGCGTGGAGAGTGGCAGTCAGGTGGACGTAGTGTATACAGATATCTCTAAGGCATTTGATACAGTTAATCATCACCTTCTTATTAGAAAATTATCTGCAATGGGACTGAGTGGACCATACATTCACTGGATCAGTTCATATCTAACCAACAGAGACATAATCGTAACGTCAGGCGTACCGCAAGGGTCACACTTGGGGCCTATTCTCTTCCTACTCTTTATTAATAGCGTTACATCTGTGTTCCGTAAATGCAAATGCCTTTTATATGCAAACGACCTCAAGCTGTTTTATGCTGTCAATTCCATTGAGACTGCTTGAATGTTCAGGAGGACCTAGAAATTTTTGAAAACTGGTGTAATTTAAATAACCTGAATATCAACATCCCTAAATGTAAAGTAATGAGATTTTCGAAAAGTAGGGCTCCCATAACATACCCATACTCTATTGGAGACACTGTTTTAGATTCTGTAAATAGTTTTAATGAATTGGGTGTTCTTTTTAGTGAAAATCTAAGTTTTAGCAAGCATGTGATAGTTATAGTTCTGAAAGCCTCAAGAATGCTAGGTTTTTTACGCCGGACCTGCTCTCATATATGTGATGTTAAAGCAATCAAATGTTTATATTTTTGTCATGTGCGTAGTACATTAGAATATAATTCTGTTGTATGGTGTCCTTTCTACAATTGTGATATTCAACGTCTTGACGCTGTTCAAAATAGGTTTGTTAAGTTTATGTTGTATAAATTAAGTTTTCCATACAAGGAATTATCGTACCAGACGCGTCTTCAACTAGCCGGTATCGAGAGTTTGGAATTTCGAAGGCAAAACGCTTTAGCAATTTTCTTACACAAACTTGTAACTGGAAGACTCGAATGCAATCAGTTGTTGACAACAGTCAATTTTCGCATACCTCGAAGAAATATAAGATGCAGAGATCTTTTCCAGCTTACATTCCATCGCACAAAATATGGTACGCAGCGTTTCTCAGATAGGCTTATGAAGAACTACAATCATAACTTTGAAAATATTGACTTTTTTGCATGTAATTTAAATACGGTTAAGAATTTGATTAAGATGCGTTTAAATGGTTAGATACTAAGTTTTATCCTGTCAAAAAAAGTCATCTAATCCTGATAGGATTAGATGACTTTTTTTTTGTATTTGGAGTTTAAACTCTGTAACTGCTTATGACAATAAATAAATAAACAATTCCCTTAGTTTTATTATCAACAAGACTAATATAACGACTTTTAAATTTGATGCAGATGCAACTCCCATACACATTTCTAACAAGAGTTCTACCAAATTCATGGGCGTCTGGATGGATAACAGGTTAAAATTTAGTGACCACATCTTAGCACTCAATTCCAAATTGGCTTCAGGTTGCTTTGCAGTTCGTATAGTTTAGTATAGTTAGGAGTTGGGTAGTGCTATGGCAAGAAAAGTTTTACTTCAGCCTAGTTTAATTCAGTTTTTATTTTGCAAAAAAGAGCAATTCGTTTTATTTGCCGAGCCAGGGTCAGAGACCATTGCAGGCCTTTGTTTTACCAAAAAAAATGCTAACATTGCCTTGCTTACTGATGTTAGAGACTGCATCCCTTATCCATAAGCGTTTCAGGGGAATGCGAATGAGTCACCAGTATGAAACAAGAAATTCTGATAAATTACCTCTACCTATTCCTAAATCAGAACTTACCAAAAATTCTATCTTCTTTGAGGGGCTGAACATGTATAACCACCTTCCACTACATTACCTACTCTTTATAACAAATAAAGCAATTTTGACTTCGGCTATTGACCATAAAATGGCGAGAACCCACCAATCATTCTGACGATTGTTATTTTGGCCTGACAAAGACTGAAGGTTATTCCAAAAAAGGAAAGTAAAATATACAATATCCAAATTTGCAATCTGCCATACGACCTGTTCCTCATAATGCAAATTTGCCAGTGCCGATTGCGCCTTAAATTGGCAAGCTATTGATTTGGGAGATAATGGAGAAAACTCATCATCAGGCAGCTCAGAAGAACAGTGCACCGATCCCACTTTTACTACAGGTACCAGTTCTGGCCAGCCACATTTGATTGTTTAAAGTGAATTAAATGATTTAGTACGTGATTTGGGGTTATCCAAGCAACAGTCAGAACTTCTGGGTTCCCGTCTTAAGGAATGGAACCTATTGGCCAATGAAACAAAAATTACGAATTTCAAAAAAAGAAATGCTATGTTTTCTGAATTCTACAGTATGGAAAATTCGTTGTGCGAGTGTACTGATATAGACAGTTTAATGCAGGAACTTGATATTGAACATTCTCCCCGTGAGTGGGGCTTATTCATAGGCTCATCTAAATATATATAAGTTATTGCATAATGGAAATTTAAAACCCTCTATACCAGTTGCCCATTCAGTTGCAATGAAAGAAAATTATGAAAATATGCGCACGGTTTTGGATAAAATAAACTACAATAGGTATAAATGGCAGATATGTGGGGACTTAAAAGTTATAGCGACTTTAGTGGGACTTCAGGGGAATTTACAAAATATTGCTGTTTTCTTTGTTTATGGGACAGTCGTGCAATAAATCAGCATTATGTAAGAAAAATTTGGCTAGAAAGAAGCGAATTTCAACCGGGATCTCAAAATGTTAAATTTATACCTCTTGTTGATCCCAAAAATGTCCTTTTGCCTCCTCTTCACATTAAACTTGGGCTGATAAAAAACTTTGTGAAGGCTTTGAATAAAGATGGTGATGGATTTAAATACCTAAGACAAGGTTAAGTGATGTCAAATTAAAAGAAGGTATTTTTATTGGACCACAAATCAGAAAATTGCTGGACGATGTCAATTTTACGGAAAAGATTACCAGGCAGGAACTCAGAGCATGGAATTTTTTTGTTAATGTAGTAAGAGGATTTTTAGGCAACAATATGGATGAAAATTATGAACAATTAGTTAATGAACTCTTGAGATGCCTATAAAGCGCCTGGTGCCAGAATGTCATTAAAAATTCACTTCCTCCATTCCAATCTGTCATTTTTCCCTAAATATTTGAGAGCTGTTAGTGACGAGCAGGGTGAAAGGTTGCACCAAGATATCAGAACAATGGAAAGTCGGTACCAAGGACGATGGGATCCAGCTATGATGGGTGACTACTGTTGGTTTCTGAAGAGAGAAGGTAGGACACCTCGTAAACGGAAAAAAATAAAGTTTAATTAGTGTTTTAAGTTAATATTTTTCTCGTTTGCTTTTCTCTTAGATGTAGGGTATGTTTAATAGGCGAAAACTGCAAACACAGTCAATAAACAAGGTTAAGAATTTTCTGAAATAATTTTTTCTATAGATATTAAGTATCGTAACATTCGATATGGTTCTACAACTCTAACAAGAAAACCCTACGTGCTACAACTTTCTATTTGTCATTTTCGTATTTGGATAGGTCTATTCTATTAGATTATGCTATTCTGATTTGTGTTACAACCAAAAAAAAAATTTTGTCGGCCAGTGTAATTATAATTCCTTTACTTTTTTAATTTGATAATTTTAGGTATTAGTTTGTAAATACAATAGCTGAAAAGATTTATTATTTATTGTTAAGATTGTATGTATAAAATGCATGCAAGTGTATATGAAAAATAATAATAATAATAATATTAAAAAAATTATATAATAAAAATATTTAATTTAAGGTTCTTTCTGATGTGTTCGAGGCTTTAAGCCGCCTGAAACCTTAAGGATCAGACGCCACTGTAAGCGTTGCTCTTTATATCACCTAAATCATATGTGTTTGGATTTATATGGAAGACCTCACTATTATAATTCACATCAGGCATATTCTTTAAGCACAAAGCATTCTTTAAAAAAATAATACTACTTATTAATATAGTACAAAAGCTTTCACGGCTAGAGTCAATTAAGAAATGATAGTTTTTGGGTTTAGCCCAGGTCAATGTGGAAGCTTCAGTGAGCTCAGGTCAGGTTTAAATACTTGAACTCAGCCCATCTGAGCTCATTCATTGTGTTCTGATCCTGTGCAGTGAATATCCCTGAAGATGTCTTGAGCAATTGAAGGCGAAACGTGGAAATGTAATTCCAATTTGACACGGTCTAAACCCGAGAAAAATAATATCTTAATACTACTTATTTCTGCTTAAATCTATAGGACACATAAATGCAAGAAATTATCAGGATAACTTAAATGCTCTGACATCCACTGCAGTGGAGTATCTGGTGGTGGAATCATTCCATGAATTTTAGCAATTACTGAAAAACAAAACAATTATTAAATACAAAAGAAAAAACAAAGATCTATAATAAGTATAAAGCACTTTGGCAATATAAAACATAAGCTATTAAGTCTTATAAAAGGAAAATTAAATTTTTATAAATCTGAAATACCTGGTTTCTGAAAGATTTGTGGAAAACTACGAAAAAAATGCAACAAAAATATACTGCTATCTAAAAACACACTTTTACTTCAGATAAAAATTAATTTCTAACAACTTTACTGATTATTATTCAAAGGTTGGAGAATAATTTGCAATTTAGATTAAAAACTATGATAAAAAAAAACATTATTGACACATTTTTTATCTAAGAAACATAACTATAAGAACACTGCCTCTTTAAAATTAAACTAGCTTTCTAATACGTTTTACAATAAACTCAAGTATTTGTCTTAAAGCTTTAAACAACTGGGTTTTCAAAAACAAAGTAATAATAAATAAATAAAATAAAAATATACCTAATACAGTAATTGGGATTATCTGATGTAAAACAAAACTTCAAAAATCTTAAAATATTAACCATACCTTCACGTCATATATAAGCCGAGAATCATATCATTTGGCCCAGTTATTATTTTATTTTTTATTTTCTTTAAGAAGTCATTAGTAAACACAAAAGAAAAATCTATTGGCCAATGACCATAGGGTTTGTCCAACATACCAATATCACCCGCAGGTAGTAAAAAGCAAAATATATTATGGTAACATTGATGATTAAAACTATATATTGTGATTATTTACAGAAACATTTTGCAGATTTTTTGGTTACCGTTAGCTTGACCCTGCTGAGCATTTGTGATTCTTCCCTAATCACCCTCCTTCATGGAATTTATATAAAAATTGAACCAAAATAAATTTTTTTTAATAATTTTCGTTATTTTAGAAGACGAATTGTTAAATGATTTGGAGAGTGTCGGGAGGGATCTTGATGGCCAGCTGGTAGACTGTACTGCCTTGAGGCAAAAAGTAGCAGTACAGGGTAAAATTTTGAATGCGTTACATGTAAATATACGTAGTATAAAGAAAAACTTCGATCAGTGTTTGGTGTTTTTTGAACAATTTGGTTTGCATTCTTGTGATATTGTTATTTTTAGTGAATCTTTCGAATTGGATTAAACCTTATTGAAATTTCTGGATATAATACCTGCTATAACGGAGGTAACTACAACCGAAACGATGGTATTATAACATTTGTCAATTCACAGCTTGATGTGGAAGTAAGGCATGTCAGGTTTAATATTTAGAAAGCAACAATTACTAGACTTAATATCAAAGTTGAAAATACTTCTATTGGTGTAACTGCTGTTTATAAACCCCCTCCAATACCTGAACTGCTTTTTCTTGAGGATCTAAAATCATATTTTGATAATAATCTTACTGGTAGTATAGAAATTTTTACAGGAGATCTCAATATTGATATTATAAATAGGGAATGTAATCACGTTAATGACTACCTTTCTTTGTTTGGAGGCCATGGGTTCTTACCCTATATCATTTCACCCACTCGAATAACGCATAATACTGCAACTTGCTTAGACCATATTTTTGTTAGACAAAAGACTAAATATTAAATCATTTAGACTGGACAGTGATCTTACTGATCACTTGCCAATATTTTTAAACATAACCAAAAAGAAAGAAAGTATAACTACAAATATGCATAGAGATATCAACCCTGATACTTATACTTATCTAGATAATTACTTATTTAAACAGACAATATCTGCACAGGATTGGAGTGAAATTCTTAACCTAAATAGTTCTGGGGAAGCATTGAATATGTTTATCAATACATTTATTAATATAAAAAAGGAATGTACAATAAAACCTAATATCAATCGCAAAAAAAAAAAGAAAATAAAGAATGGATAGCAGACGGTATAATTACCTCTATCAACCATAAAGATAAACTAACGAAACAACTTTTAAAAAATCCATCAATACCCTTAGAAATACAATACAAAACATATCGAAATAAAATAACAAATTAATAAAAACTAAAAATTTAGATTTTATAAAGAACAAATAGAAAAAAATCGCAATAATATTAAAAAAACTTATAAATTAATAAATGATGTTACAAATATTCATAACGAAAAAACAAACACTCCTTTTGCTGTTGTAGCCGACACTAAGATATTTCAAAATAATCTTGAGATGGCCAATTACTGCAACAATTACTTTACAAATATTGGTATAAAAATGGCACAACGGATACAACGATCAAAACATCCTTTTAAAACAAAAACTAGTAATATTTCATCCATGTATCTAAGACCTATATCGGAAAATGAGGTAATAAATCAAATTGCTGCTCTGAAAAACGATAGTGCCCCCGGTAAAGATGGAATAACGTCAAAACTTATAAAAATAATAAAGCCTTTAACACATATAAAATATAAATTTAACTTTCAAAACAGGAAAAGTACCAAAACGATTTAAGGAATCAATAATTACTCCCATATATAAAGCAGGCTCTAAAAGCAATATAGAAAACTATCGACCAATAAGCCTTTTAAATAATTTTTCAAAACATTTAATATTTTGTCAGATAAACAGTTTGGTTTTACAGAAGGCCTAAGTACATCAGACGCCATGTATTGCCTCACATCAGACGTTGTAAATAGCCTGAATACCAGTAAAAAAAGCTTGGCTATTTTTCTTGACTTCCCAAAGGCGTTTGACACTGTTCATCATGACCAACTGATTGATATCCTTATGCAGTGTGGGATATGGGGCGCAGTGTTGGAAGTCTTTGCCAGCTACCTGTCAGAACGATATCAACATGTTAAAATAAATAATACTATTAGTGATCCATTAAAAATTAAAATAGGTGTTCCTCAGGGTACTATTCTATTCCCTATACTTTTTATAACATATTTAAATTCGCTTTTAAACTTAAAAATAAACGGTAAATTAATATCATTTGCCAATGACATAGCATTATTATTCTCAGGCGATACATGGGAACAAACAAGACTAAAGGCACTAAACGGTGTTATTATAGTTAAAAACTGGCTTGACTCCCATAAACTCTCACTTAATGTCACCAAAACAAATTATATAGCTTTCTCAATTACAAATGCTAATAGACCTCCCTTTGATAGTATTGTTATCAACGACCCATATATTTAAATTAAAACAGTTAAGAACATGAAATATCTGGGAATAAACAGACTGCGCAATCTTATATACAAATTTTATATGTTGAGAGAGTTTTTAAGTAGTAAATTGATATAATTGATCTATAAATCTTTAGTAGAAACTCTACTTAGGTATGGACTAATAATATGGGGAGGAGCATACAAAAGTAATCTTCGCTCACTGCAACTTATTCAAAACTATATCCTAAAAATAATTTTCAATAAAAATAGGCTCTACTCAACAAAGCTATTATATAGGGAAGATATTAGTAGTATAAATTTATTGTACATACATTCTCTATGCTCTTTTATACACAAAACAAATAAAACTCTAAATCATATTAACCATGCCCACTACACAAGACAAAATAAAAATAATCATCTGACCTTACCATTGAATTATCGATATAAATTTACAACTTTTAGATTATCTGGCCATAAAATTTTACAACATGCTGCCTAATTAAATAAGAGAACATATAAATATAAAAATATTTAACAAAAAAAAGTAAAACATACATATATAACAACCTTGACACATTTTGTGCTCTTTTAAATTAAAAGAGGAGGTGCTAATTATAATTACTTGTTAACAATAAAATAATTATTGATTGATACAGGTTTGTGGTTATCCCTGTGCCTTCCCCATCCACATTTATACTAACTCATTATATTGCTACTATGTATACTTAGTTTCATTTGAGTTTTCATTATAATAAGAAATAGACTTATATTGTAATAGCATAATGTAAAATATGAATAAAGAAGAGACAGTACATGAGTACATACAGATGCTCTTGCATTTAGGTACTCCTTAAAATTGTATAATAATGAAACCAATATAATCAACTGGAACAATTATATATTTTACAAATTTTATGAAATTGAGTAAATAATATATTAATCTATAATAATAATAAAGTTCATCAATGTCAGGAGGTCAGGGCAGTATATCATGTTATTAAGTATTTTAAATCCAAACATTAATGTTAAGAAGATTGATTCAGATTGAGTTTCACGACTACTCATGCTCAACCTGTAGAGGAGAAAGTTCACAAACTTTGATTGGACCCACTCTAATCGTGTCATGTGTATTCTGTAAAATGGACACCAGATTGTACAACAGTACTCTAGATGATTATGCACCAGGGAGTAGTAGAGGTATTTCAAAACATTAATATTAGAGAAGTCCCAATATTGACACAACAAATCCTGCCATCCTGAATGATTTTCCCAAAACATAATTAATGTGATCGTTAAATCTCAGTTCGGTGTCAAAGATAACCCCTAGATCATTACTCTGTTCAACTCTTTCAACATGTCATTAGCGATGAAGTATGCACGAAGAAATGGCGTTTTTCTCTTGGAGAAAGATATTACCTTACATTTCATTATGTTCAATTCTATTTTGTTATCTTCACACCAAGTCACCAGCAGCCTTTGAACACATTGATGAAGTCATTAATATAGATTAAGAACAAGAATGGACCTAAATGTGACCCTAGCGGTGCACCAGAAGTGACTACTATCCCTTTTGATAAGATGTTGCCTACTTTAACTTTTTGAGTATGTCCATGAAGATAACTGCGGAGCCAAGACAGTAAGGGGTTTGTAATGCCATATAACCTTAGTTTTTCTATAAGAATGGAGTGATTTATAAAAGCTATAGCCTAATCGTTTGAGAGCTCTGGGTTGATCTTGAGAAATGTTCACCAGTTGCTCTGTTCCATGCTCACTACAATTGGCACGACGGTTTTGTTTCACAATATGCCGTAAAGTTCGGAATTTTTTGAAGTTCTACCCAATTAGGCTTTTCTTGAACTGCTCCTGTCATTTTATATAATTTAATGATATTTGAATAAATTAATAATAACTTTACGTTAATCGTTAGAAAACGCTTTTCGTACACCATTTTGTGAGTAATATACTCACAACTACTCCCTGATCTGTCACTGTCAACAATCAACAAATAGCAAAATTTTTGTTTTAATTCAAGGCTAATTTGATAAGCAAACGGCCATGTTTTTTGCATGGGCCAAATGAAATTTTTATAGTATTTAATTTAGTGTTCTGTGCATATTTTGAGTGTTCTAATATTCGTTCTAATAAAAAATGTTTACATTAATGTTTCAAATTATTATAAAAAAAGTTGCGTACAATAGATTTGTCTTTTGGGTTTACTAATGACTTCTTAAACGAAATAAAATAGTGACTGGGCCAAATGATACGATTCTGGGCTTGTATATGAATACATAAAATATTTTCAGTCACAACAACCAAAACAACCTCCAAACAAACAACCAACTTCATGACGATAACGCAAGCCAAGGTACACCCATAAGACCAGATTTTCTTAGTAAAAACAGATCTGAAATATCTACCAACTATTAGGGTATAAAATTTCTTAACATTTTACCCAACAATATTAAACAGCTAAATTTTAACCAGTTCAAAGCTAATATAAAAAAGCTACTTATATCAAATGCTTTCTACTGCTTTGAAGAATTTTTTACAGTGGATCGTTCAGGGACATTTTGCTGATGGCACCTTCTAGTCTGCCTGTGAGCATATGTAGGATGAAGTCTGCTGAAATTCACACAGTACTTCCCCTCTTTTCCTCCTTTGAAACAAGCATAGTGAACTGATAATAAGCTTTAATTTTAATGCTGGCAAACCCTGTTTATTCTGTGTACTTGTTTTAGATGTGTTTAAATAATTAGCTGCTGTCTATGTTTTATATACTTATTTTATTTTAGAGACTTTTAAATTGTAAATATTAAATACCTTTAATTTGTAAAAACCTGTTTATTCTATAGTGATAGAGTTTATGTTTATTCTGTGTACTTGTATTAATATTATATTAATATTAATATATTATGTTGAATATAGCAGTACTAAATATTAGGACATTGTTTTCTTTTTAATGACCAACAATATAGAGTCAGGAGAGGTCAAGACACGCATGGATGTTCTGCAGCCCTTATTTCTAAATTTATATGATATAGGTAATGAAAAAATAATCTTTTACTCAATATAAAATCAAAAACTTGTTAAGAAATACAAGCATACTTATCAATTTACTAAATAATTTCTAAACCTAAAGCACAATTTGGTTTGTTGTTACTAACAGCAACATGATTTCTGCAATATGTATAAATTAAATATTTGTTATAGTAGTAGTAGTAGTAATATGGTTTATTTAGCAAAAATGCCATTCTTACATTCTATTTAAATACAGAATATAAAAGATTTTATTAATTATTGCAATAAGATTATTTTATAAATATATCAATCTTGGTTAATTAGTAAATATTCTTTTAACACTTTTTCAAATTTATTTAACATCCTTTGTGACCTAATAGATGGTTTTAACAGAGGTTTTAATTCACCATAATTTATTAGACCATTATAAAACACGGACATATAGCTTGTTGATATAGTGGTATGGTAATAATAATCGGCTGTGCCTATTTTCTGGTAATACGTATTAATTTTGTCCCAGGGTCCAAAATATGAGATGAATATTTTAACCTTTAATTAATTTCTTTTCATATTATATCAATAAAGATATAAATTAACTAATTGATCTTGAAAATCTTTCTTAATAGATAATAATTCTTATCACATTTATGTAAACAGACTTGAATAATCTTAAATAATACAAAATAAATGGACTATGGCTGGCAGGATATTGATACTGAGTATTAAACAGATAACCTTTTGTTTGAACAAATTAACTTATTATGGGAAATAATGTTTACTATACTGTATTTAAATATATGCAATTCAATTAAGAAAAGGGATATTTGAATTCAAAATCAATTTACCATTTTCCTTATTAGGAAAAAGTTCATTCAATAAATCTTGTAAGGTTTTCCTTTTGCCATCTTCTGCTACTGGTTTAACTAGTTTCTGTCTGTATCCATCTTCAATATAACACCTAAATGGAATGTATTTAAAATAGTCCCCTTCTCCGGACACTTCCATGAGTTTTCTGTTAACAGCCCAAAATTGATCAAATTTGTCTGCAAAGAACAAAAGAATATTTTACAAGATATTAAATTGTATTCATAGCATGAAATAGACAGATTAATAGAGAAATACCCAAGAAAAATGGCAGTAGAATGTTAAAATAAGAATATTGGATTTACGGCAGATACAGAGTATGTTTTGGAGAAATATTTATATATGATACAATGAATTTCCTTTTTGTTCTAGTAATCACAGACATGCCAGTACACATCACCACTCTATTATGAACCTTATCCAGAAACTTTCAGCCACACAAAGAGGATCTCCATTCCTATTAGGCTTTGTAACCCACTTCCCTGATTAAATCAATATCTAAAATAACATTGTTTAAGAGCTTAATATCTAATCTGTTTAGTATTTTAATTGTTTATATTATTAATATTTTCTTGGATTTAAACATGTTTGTGTTGCTGATAATCTATTTTATTATCAAAGACTTAACTTTTGTCAAAGACTGGTTATATTTCAAACAGACGGTCCATCAGGCAATTTCAAAAAACTCACATCAATTGCACTTATAATCTTTATAATCGGCGAACAAGCAACAATATTTGGCACAGTATTGCCAGTAATGACAAATGAAAGAGACAAATAGTATTTCTTGGTAAGAGTATAATTCCCGTCACTGAGCTATGTGAAAATATTGATGGATTCCAACTATACTAAATACAAAAGTTTGAATCTATTTAGGTGGTCTTTCCTTTTACATTTGTTGGATCATCTATTTAATATAATTGCTTTTACTTTTATTGATTTATCTAGAAAAATTAAAAATTGCAAAAAGTGTTCCAAAAATGATAAAACTAATGATCCAAATAATTATTGACCCATATCAGTTTTGCAAAGTTTTCCTAAAATTTTAGAAACAGTGATAAATTGTAAATTGACAGGTTTCTTTCAAAAACCTCAGTTTCTGTAGTTGGATATAGAAAAAAGCTAGATGTTGGTGCATTATTTTTGTGCAGGAGGTCTGATGCCTTCTGAGAAATATCAGGTATCTTGATTATATTTTCAGCCACTGAGCTAAAATATTCATTAAAACCCTCCAAGGAAATTATATAACTAAGTAGTACAACAAAGAAACTGTTCAGTAAATAATTAAGAGTAAAAATTGTCATTTTGTAACATTTGCTTGGTGAATCACTTACTTATTTTATAAAATCAAGATTTCAAACATTTACCATTTTGAAGTCCTAACCACAATTGATTGTGATCTTTCTTCTGCATGTTAGTAGCAATTTGGCCTCTATGTTTTAAAACATCTGCTTCTTTTAAGCAAGCCATAAAATAAGATTCCACTGTTTCTCTAAAATAAAAAAAAGCATCATAAAATTGATAAGCTCAAAAGTGCTTACATTTAATGTATTACTTTAATTTAATCAGTACTGAAAGTTTGGAGATAAGAAAAAACAACTCATATACATACTTGTTACTAAATCTGTAAATCTGTGTTTCAGGAAATTTATCAAAATGTACTGTAATGACCCAGGGCAAGGTTTCACTCTCACTGTCTACTAAAGTATCATATAAAACTCCAATTGGAAAGTGCCACTTCATTGGCTGTCCATTGTACTCAAGCCACATCTCATGTTCTTGTTTATCGGTGGAAACATATTTTTGGAAATGCTTTCGAACCTTGTCAGTAACTGAAAAAAGTAACGCTGTACTCTGGAAGACATCAAAATAGATCATCGAGGTTATTACATCAAACTTATCAATATTTGTGATAGGGTGTAACTGAAGTAAAGTTTTCCAATAAGGTAAAGCCATCATTATTAGACTTTTTTTTTAAATATGTTCAATAAACAGACCCTTGAAAAGTTGTAGTATTAGTCATTAGCATATTACATGTGCTATAAAACAAGCAATACAATATTACATTAAAAATCCAATCAATACCTAGGGGAAAATAACTTAATCTAGGCACCATCAAATAGAATGGATCTGGTTGTTGCAGTTCGACCACTTCCTCTGGATCTAATTTAAAACACACTGGTAATTTTCCTTCCCACACTTCCCTTAGAATTTCCCTGTCATTAGCCATATTCCTAATGAAACATACATGTAACGAAATAAAACTGTTTGTATTTAGTGATTATTTTGGTTACGATGGGCTGCACTACAAAGTTAGGTTACTTTTGTTTATGCGGTACATTGTCAAGAACGTCAAAAGTGTTTGTCGAAATTAGTTTATATATATTATAAGAGATGGCGTCTACTAAATACAATCTTTTTTTTTTTTAATTGTGGCTTATGATATGTAGCAACGATATACATTTTTTTCCTTCTTATTTTAAGCCTTTTATTCTAGTTTGTTTGTTATGCATTGGTAGGCTGAGCACCTGGTTACAAAAAATATAATAAAACCGTTAAAAAAATACTGTACAATTTTATATTCACTAATGATTAGAGGTCGATAGAATGTCAGTTAAGCTTACCATGGTCTATTTAGATGATTTTTGGCACGTCAATACATTTTGGTGCGTATATCATGATTGTCAAATCAGGTTTTCCGGTGCCTAAATTCTTTTTTTTAATTTAAACTTTATATCCTTATTTATGACCTTCTTTTTAAACTCAACGCAAGGAATTTTGCCGAGTAAAAAAGTTCTAATGAGCAAAATTTTTTTTGGCGTTGTGCAATGACAATTATCCTATTATATGATGCGGTAATTGGCTTTGGGATGATAATAAATGTATGTATATTAACCACAAGGCATTAATTTAATTCATTCTCCTGGTAGGAGGTTAGAGGAATTAAACTATTTAGTTTAGAGATTAAAGTATCATCTACTATATTGGGAGTTCTGTTTTATAATATAAAATAGAACTGTATGCATTTAAAGCTTTTTAGCGACGCGCTTAAGTTCCATGGCTTCTTGGCAAAACCGATTTAATGCAGTATTTGTATAAGGTTTATTTTATATTTAACTGCCACGTGAAAATAGACTCCATGGGAAAATTAGCCAGATACACCGGGAGATGTCATTATTTTTCAGATTTTAGGTTTAGAGTCCAATAGACGCTAGTGGTGGGCCGCGAGTGAAAAAGTAAGTGAAGTGGTATTGTCAAAATAAGGGAAAACAATTTATATGCTTGGGTAAAAATATATTTATTTTTATTAATTTGCTCTTGCCGCGGTATATTCCAATTACTATCATTGTCAAAAATAAGACAAGCTCATTTTTAGTCGTTGACTTTTTGAAAATATTTCCTATATAACTGTAACAAATTTTCAAACGGACCAGTCGGAAAATTTAAACTATATTCGGAAAATTTAGCAGAACCTGCCATACATGAAAATGTAAGTTTTTTACAGTCTTGAAATCTTGGTGTAATTTCCATTAAAATATGGTTCAATATTTCATAAAAAAGGGTTCTATACTTGGCCCTAATTTCTTCAGGTGAAAGCTTAGCAAGCTCACGTTTGTAATGATTTATTTCTGTAATAGAATTTGCTTTATCAAACATGGTATTAAAAAAATGTTCATTTCTTTTTTTACAGAGCGCCTCACGATATTGGATATGCACAAATGAATGTCAAGCGATTTTTTTTGAAGAACGTCAAATAGTATGTCCGTGATTGAGAAAATATCATTAAACACTAATGCCAGAAACGTGAATTCGAAATCGTTCATCTCACCTAAAAATCCTTTCGCAAGGCGGATTGATTTTTCATCATATTTGTCACAGTTTGTAATAAATTCAAAGACGTCTTTTAATTTATTTCAGTCTTGAATAATCACATCTACTAAATTCGAATTTGAAGTTGTAACAACAGTATAAATAAATATAACACAAAACAGTCAAGTTAACTGCAAAGGAACTCACCGATTGCAGCGAAATACGCGAAAATAAAAATAAACAACCACCGCAAACTGGACGACACGTGGGTGTAGTGTACTGCAATTCGCTGGGCTCGACGTCATCGGATATGCGTTGTAATGGCAACATAGTACAAAAATCGTAAAGTAAATATTTACATAAAATATGGAAAACCGCAAAATTGTTACTTAGATAAGCTGTAAATCTAAAACACTGTGCGGGGTCTTTTTTTCAAATTGTAACCATTGATTTGACAGTAAAGTATACCACACAGATCTAAAACATCGACGAAAGGGGGAGGTATGTCAAAAGCAGGCCGTTTCTATGGATATACAGAGTTGTAGCCAACCGCGATTGATCATTTCACCGTTTCCATAGTTACTCACATTCTTTTCATTAATAAAAAGCACTTCTGGTGATAGTCATAGCCAATAGATAAAATCATATATTTATGAGAGGGGTATACCCACCATGGATATACCTAGCTTGCATCAAGGCTTGCATTAGAGTTTACAGGCCTTGAGCTTGCATGTCATAAAACGACGTTTACAAATAGTAGAGCCATTTAACACTAAAGTGAGTGGAATTTGGCAAAACGCACAGGCGCCAGAACAGAAATGATATTTATATACTTGATAAATTATTTTGCAATTGACAGTGATGGAAGAAATGCAAACAAAGCAAAATCGTTTTTTATGTGGTTTTGATGCAAAATTCGGTAAAATTTTTGGTGAGTCTTTATGCTCTTAAGAGATTATGATTATGGACTTAATGTTACGTAGAAATTCCGGAAGGGAAGGCTAGAATTAGAAGATGAGAGATATTCACAAACCACCCATTTCAGTTAAACTTTAATATACTCTCTTGGACCGAAAGAAGGAATCATTATCACAATGTCCTCGCGCTAAAATTCTAAAACAGGGGTGCTCAAAAGGTCGATTGCGATCGACCAGTCGATCGCGAGTGCTTTTTGAGTAGATCTCGAGAAAAATTTTTTTTTTAATAAGTAGGTACTTAACTCAACTACAAAAATTTATTACGTAATAAAATAACACTCTGCTAGCGGCAAAAGGCGGCTTTATCAAAGGAACTCGCGGTAGTTGTCAAAGAAAAGCCGCGTTTTTTATTCTTGCCGCTTTTCTAGAAATTTCGGGCGGCGCGTTTGACGGGAACATTCGAGACTTTCGTTCACGCCGATATAAATGTTGCGCCTGCAGGAATTAGAGTCATTCTGAATTGCAACTTGAAGGCAATACTACGTCGATACAAAGTTTATTATTAAATAGTACAAAATGAGTGCAGCGAAGAAATTTAAAACGTATCATTTTAATAACGATGGGAGGAAGAATTTTTGTTTTGTATGGTGAAGGATAAGTGCATTTGTCTTATTTGTCGTGCGTCAGTTGCAATACCTAAGCGTGGTAACTTAGAGGCATCATAAAACGTTTCATAAAAACTATGAAAAGGATTTTCCGCCACAGAGTGAATTAAGAAAACGAAAAGCACGTGATTTGATATCTTGTTTGAAAAAAGAACAAAACCATGTTCACAAGACCAGCCAAACAATCAAAAGCTGCTACGATCGCGTCATTTAAAATATCTCATATATTAGGGAAACACAAGAAACCATTCGAAGATGGATTGGTTGTGAAGGAAGCATTTATTGAAGCGTGTGAGACTTTATTTGGAGATTTTAAAAATAAAACAGAAATCATGTCTGCTATTAGAGAACTTCAGTTATCTCGTCCAACTGTCACAAGGCGTATTGAAGTCATGAGTCAGGACATAGCAGATAAACTAAAAAATGATATCAAATGATACGAATTCACCGATATGACAGACACTGCACAGCTGTGTATTTTTATTCGGATGGTATTCAATGACATGTTGGCTAAGAAGGAATTTTTGACAATCATTCCTCTGAAGGGAAAGACCCGTGGCGAATATATATATGATGTTTTCTTCAATTTTGTAAAAAACTACAAGCTACCAATATATAAATTAGTGTGCATTACAAACGATGGAGCACATGCAATGACTGGAAACAAAAACGGTTTTGTGGCATTGTGTTGAGCTAATGAAGATTTCCCTTCATTTTTTTCAATCCATTGCATTATACATCAACAAGTTTTGTGTTCAAAAGTTTTAAACACGAAGGAAATTATGGGCATTGCAACAAAAATTGTGAATTCCATCCGTGCACGTAGCTTGCAACGGCGGCTCTTTAAGTTGCAAGTTGGAAGATAGGGAGTCAGCTGAACACACTGATTTAGTTCTTCACACGGACGTCAGGTGGTTGAGTCGCGGAAAATTCCTAGAAAGGTTTCAAGAATTATTGCCTGAAATAACAGCTTTTCTAGACGAAAGAGGTGATGACACTCAGATGTTGAAAAACGAAAAATGGCTGACTGATTTGGTATTTTTGACTGACATCACAATGCACTTAAACACCATTAACTTGGAACTTCATGGTAAAAGAAAACTGTTATTGAGATGATTAGCGCAGTAAACGCATTCAAAAGTAAATTGCAACTTATAATAGATTAACTGAAAAGAAAGGATCTGAAACATTTTCCGTCTTTGAAAGCAAGGATTCCTCAGTTGAATTATGATACGTATGAGGCTGAATTATCGAATATTTTGGGACAATTCGAAATGCGTTTTTATGATTGTAGTAAATTGGCAAATGTAGCATCATTTATGAGTTATCCTTTTTCATGTAAAAACATTGAGGAATTAGCTACTGAAATAGCAAGTCAGTTTAATATGAACTCATGTTCTGTTGAAAATGAGTTGGTGCAGATTATATCAGACATACATCTCAAAGCTACAGCATCTGATACAAATCTCTGGTGTTTTATACCTGAAGATAAATATCCGAATCTAAGGCAAATCGCCCTTTAACTGACAGCAATGTTTGGGTCAACTTACTTGTGCGAGTCTGCATTTTCTGAAATGAAGATAATTAAGTCAAAATATCGCAATCGACTAACTGACGATCATATGTCATCATGCTTGCGATTAGCACTCAGTAGTTACGTATCATCTTATGAAAAGTATGCTGAGGACATGCAGTGCCACGCTTCAACATCCAAAGTCACTCCTTAGTTAAGTTTAACACCATATGTAACTCTTTTGTTTTATAACAACCAATAAACTCGCAATTTTGAATAACTATGAGTTTTTTCATTGATATTGTAGAGAAGAACTTAACTAAACCTAACCCAGACCTTGACTAAAATAATGTATATTGTGTGGAAAGCTAATATCTATATATGCTACGGTACATCCTACCTAGGTAGGTAGGTAGGTAGAGTGTATGTATCGTGTATGTACGACAACCCTGCATCACACATACTTGCAGCCTCTCAGAGTCGATCGTAAGTAGTCTAAAAATATTGAGGTAGATCGCCAGCAGTTCAAGTTTGAGCACCCCTGGTCTAAATTATAAGAAAGCCTGCTATCCAGTGAAAACTTATTTAAAATTTGGACCTTCATTTTTTAGGTAGGTATATTCTAATTTGGGTTTCATGTATGGAATGGAAACTGTAAGCTATGTTGGAAATAAAAGTGATATTTGGGAATATGCAATATATTTTTTTTTTAAAAACACTATTTATTGTTATTTATTTTACGCATATTTTCCAAGTACCTTCTCAGTTGGTAGGAAGTTTGAAAACCGCTTATTGTTGCTGGCATTGCATGTACAGGGTTTTTTTGATGAGGAAATTTTTGTATGATTCTCTGACTATTTTCTATATATCTTCATAACTGGAGACGGCGTCCTTAAAAGCGGGTTGAAAATGTAAATTAAAATAAAGTCGTGTCACTGTCAAATTCTCACATGGTTGCTGAATGTTCCATAATATCTGTTTCGAATAGTTGAAGTTTATTTCATAATAATTACCGATATAACGTTTCGTTATAAATGTGGTGCTTGAGTTGTAAAATCAATGACATTGAAATTTTAAATGTGTCAATGCCAAAATTTTTTTTGTTTTCAGTTACAAATGAACATTTATATTTTTTAGCGATTTGTTATGCATTATTAAAGTTTTGTAGCTGTTTACTACTTAGTAGCTATCTGCTATTGTAGGGTTAAATAGTATATTGTATTGTACAATGAGCATGGAATACAAGAACGAAATGGTCATTATATGCTAGTTTTACACTATACTTTTTCTACGACTGCTACTATTACATAATAATCTTTTAATAATTATAAAACACTTCAAACTCAATCTTATTTGAAAATAATATTTATTGTCATTTACTTTGTATGTATTTGCATTGCTTGCGTTGCTAGGCGGTTGCTATGGCGTATTGACGCAGCGCTAGTCAACGCCACCTTTGTTAAAACATACCCGTGCACAATGAGAACTTTGTAGTCGAATCACCATGGTGATTGAATCACAATTAAAATGTGTATAAAACAATACACTACGTTCCGAAATTACTATTGAACATACAATAAAGGCTTTTATTGACAATCGTAGAAAAACAATTGTTTAACACTAATGTCGAAATGTAAATAAAAATAATAATAAAATTTCTCTTGAAGATTGTGTCGTAGGTAAAATAGTGTACATTAATCCTGTCAAAGTGATTATTTTCAAACTCGAAGGATTTCTGTCTTCGAGTTTGAAAACGTTAAAAACTTCCACTTTCAACACTTCCTGTTTGATATATTATTTTCTACGGCTAATAAATTATGTATATTATCAATGTGTTTTAGGTACAGTAAAATACCTATTATTCTCACTAGTGAGTAGAAATTCATTACCCACGGCCTACAACTAATCTCGTTATTCCAATTTAATTAGTCATGCTCGCTTGAAATAATTACGTTGGAACCTAAAACAGCAGCTGGAATTTTATGTCATATTGCATAATTGTGATTATTAATAGTCACACTGACAGTGTTTGTATGCCACTGTGACAATTCGTTACCATGACAACGATTCAAATTGCAAAGCACGGCCTCCTAATTAAAAATATTACCGGTACCTAAAATAAATAGCAGTCAACGCATTTTTTATGGAGTCGATGTCTAAAGTAAATCCTATAAGAAATACATTGTACTTCAGGCACCGGTATTTAAAAACAAAACTTTATTTACTGCGATCAATGTTGTGAATGTATTGTGAAAGCTATATTGCACTGAAACAATAAAAAGCGCGTTATGTCTATTATCACTCTTTCCAAGAGTATCCACGTTTCCGTTCACAGAGCTTAACGACGCCCCACACAAAAACTGCCCAACATTCCGCCCCTGTAATCTTTTCTCGTATTGATCCCATTTTATCCCTGCTCGAACACAAGCGCATTAGACTCCTGTTGCATCCCATTCCGCCCGCCTAAGCCCCAGAATCATGATATCCCCAATATAAACACGCACATATCTCGATAGAGGTAGAAATCTAGTGACCGGTGATAAATTCGTGTATCGTGACCACAGCATACTTAGTTTTTTCAAACATATTAGCACCTTACTCGTAGTTTCATAGGCAACTATAGCTTTTTTATAAACAGCTTTGCGGGATTGAGAGTATGCAAAGTGTTGACATAATTTTATACGAAAGATAGATGTTTTTTCGAATATTTTTCTCGAAAACTCTTGTAATAACGCGTGTAATTTAACTTAATAGCGTTGTCAGAATATTAAAAAAATAAATACATCGTTATGAAAGACTGTATTTGAGTCCATACATGGTGAGAGCGTCAATCGAAGAAATGTCCGTCGACAACCCCCAGACTACAGGCTCTGGAGATACCTCCAATCTGATGGCTCCCCAAACCCCAGTGTTAAGTGTGGCGTGTCGCATTTTGAGGTCGCCAAGTCACGAGAGTGTCACGACTGATTTGTCTTTGTTTTCGGTGAGTTCCGTAGATTCTACCGGCGGGAGACGGTTACTTAACTTTTCCAAATGCGACAGAGGACACAGCCCAAATCCAGATAGCAGGAGTCAAAGTAGGTAAGTAAATAAATTGATTCTGCGTTTATATCCTAAATTCTATCTTAACGAGCAGGTAGTAACTAATATCTCTGGTTTACGTAAAGGAAACCGGTGCAGATATCTGCGTTGAATAAATTATTGCATAACTGCAAAACGTTCCCATTCCTAAACACCTTCAAAAGTGGGCGGCGAATTTATCTGTGCTGTTTTTGTGTTATTGTTACTTATTCTCCCTCTCTTACATATGCTATCATATGTAGAGGACGAGACGTGGTGAATACATTTTTTTTTTCAATTATTAATGAGCAATTCCTATGACTTTTTGAAGTTGCTTTTAATTATAGCTAATGATTCTCCTGTGTCAGTGTCGCAAAAAATAATGAGATGGATTATTTACCTTTCGTACAGGACCGTAATAGACAGAGTCTGTATAGAAAGTTTTCCGAAAAAAGAAAGCTGAGTGGTTTAGTAGTAATGAGCCCTTGTCAACAAACATGAGAAGGGTAGATTAAAGTTTCTTTGTTGTTAAAAAACGGTTTTAAAACCATCTCATGTTATTTACAAAACCATTTTTTATTATCTGAAAAAATAAAAAATAATATTTGCTTATGCTCTCCTGACTCCAACTATTTTCAAGCTTATCAACTCAACAGTTTGCTGAACAGTAATGATGCTAAACTACCGTTAAGAATTAATTTCTGTTTTCGTCCCAATTTTCATTAATCCTCGTAATATATTTTCAATAAGGTTAAGGTCCGGTGAACCTGACAGTTACTTAAAATTTGACAAGTTCTTGTACTGTGCTGAAATGAAAGAGGTGCGAATTATTGAAACAATTGACAATTTATTCATCTTTTCAGCTACAAAAAGGTAGATAAGACATGTCAACAAAGGGATGTATGATCCCAACTGAAGTAACAATAAAATTTAGAAAAACACTTATTATTAAACACACTATCTTATTTGCACTTTAAACGATTGATAACTACACAGTAAATACAAACAGTACATAATAAAGGACGTACATATTTATAACAAATAAAATATGCAGAATATAGTTTAATTAGGTTAACATGTTAAAAAAAACAACAGCATTCACCCTATGTCCATGATAAGTTTCAATTTCATTTACAGAATAAAGTTCATTTAGTAGTAGCGTTTTTATTTGTTTTTTAAAAGGTGCTATGGTTTCAATCCTTTTTATATTTTCTGGCAATAAGTTAAATAGTCTGCAACCTAAATAATGACTAGTTGTTTTTAACATATTCATGATTGTGTTTTTCAATACAAAAAGTTTTGTCTATTTTGTGTCGGATAACTGTGAAAGAAACTATGCGAAATGAAGTTGTCTTGATTTTGATATATATATATATATATATATATATATATATATATATATATATATAATATATATATATATATATATATATATATATATATATATATATATATATATATATATATATATATATATATATATATATATATATACAGGGTCCTGCAGCTCACCTCCCGACTTTTATTATACCTAAACCATTTATTTTAGAAAAAATATTTAAAAGCCACTATATGCTGTTGATTAGAGAGCACATTTTAAAAATATTCTTGATTATACAGGGTGTTACAAAAAATAGTGGCGCATAAAAGTTGAATTTTTTAAAATAGAACACCCTATATTTTTTTATTTTGGAACACTCTTTGCCTAGTCTACAGACTCCTAGAATATTATCTCTCCTTTTTTAATAGTTTCGGAGAAAAAAGGTAAAATCGAAGAAAAAAAAAATTATAGTCTACATTTAAAATATTTATAAAAATTAGATAAAACATCTTAAAAGCTAAGGTAACCTAGTAGCTTACTGCAAAAGGTTTATAGTTATTCTGCTACGAGTATTATAAGTCTTACTTATACAGGGTGACCTAAATTCCATGTCAAACGTTGCAAAATAAAAAATTATTTTTCTCCATTTTTTCAAATGGAACACCCTATATATTTTTTTTCTGTCAGGTACAGAATTAACAGATCAACATTTTTTATTATTACACTTATCTCAAAATTCCTGAAGGTTTTTGAAATATTCTTAAAAAACTAATGTTGTACTTTGTTTTTCAGTACGATAATTGAATAAACTCACTAGTAATGTGGAAAAATGGAACACCCTATATATATTTTTTTTCTGTCCGATACAGAATTAACAGATCAACATTTATTATTATTACTTATCTCAAAATTCCTGAAGGTTTTTGAAATATTCTTAAAAAACTAATGTTGTACTTTGTTTTTCAGTACGATAATTGAATAACCTCACTAGTAATGTTCATACCTTCGCGATTTTAAATATTAGATAGGTCAGCGTAGTCCTAGCTATGGGGAAAAACCTAAAATCCTAACATTTTTTCTAATTACGTTTGCTGCATAAAATTTAAATTACTGCCAAGAGTTAAGGCTCGACTTAAGGTGTAACAGCTTTATTTAACATTATTAACAAATATCTAATTATTGCTAAAATTAATTTTTACTTAGAACATATGTTCGATATGTCTTCCATTCTCTTCGAGGCATAAACGAAGACGGGTATGAAAAGATCTTCCTACTATTCTTAATACTTCGGGCGTAATACTTCGAAATGCGGTTCTAATCCGTTGCTGCATATTTTCGGGAGTTGTTGGAGGTTTGTTGTAAACAATTTCCTTAACGTAGCCCCATAGAAAAAAATCTAATTTCGTTAGATCAGGCGGCCACGCACTTGCTCCCTGTCTTCCAATCCATCGATCTGGAAAATTATTATTTAAATGATCCCTAACTAGCAACGAAAAATGTGCTGGAGCACCATCTTGTTGCAATCACATTGTATTTCTCAGATTAACCGGCAAATTTTCGCACAAATTTGGCAAGTGATTTTCTAGGAAATCGAGATACATGGCTCCAGTTAAATGTCCATTAAAAAAATGGGGACCAATAACATGTTCACCAATAATTCCCCCCCACACATTAACTGACCATCTGTGTTGTAGATCAAGCTGCCTAAA
This sequence comes from Kuschelorhynchus macadamiae, assembly GCA_030620095.1. Lineage (NCBI taxonomy): Eukaryota > Metazoa > Arthropoda > Insecta > Coleoptera > Curculionidae > Kuschelorhynchus > Kuschelorhynchus macadamiae. The sequence goes on along the minus strand of JAUTXW010005022.1, from coordinate 883,945 downwards.
AATTCTTGGATTATGGTCGGCGTAGTAATGGTAGTTATGACGACATTCTTATGAAATGTGGCCTCATCAGAGAATAAAACTTTATCAAAAAAATCAAAGCTTAACCTAATTTTAGCTTGTGCCCAATTACAAAAGTCAACACGTTTCTCAAAATCTGCTGGAAGGAGTTCTTGATGCAACTGAATACGATATGCATGAAATTTATGGCTCTTTAAAATTCGCTGAACAGTTCTTTCGCTTACTCCTACGGCATCCCCGACTGCTTTTTGGCTAACAGAAGGATTTTCCGTGACAGCTAATAGCACAGCTAATTCATTTTCTTCCGTTCGAACGGGCCTATTTCTAACTGGTCTTGTATAATTGACATTTCCCGTTGCCATAAATCTCTCTAATAAGTTCGTCATGCTCCTTCTGTCTGGGTGCCTTCGTTCTGGATAATTTTGCACATAAATCCTACTAGCCAAAAAGGCATTTCTATGCGATTCTCCTAACACAAAAACCATATCAACCAGTTCTTCTCGGGTGTACTCCATGCCGATAGAACGTTCAAATAAAACTTCTAAACAGTGACGCAAACAAACGAAAAATGAACTACGTAGAAGGTAAAGACCACTATATGAAAAATCCGATAATTATTTCAATTTGTAAAACTTAAAAAACGAATAAGTAAATTGCCGATATGTTTTAGTTGTTTGACAGTTTCTAGACAATTTGTTTTTCATGGCCTACTTAAATTCTAGTTAATAATTTGGGCAACACTTGTCAATAATATTAAATAAAGCTTAAGGCCGTTTTACATGTTGCAAGTGTCTTGCAGCAAGGGGTTGCACCTGCAAGATATTGCGCGCAATTTGTCTTGCAGACTGTAAAGCGGCAGTTGTATTTCATTTGCAAGTGTCAGCGTATGCCTTTGTGCAAGTCTCTTGCAACTTGTAGGAAGATCTGCAGCATGTAAAACGTCTTTACGGCTTAACTCTTGGCAGTAATTCAAATTTTATGCGGTAAACGTAATTACAAAAAATGTTGGGATTTTAGGTTTTTTCCCATAGCTATAACTACGCTGACCTATTTATTATTCAAAATCGCGAAGGTGCTTACTTATGAACATTACTAGTGAGGTTATTCAATTACCGTACTAAAAAACAAAGTACAACATTAGTTTTTTAAGAATATTTCAAAAACCTTCAGGAATTTTGAGATAAGTGTAATAATAAAAAATGTTGATCTGTTAATTCTGTATCGGACAGAAAAAAAATATATATAGGGTGTTCCATTTTTCCACATTACTATTGAGTTTATTCAATTATCGTACTCAAAACAAAGTACAACATTAGTTTTTTAAGAATATTTCAAAAACCTTCAGGAATTTTGAGATAAGTGTAATAATGAAAAATGTTGATCTGTTAATTCTGTACCGGACAGAACAAAAATATATAGGGTGTTCCATTTGAAAAAATGGAGAAAAATAATTTTTTATTTTGCAACGTTTGACATGGAATTTGGGTGACCCTGTATAAGTAAGATTTATAATACTCATAGCAGAATAACTATAAACCTTTTGCAGTAAGCTACTAGGTTACCTTAGCTTTTAAGATGTTTTATCTAATTTTTATAAATATTTTAAATATAGACTATAATTTTTTTTCTTCGATTTTACGTTTTTTCTCCGAAACTATTAAAAAAAGAGAGATAATATTCTAGGAGTCTGTAGACTAGGTAAAGAGTGTTTCAAAAATGTAAAAAAATATAGGGTGTTCGATTTAAAAAAATACAACTCTTATGCGCCACTATTTTTTGTAACACCCTGTATAATCAAGAATATTTTTAAAATGTGCTCTCTAATCAACAGCATATAGTGGCTTTTAAATATTTTTTCTAAAATAAATGGTTAAGGTATAATAAAAGACGGGAGGTGAGCTGCAGGACCCTGTATATATATATATATATATATATATATATATATATATATATATATATATATATACTGGGTTATTCACGCAACCCGTTCATTAAAAGTTTTTGATGATGCCATTTAGATAAAAATTTCAAATTGTGGGATTAAGGTAAGGTCAAGGGGTACCTCTTTTTTGAAATATTTTCAACTTCCTGTCACTTCCGGTTTAACCGGAAATTGGTATCAACTTGCTTATTTTAAATGGAACACCCTGTATTTTATGATATTTTTGGATTCTACGGAGAATTTTAATGCTATTTTATGTAGCATGTCCTATACCTAGGTTCAAGCGTTCTTAAGATACTTGACCTTGAACCAAAAATGAGCCTTCGGGGTACCAAATTTTAAAATTTCATATTTTTGTAAGTTTTGAAGGTTTCTATTTTTTTTATTGAATTTGTCTATTTTTATACAGGGTGTTCTAAATTCAGCGGTAAACATTCACATTTTCAAAGCCGCTAAAGTGCGTTTTTTTAAATGGGACACCCTATAACTTTATGCACTATCAAATGTAGAATTTAATTTTCTATCGAACTTAAGGTTCCCTATACCGATTCGTAACCATTTTCGAAATAATCAGGTTTTTATTAAGCTATCATATGTATTTGCTAAATGCATACACCTTCCCGTAGTAAGCCATGGAAAAACAATTGTTATGCTTTTCTATTCAATATGACAGCTGATTTGAAACTTTTAAATTAAAATAAAATGACAAAGCTGATATTCTCAATTTATTTTATATTCTCGGAGAATGTTACAAAATATTGGAGAGAACGTGCCATGTTTTTAATGAAAAACATCCTCATTTATCGCCAATGAACAAGAGAAAATTGAAGAGGATTGAAACGAAATTTTTTCGTTTCGGAAAAGTTAAAGTTATAAAAAATGTAATAAATTGTTTACATTATTTTTAACCATATCTACTAAGTTCGAGACTGTTCTAAACTTGTTTTAGTGAACTTAAAAATTATAGCAATCTAACAATCAACAATAAATAAATAAAATAATAAAATTGAATTATAACAAATGTTCTATATGCTGTCCGTTCATTTGAAGACACATTTCAATTCTTCATTGTACAGTTGCTGTGGCCCGTTGAATTTGTCCGTTTTCTAATTCGGCAAAAGCTGTTCGTATCCTGTCCAGTAAATCTTGTTGGTTATTTACTGGGAAAGCATAGACTTTACCTTTGATAAATCCCCATAAATAAAAGTCTAGGGGTGTTAAATCAGGCGATCGCGGGGGCCATCTCCAAGGGCCATTGGGACCAATCCAGCGATCTTCAAAAATTCGAGATAATTGGAGATAAACTGCAGCGGATTTATGTGCTGGTGCCCCATCTAATTGATACCAATAATTTTGCAGCTCACCAATAGGAATTTCTTCTATAAATTCAGAAACCGTCCCTCGTAGAATTTCCAAATACTTATCACTGTTTAAATTGTCTTCATAAATACAGTACCGCACCTGATCATTTAATACTATACCGAAAACATTGAAGCTAAACCTCTCTTGAGAACGCGTTTCGCGTAAACCGTGCGGATTTTCTGCTGCCTAGAAATGTTCTATTTGTTATTCCTTCTCTAGAAAATTTCGCTTCATCGGTCCAAAATATTTTTGAAAGGAATTGAGGGTCCTCTTGAATTTTCAAAAATATGAATTCGCAAAATTCTACTCGTCGGACGTCATCACCAGGTCTCAAGGCTTGCACGTTTTGGAAGGAATAAGGGTGCATATGATGTTCGCTCAAGATTATTTGGACAGATGAAGAAGAAATTCCGAAATCGTTTTCTGCAGACGGTATTGAACTTTGCGGGTTTGCGTGGAAATAAGCTAATGTGTTTATTACGTTATCCTCGGCATTTGTCACTGGTTTCGGAACATTTTTTGTAACTTCAACCTTGCCAAAACGCAAAAAGTTCGTTTCAATCCTCTTGAATTTTGACTTGTTCATTGGCGGCAAATCAGGGTGGCGTTCATTAAACACACGACACGTTCTCTCCAAAATTTTATAACATTCTCCATGAATATAAAATAGATTGAGAATATCAGCGTTTGAGTATTCTTCCATTTCGATTTAGAAGATTTAGTTTATCACTGACAGCTTTCGATAAATAACGCATACTAATCATCTGTCATATTGGATATTGGATCTCAATTGGACCCCGTTATGCAATAAGGAACCAACCGACATTTTGGTTGAAAATGAGTTAGTCACTTTTTCTTACCTATAATACTGTTTCCCATATTTTGCAACAAAAAAACAGGCAGTGATTTGTTTGTCACGCCATCTATTGACCGAAAGAACCAACTGGAAAATTTAATGTGTGGTTTCTGTATTTTGCAACAAAAGCCCAAGTGAAGTTGGTTCTTTATTGCAAGATGGCAGTTGTTACCTTTTTACTTTGGGAGAACCAATGCTAGTTAGATCCCTTTTGCATATTATTTTATTTGACATTTGCATCCTAAGTGTATTTTCTGTGCTACAAGTGGTTAAGTAGTGATTGTTGTTTATTTAAAAATGATTAGCAAAAGAACAATATTAATGGTGGACCGGATTAGAACAGAAGGAGTTATGGCAATTTCGCCAGAAATCCCAGACAGTTTGGTAAGTTGGATTATAAAATCAATTTTTTTGTACTTGTACCTGTAAAACATAACCTCAACAATTATTTTTGTTCTAAATAGTGTTGTTTTTTTTTAATTTAATAGTAAATATTGTTTACAGTGATGGCTATATATAATATTAATCGTTATTCGACTTAAATTTAAAGCGATTTGATTTATTTACTGAAAAAGGCAGTTGGTTCCTTATTACAAATTTCATTTGCTCAAAAGCGAAAGTTGGTTCTTTGTTGCAAATATCAACTTTCTACAGAGTTTGCAGATTGTTATGAATGTGAGCTCAGAAATTTTTTTCAACAAAAGCACTCCGGAAAAGTTGCATGGAAAAGATATGCTTTCAGAAGCACCACGTAAAAAGGGCAAACTTGAGACCAAAAGCAACACAGTAAGTCAATCTAGTTTAATAAGAATATAGAAAAATTATGTGCTAAAAAGGTCAGTAGCGTCTCCATTTTTTATAAAATTGATGAACCTAGGTAAATATTGCAACTTACTAGAAGGGAGAGTTTTATTTTGAGAAGTTGCTCCTAATTCAACTTCAGTGAAGTTAAATTAGATTTAAATGTAAATTTTTACAGGATTCAGAGGGATGTGTTCCGAATACTAGTACAAATAATGAGCACCGAAGTCCCGTATTACAGAACGTTTGTGAAAGTTTCAATGATACTGAAAATTTAAATCAGAATTTTGAAGTTAACGATACTGAAGGCTTGAAAATCTCTGACGACGACATTCGTTCAGAAGAACTAAATAAAAATGGTGGACTGGAGAACGAAACCAATATAGTAAGTTGATCTTCTTTAACTAGAATATAGAAAAAATTATGCAAACGAGGTTAATAGCGGCCCCATTAAAAAATGATGAACCTAGGTAAATATTACAACTTGGAAGAAGGGAGATCTTTATTGTGTCAGTTTGCTAATAATTCAACCTCATTGAAGATATGCTTAGACTATTCCCTCTTAGTTGTTTTAACGGTTCATTTTTTAGGGCCCAGAAGAATTGGTTCCGAATACTTGTAAAAATAATGATACCGAAATCCCGAATTACAAAACCCTTCTGATAAGTTTAAAGATACTGAAAATGTAAATCAGAATATTAAAGTTGACGATCTTAAAGGCTTTAAAGACTCCGACCATGATTCTATCAAGGACAAGGATTATGAGCCAAATTCTTCCGATAAACTGTCTGCTGATTCATTTGAGAATAATCAACAAGAATTGCCTCCAAATAAAAGCAATATTGCTGTAGTCTTAAAATATGTGGGACGTCCAAAAAAAGGAAGGAAAAGAAAGTACGAGGGACAGGACAGAACGAGAAAGAGACTCACAAAAAATAACAAAGAATATTATTCAGCTAGAGGAAAACTGGTTCAGTCAAAACAATTTATTGAATACAAATGTTCATGTGCCATGAAATTCGACCAAAGATTATCTGTCGATGAGAGGAAATATTTTTTTGACCACTATTGGAACTTAAAGGACTATAACGTTCAAACTACCTACTTATCCACATGCCTTAGGGAGCAAAACATGAAAAGAAAAAGAATTGCTGCCGGAAATCCAGAAAAACGCCAGTTTTCCAGACAGTACTTTATTAACAAGAATCTGGTGTGTAGAGATATGTTCGTTAAGACGTTAGACATATCAACTAAACGTGTCAATACATCACTCTGTAAGCTTAGAAAATTATCAACACTTGATCGCCGAGGTATTGCTGTGGTGGTCACAACAAAATTAGAGATGAGCAAAAAAACGCGGTTATCAATCATATTAATAAATTCCCCCCTTACAACTCCCACAACTGTAGAGCAAAAAAGATAAACAAACATACTTAGCAGAAGGAACAACACTTACAGTCATGTATAAACTCTACAAAGATGAAAATGTGAATACAGTTAGCTTCTCCTCTTAAAAGATCATTTTTTTAAATGACTTTAATTTAAAATTAAAAAAACCAAAGAAAGATACTTGTAACAAGTGTGACACGTTCGATATAAAGTTAAAAAACTTACATGAAGGAGAGGAAAAAGATAAAATTACTTTAGAACACAGTCTACATTTGGAGGGGGCAGAGAAAGCCAGGGATCAAATGATACTGAGTTTTGATATGGAGAAGGCACTGCCATTACCACGTCTTAATACAAACATTATATTTTATAAAAGACAGTTGTGGCTCTACAACTGCGGGATATTTGCAGGGAAAAAGGCAAAGTCTACTTTTAATTTGTTGCTTGAAGAAGCAAAATATGTCTCAAAATCCACTAAGAGACTTATATTATAGAGCGACTCCTGTGGGGGACAAAATCGAAACATAAAAATGATTTTACTGCAAAAATGTGCTCTTGAAGTATCCACACACCTCGAAAGCATAGAGTTGCGGTTTTTAGTATCAGGACATAGTTTCCTGCCCAATGACAGTGATTTTGGTGATATGGAATGTGTTCTCAAAAGACACACTAAAATGTATTCCCCTGAAGACTACATCTAGGTTATGAAAGCCTGTAGAAGAAAACACCTCATTGAAATAGTATCCATGAAAAAAGAAAACTTTGTTAGTACCTTAAAGGTTGAAAAAGAAATAACTTATAGAAAAAAAGTCGCCAGGAAGAAAAAATAAATTGGCTACATATAAAACAAATAAAAATTTTAAAAGAAAAGCCATATAGTATATTTATTAAAACAACCTACGAATATACCGACGATTATCAAGAAATTGATATTAAAAATGGAAAACGGAAACCACAAAAAATGCCATTCTCTCAGTATTTGCAACCTCTTTGGCCTAACGGAAAGCCTATAGTGGAAGCAAAACTTACGGATATAAAAAGCTATCTATATCGAATTCCTCTGGTAGATCATCCGTTTTATGTTAACCTTATTGGTGATGAGGCATTCGAGGAGGACCTACAGGGATATAATGCAGATCTAGATTTCCAGATAGAAGAAGACTGATGCTTACAAGAAATAATTTTGCAACAAGGAACCAGGTGTTTTTCTTTCTTCATTTTGTGATACTCGCCTGGTCAGAATTAGTATTTTTTTTTCAAAAATATATAATCTAACGCGATGAGAATAATTTTATTTTCATTATTTCTCAGAAACATATTTTCATTAATTTTTCCCTGTTGCATAATTGGTTGCATTAAAATAATAATTTTGAACAAGAAGCCAGGTGTTTTTTTTTCGTAGTGTAATAAAAAAAATTGTTTTGTTTTGTGACCATCGCCTTGCTAGAATTATAGAATAATAAACTCCTAAAAAAGAATTACGTTTTTTTCTTTTCCGAAGTTGATAATTTAAGATGATGAGAAAGATTTTAATTTCATTTTTTCTCAGAAACACATTTTTGTTAGTTGGTTCCCTGTTGCATAACGAGGTCCAATTGTTTTTCCATGGCTCACCATTTGAATATGTGAACATTTAAGCAAATACATACGATATTTTCATAAAACCCAATTATTTCGAAAATGGTTACGAATAGGTATAGGGAACCTTAATACAGTTCGATAGAAAATGAAATTCAACATTTGATAGTGCATAAAGTTATAGGGTGTCCCATTTAAAAAAACGGACTTTAGCGGCTTTGAAAATGTGAATGTTTGCCGCTGAATTTAGGACACCCTGTATAAAAATAGACAAATTCAATAAAAAAAATGGAAACCTAAGATTATTTACCGATCATCTGCAAAATATGAAGATTATATCTTCAAAACTTACAAAAATATGACATTTTAAAATTTGGTACCCCAAAGGCTCATTTTCGGTTCAAGGTCAAATATCTTAAGAACGCTTGAACCTAGGTATAGGACATGCTGCATAAAATAGCATTAAAATTCTCCGTAGAATCCAAAAATTTCATAAAATACAGGGTGTTCCATTTAAAATAAGCAAGTTGATACCAACTTCCGGTTAAACCGGAAGTGACAGGAAGTTGAAAATATTTCAAAAAAGAAGTACCCCTTGACCTTACCTTAATCCCAAAATTTGAAATTTTTATCTAAATGGCATCATCAAAAGCTTTTAATGAGCGGGTTGCGTGAATAACCCTATATATATATATATATATATATATCCACTAAGAGTTTATATATATATAGACACTTGTTACTGTTAGTATTTTTTTATTTTTAAAGAGTTTCCCACAAGATGCCTTATATGACAAGTTAAAGATCAGTCTCAAGATTCTTTTTTTTATATAACCAGCACTCTGTTCAGGTCTTGCGCGCTTCCCCATACTGGGAAACCATAGGACATAACTGGGTATGCATTAGCGTAGTAGACAGTTACTACATTAGAAACATTTAATGAGTTTTTTAAAGATTTTATCATAAAAAAAAATTTATTTAGTCTCGAACAAACATCATCTATTGTGATTCCTAAAAACTTTGAACTATCGCTAACAGACAAAGTCATATTATTAAATAAAATATTTAGATTTATTGGTTTGCAAATTTTTGTCTTAAATTCCATAGAAACAGTTTTTGATAGGTTTATTATAAGGTTGTTTTTTTTTACACCAAGAGCTCTATCAGGGTAATCTTAAATTTCTCCTCCAAAAGATTCTCATTTTTTTGACCATGGTCCTATCATCAGCGAACATAAAAACGGTTCCACATGAAATGTAATCTGGTAAGTCGTTTATAAATAACAAAAAAATTATAGGACCCAGAACATTACCTTGAGAAGGCGTAACATTCCAAATGGTACGAATTCGCAGAATAAAAGAGATAATATTAGAGTAAAATAAGACTAAATATATATATATATATATATATATATATATATATATATATATATATATATATATATTGTCAAATAATTAAAACAATCAAAACAAAGAATGGTGACACAAGTATCAGACAAAACATATAAAAACAGAGGACAATCACATAATCAATCCATTCAACTGCGTTTTTTATTGTATTGAGGTAAGGCTGAACATGTCGTATGCCGAAAAGTGACGATTATAATTATATACTAGTCGGTCAACAAATGCATTAAACCCATAATTAGTACGATGATACCTTTCAAAAAACAGCTGTGATTGTCTCGTTCTTCTGATAGGAACCTATAGGAACCAATTTCTGCAAGAAAATCAGAAGTGCCTTTCTTCGCCGAAACTCAAGGGTCTGTAGGACGCAGAGAAGAATTCTTGTATTATAAGACAGATCTTGATATGGAAAATTAAACTTGAACAAAAGATACTTTGCAAATTTATTCTGAACTTTTTCAATCCTGTCGATGTGACACTGATACGAAGGGCTCCATATGGTAGAGCATTATTCTAAGATACTCCGTACGAAAGAGTTATAGAGACTAGTAATCGCTTTAGTATCAGTGACATGCTTAGTGTGTCTTTTAATAAAACCCAGCAGTCTAAAACCCTTAAGCACTATGTTATCAATGTGCAGATTAAATGTGAGGCTTTCATCGAAAATGACACCCAAATTGTTAAAAGATGTAACAACTTCGAGACTTATGTTGTTTATATAGTACGTGGAAAGAATGGGATTATTGCATTTAAAAAATTGGAGAACTTTACATTTAGTAATGTTAAGATGCAGGTAATTGGTGTTACACCATTTGCCAAGTCTCTCAATATCAGACTGCAGTTGATTGAAGTCAAGAGAAATAGGAGAAAATAATTTTAAGTCGTCCGCATATAAAAGGCATTTTGACACATTAAAACAAGATACAATGTCAAGAAAGGCCAATCTGTTGCAATTTTGCTAGAAGCTCATGACAGACACTGTCAAACGCCTTGGATATGTCAGTGTAAACGATATCAATTTGTTGGCCGTTTTCAATTGATGTTATTAGGTAATTTTGAAATACCGCCAGATTCGTAGTCATTGAGCGATCACGATAGAAATCAGCTGTTGCTCCCCCGAAATATAATGTTTCAGCGTTTCAAAAATTTTACCGGTGGCAATAGCCTCGAACAACTGTGGTATGTGGGAAAGTAAAAAAATACCCCTGTAGTTTTTTACGTCGCATCTATCATCGGTTTTAAATATTGGAATGGGGGTAGAAAACCTCCAAATCTCCGGAAAGGAACCAAGATCAAAGGACTTTTTGAAAAATTTTACAAAGCGGCTTGGACAATGATTGATTACATCTCTCTAAAAGAAAGTTAGGGACCCCATCTGGACCAGCCCTTTTAGATAAATCGAGGGTCTTTATTTTGTTACAGATCTCTGTTTCTGTAAAATAATGTGAAAACAGTGACATACCCGAAGAACTTATGGGCTCCATCCCGCCAAGATCTATGTTTTGGTGGTTGGAGTAGCATGACTGAAAGCGAGCAGCAAAAGCATTAGAAATGTTGTTTTAACCACTGGTTTCTTCACCTTCATAGCTCATGATGTTGGGCAAGCTAGAGTTTTTATTTAAATTTCGAACAAATGACCAAAGTATTTGATGTGTTTAGGGATAAGTAGTTCGGTTTGTGTGATATATGAAAGGTAACACATACCGGTTCGAAGTTTAACCTCTCGTCGTAAATTAGAATAGGCTAAATAATCAACTTGCTGTTTAGTCCGTTTGTATTTTTTGTAAAGACGTTTCTTTTGCCCAATGAGTTTTCTTAAGGGAAGGTCAAACTATTTTGGATATTTATAATCAGAGACAAACCTTTTGGGAACATATTTATCGATACCCTCGAATAATATCTCATAGAAGAGTTGAACCATTTTGTTAATGTCCGATTTTGATGATAAAAATGACCAATCAGATTGATTGTTCATAAAAGAGATTCAGTTTGCAGAAATCAGTCCGATGAAACTCGTACACATTTACTTGATTGTTGTTTTTTATTGGAGGGAGATACGGAAGTTTATACTCCACTTCGATCGCAGGATGATACGGGTCAGCATTTACAAGGGGAATTTATTTTAAATTTTCTACCCTTCAAAAAAGAATTAAGCCACCTACTTAATGGTCCTTTAATACCTAGTCTTTCAAATTTTTTAACAACAAAGTCAGGGTCTATGGTATCGAATGCCCTTGTTAGATCAAATAGCATAGCTACAACTTTTTCATTTTTATCAAGTTGATTGTATATATTCCGTATGAGGTCAATCGCTGCGGTTTTAGTACAGTGTTTTTCTCTAAAACCATGCTGGTGTGAGGTTAGAACTTTATTTTTCTCAAAAAAGGGAGTTAGCTTGTTGTATATAACCTTTTCGAATACCTTTGAAAAAGAGCTACGTAAAGATATAGGCTTATAATTTTCAAGTAAAAGAGGATCATATATTTATTTTAGTAGTCTAGTTTATATCTACATACATAGCAGTTGTTTGACAGTTTTAGCTTCAATAAGAATCTGTAATTGGCCTAATAGCCTAAATCTCTCCGAGCTCATTCAATATTCCGATCTCGTGAAGTAAAGATCCATGAAGATGCCTCGTGTAATGGAAGGTGAAACGTTGGAAAGTGCTTTCATTTTGACACGGTCTAATCCCAAGAACCATGATTTTTTAATTTCTAGAAATGCACAAGATGTATAAAACAAATGAAAAAATTAACATTTTAATAACTGGTGTTTCAAGAACGTATCTTTATCCGACCCATATTAAAATGACCTTTCCATCCTATTTTGAGGACATGGATATTGGTTTGTTGCTACTTCATCAATGAATCTTTTAACTGTGGTGAATTCCCAGAACATATTAAAAAAATCTATAAAAAAATATCAAAAATATTTGAACTTGGTTTCTCTGAGAGATTGTTAAATTTTTTAGAGACTAATGACATTATAAATAATTCTTAACACGGATTTCATCATAAAAAATCAACTAGCACGGCTATTTCCGATCGTCTTGAATTTATCTATGCCTCTTTGAATGGCAAAGAATCTCCTGTTAGGTTATTTTATGATCTTAGTCAAGCATTCGACACTATAAATCATAAACTTTTTTTAATGAAATTATATGCAAACGATGTGTGTGGGGTAGCCTATAACTGGGTGGCTTCCTGTCTTTTTAACCGTGAGCGTACTTATTTACGAGCATTTTTAATATCTAATACGTTGGACGATGGGTTATTCGGAAGAAGAGAAACTCGACATGATAGAATTATTTTATTTACATGGTAAAAATGCATCGATAGCTTGTAACGAATATCATAGACGGTTTCCAAATAGACAAACACCGACTTGTAGGACAATATTAAACATCGCTAAACAATTGAATGAAAGAACAACACTTAAGCGAAAAGTTAGAATAGTGGAAAGAAACGCTGAAAAAGATTTAAATATTTTATTATATTTTGAAGGTAATTTTGAAACTTTTGTATTAAAATAATTTATGTATCTTATTTATTCTTGTTTTACAAAATCCTGAGCGCTCAATTCCCGATGCAGCCACTTTTTTTAACAAATCATGGCATAAAATCCTCTCAGTTCTAAAACATTATAAATATAAGCCATATAAGTTTTTACCTACTCAAGAATTAACCGATCAAAATAAAAGACCGATTACACTTCTGCCAAGAAATAGAAAAACTCTTTAAAAGGAAAGTACAAACATTTCCGTCCGAATATGCTTTTTATTCAGTTGAGGCATTTTTAGATTAGAAATAAGTTTTATTCAATATTTTAATTATGTGATGTCAACAAGTCGTGCTTCTGTGCTGTTATATGTAGCGTAGTGTTCGTTTCTTAATTGTATTTCATTTATTTAATCTTAGGATTAGTATTGTCGTATGGTTAGTTTCTTTCCTGCTAGCTGATCTGACTAGACCTATAAATTGGTGTAAAAGTAATTTCTGTTTTGAATAAAGAATTTGAATTTGAATACATCATACCCCTAATGTTTTGGAATACTCTGATCCGTAAAAATTTGCAATAAAAGTTTTCAAAAATTAAACTGAAATAAACAGACGAAAAAATAGATCCCAAGGTTGGGGAATATACCTTAAGTATGCCCAATTTCCTTTTTTGTTAAATTACATTTCATATACAAAATTTAAAGGCAATATATTAAAGATAGTGCGAAAGCCAAAATTGTACAGGGTTTTCCAATATATTTTTCCACCCACCTAGAGAGTTTATTTGAATAGATACGGAAATGTAGTAAATACAAAAGTGGTTGGGTTTTTAATGAAAATTTAGAATATTATATCATAAGTGCGAAAATATTATTGGAAATGTCAAATTTTGACAGGATGTCAGTTTTTTTAAACGAAACATCCTGTATATTGAATCATATTCTTGAAGATCCTTTTTTTCCTAATTTCAAATATATATATTTTTAATATATTCTGTCAATTAGTTTTGGATATATAAGCGTTTAAACATTAAAGAAATGGTAAGGTAATTTGCGCTATAACATAGTGAGCCATGGTCAAGACAATTGCAATGAACGACGCCTTTTTGACGTTTACCGACCAGAAGTAATTATTTACGAGCATTTTTAATATCTAATACGTTGGACGATGGGTTATTCGGAAGAAGAGAAACTCGACATCATAGAATTATTTTATTTACATGGTAAAAATGCATCGATAGCTCGTAACGAATATCATAGACGGTTTCCAAATAGACCAACACCGACTTGTAGGACAATATTAAACATCGCTAAACAATTGAATGAAAGAACAACACTTAAGCGAAAAGTTAGAATAGTGGAAAGAAACGCTGAAAAAGATTTAAATATTTTATTATATTTTGAAGGTAATTTTGAAACTTTTGTATTAAAATAATTTATATATCTTATTTATTCTTGTTTTACAAAATCCTGAGCGCTCAATTCCCGATGCAGCCACTTTTTTTAACAAATCATGGCATAAAATCCTCTCAGTTCTAAAACATTATAAATATAAGCCATATAAGTTTTTACCTACTCAAGAATTAACCGATCAAAATAAAAGACCGATTACACTTCTGCCAAGAAATAGAAAGACGTGTTATGATGAACCAACTAAATCTGTCAAACATAATTTTCACATTGACGAGGCAACATTTACCACTGTAGGCATGTTTAACCGGAAAAATAAGCATTTTTGGTCAAAAGAAAACCCGCGAGCTCTTCAGGCGGTCAAAATTCAGGGAAGAAGATCCCGACATGTTTGGTGTGGCCTTCTTAACAATCAGGTTATTGGACCTATCTTTTTAAATGGGACTTTAACCAGACAAAGGTATCAGGAGTTATTAGAAAACGAAATCGAGGGGCATTTAGAACAACTACCGATTAATTCATATCTTAATTTGATATGGCAACAAGATGGTGCCCCTGTCCAGCCGGTCACCAATTTTTTAAATGACAGGTATCCATTTTGGATTGGAAGACATGGACCATTAAGATGGCCAGCAAACAGTCCCGATCTCTTTCCATTGACATATTTTTGTGGGGTTTTCTGAAAAACAAGATATACTACAATAGGCCAAGAACCATCCAAGCTTTAGAGCAAAATATAATCCAAACAATCGACGATTTAAACACCCAATCACCTCATTTTATCTACGCATCCATGCACAGAAAATTTAGAAGAAATATTCAGAAATGCATTATAAACCAAGGAGGCTATATAGAAAACCAAAACTTAGTTCTTTAAGCTAATATTATTATTTACCTACTTTATATTATTGATTTTTTATGGTATTATTTCTTTCCACTATTCTAACTTCTCGCTTAAGTGTTTTTCTTTCATTCAATTGTTTAATATTATGCTACGAGTTGGTGTTGGTTTATCTGGAAACCGTCTATGATATTCGTTATCATGTCGAGTATCTCTTCTTCCGAATAACCCATCGTCCGACGTATTAGATATTAAAAATGCTTGTAAATAGATACTTCTGACCGGTAAACGTCAAAAATGCGTCGTGTTGGAGACAATTTCCAACCATAATATACTAATTTAATAACAATGGCAACAGTGTAATTGTTTATTAGAAATAGACTTGGCAATATCGCTTGAGTCAGTCACTTTATGAATGTTAGTTGGAGATGTAGATCTGAGGGCGATCTCGAGTTTTTTATATAAAAATTTGAATATAACAAGGTTTTGTACCTCTGTTTTTAACCTCTACCTTCGAGGTATCTTGGTGTAAAAATTGCACTTATGTACAGGATGTTCCAGCGAGGACTGAACAGGGACCTATTTTCGACCTTGTATTTTGGAAAAATTCAAAATAGCCAATCGATGTATTTTTTCTTCTAGAATCCAAAAATATCATCGAAAAAATATTTGAACCAGAAACAAAAGAGTTACGCTATGCATCAGGTGTTTTTTAAATGGAATGTATCGTTTTTTATACGATTTTTGGAAAGAGTGATTTTTTTTATGTCCGTTCTGATTAAAAGATTTGATTTTGCGATAGCTGTTTATATTACATTTTAATGTTTTACTACAAACTAAAATTTTAGCTTCACCTGTTTAAAATATACGATAGGTTGGTATAGGTGATCAAGGTAAAATGACGTTTGAATGCTTTGTCAATAAAAATTGACATTATTTTAATTATTGTCGAAGTCTTCACCTAAAAAATATATATTTGACTCTGATCGAAATGAAATACTCTTTGGACGAGAGACTACAGATTGTTATGCTATTTTACAAGTGCCAAGAAAATGCAAGAGAAGCAAGAAGAAGATTTATTGCAAATTTTCATAGAAATATATCCATCAATACAATTCTAAGGATAAAAAACCTATTTGAGGAAAATAAAAGTTTACATGATAGAAAAAGAAATATACAAAGAAGAAGAAATCGAGACCAGGCCATTATAAATTTATTAAATTAAAGTTAATCCAACCAAATCTATTTCGGATGCAGTTCGGGAAGTTCAGTACGGTGGCGGTGTAAGGCGCAGAAGAGTTACCCGAGGGACTGTTCACAGGACTCTGAAAATTCATAAATTTGGGCCTTTTCGTATCCTTCCACTTCAGCACCTAACACCGGCACAAAAAGAACTTCGCTTCCAATTTGTTTCTCAAATGGTAATTCGGCAAGAAAACGAAGACCCTGATTTATTCAAAAATATTGTGTGGACCGACGAAGCTACTTTCACAACATCGGGAGTATTCAACAGACATAATAGTCACCACTGGGCCGTTGAAAATCCAAAAAAGTTCCAGACTATTAAATTTGGGATAAAAACCAATACAATTTTGGGACCAATATTTTTTAACGGGACTTTAAATGGGCACAGATATTATGAGTTTTTAGAAAACGAAATTGAAAAATTTTTGGAAGATTTACCATTGGCAGAATATCAGAATTTAATTTGGCAACATCATGGGGCGCCTCCTCATGCCGTGCATGATGTGGTTCAATTTTTAAATCGGCGCCATAACGAATGGATAGGGCGAAATGGAACATATGCTTGGCCGCCCAATAGCCACGACCTCTCAGTTTTGGATACATTTCTTTGGGGCTATTTGAAGAACGTCGTATACAGACAACGAAACGAAAATATTCAAGAGATCATGGGAAAAATTGTCGATGAAATAAACCGCCTTAACCAGGAAAATCATATTGTAACAGCAAGTTTAGAAAGGCTACAAAGGGGTTATCGATGTTGTTTCGAGAAAAACGGCGGTCACATTGAAAACTTATGTTATTAGTAGTTTTATTTTATTATTTAATAATTATTTTTGGGTCCGGTAAACTATCCTGACAGACGATTTTTGCATATTTTATTTTTTTTCCAGAAAGTACCCATTTGTAATATTACATTTCAAAAATAAAATTTGCGGGATATGCAAGAGTTTTCTTAAAAAAAATTAAATAAAAGTCACACTCGGTCACAATTTGACAGCCTTAAAACGGAAAATTTAGCAATGATGCCAGATTTTAGATTTACCAATTTGTTAGAGGAAATGAAACGACCAATTGAAAATTATTTGGACAACAGAATTGTAATTATTTATTGTTATTATTATAGTTTTAATGAAGGTTTTATTGACGAACCTGGGCTAACCTAACGTTAGCGGGACAGATCCACCTAACAATATAGTTTTTGTTACAGAAACATCCCGCTTTCAATATAGACTCGGAATTCGGTTGACGCGCTACCGCGCGCTTTCTTTACAGAAAACCTAACTAATCCTAACCTAACCTAATCCGCATTTTTATTAATTATAAGTTTTGTTATAAAAAAAATTTGTTTTACGTGTATCATAACTTATAGGTATTATTTAATTATGAATATGGCAACGTCGCACATCAAATTAAAAACAAGTATGGCGATGGGAACATTCGGAAAGATGTTTGAAATCAAAATTACCTTCGATTTGTATAATAAATACATCTTAAAGTAAATTTTGAGTGCTGATGAGAGTTTTCCACACATTTTCTCAATTTGGACTGCTAGAATGGTAGATAAAATAAAAAGAAACAAAAATAAACGAGATTTAAGAGTGTCAATATAGTTTACCGAAACCTTATTTTTTATTGAATTTCTTTTTCTATCATGTAAAGTTTTATTTTCCTCAAATAGGTTTTTTATCCTTAGAATTGTATTGATGGATATATTTCTATGAAAATTTGCAATAAATCTTCTTCTTGCTTCTCTTGCATTCTCTTGGCACTTGTAAAATAGCATAACAATCTGTAGTCTCTCGTCCAAAGAGTATGTCGTTTCGATCAGAGTCAAATATATATTTTTTAGGTGAAGACTTCGACAATAATTAAAATAATGTCAATTTTTATTGACAAAGCATTCAAACGTCATTTTACCTTGATCACCTATACCAACCTATCGTATATTTTAAACAGGTGAAGGTAAAATTTTAGTTTGTAAAACATTAAAATGTAATATAAACAGCTATCGCAAAATCAAATCTTTTAATCAGAACGGACTTAAAAAAAATCACTCTTTCCAAAAATCGTATAAAAAACGATACATTCCATTTAAAAAACACCTGATGCATAGCGTAACTCTTTTGTTTCTGGTTCAAATATTTTTTCGATGACATTTTTGGATTCTACAAGAAAAAATACATCGATTGGCTATTTTGAATTTTTCCAAAATACAAGGAAGGTCGAAAATAGGTCCCTGTTCAGTCCTCGCTGGAACACCCTGTACCTAGTTTGGTGGACGTCTTTACGCAATAAAGGTGTTTCAACCAGAATCAACCTGTTGCATCATTACTGGCATAGTGTTAAGATATACAGTTCACCCCCATGTAGTGTATCCTACACGTCGTTCGTTGCAAATGTCTTGACCATGGCTCACTATGTTTTAGCGCAAATTACCTTACCATTTCTTTAATGTTTAAACGCTTATATATCCAAAACTAATTGACAGAATATATTAAAAGTACATATATTTGAAATTAGAAAAAAAAGATCTTCAAGAATATGATTTAATATACAGGGTGTTGTATTAAAAAAAACTGACAACCTGTCAAAATTTGACATTTCCAATAATATTTTCACACTTATGATATAATATTCTAAATCTTCATAAAAAAACCCAACAACTTTTGTATTTACGACATTTCCGTATCTATTCAAATAAACTCTCTAGGTGGGTGGAAAAGTATACGGGAAAACCCTGTACATTTCTAAACACTTAAAACCACACTCATATTTCAGGCCAGCTGATATTCCCGAAATATTATGGTTCGAAGAGGAGACGGAGTTAATCCGAAGCTGCGCTGCCCTCTCCTCAGCTGTCGGCTTGCAAAAAAGTTTCAGCACGAGCGATATCAGCCAGCTGCCTTCCCCTGATGAAGGAGCCACCTTGCAAGGACTACGAAACGCCGTTTCTGAGCTGGCACTGAACTCGCTACAGAGAAGTGGATTTTTGCTCGAGCATGCTAGGCTCGATCACACTTCAAGGTAAGAGTATTTACGTAATCCTTTTTTAATAAGTTACACAGTGGCGGCTCTTCCATAGGGTCATTTGGTCAATGACCCCCCCAAAAATATTTCAGAAAATAAATTATTCGTTTGACTGTCCCCCTAAAACTTGTAATAAAACGCGAACCTTGTGAAAAGTTAAATAAATAAATAAATAAATAAATAAATAAGGCCTTTAATAAGAAATATAACCAAGAAAATTACAAAAAATAAATAATTTGCATGGAATCATCAACCCCCTGGCGAAGTCTAGCAAATGAATGCTATTCTACTCAACCAGAAATGCGACTATCCAGCACAAACTTAGAATATACATTTTAACACTATGTAAATACTAGTTTATAATAAAGTGGCACAGACATATACATGTAAAAACTTTGGCGGTATAAGAAATGAGAAAAGAGCGGATAAAATGTTAAACGTAAGAAAATTTTAAAAGAAGAAAAAAAAAGGGCAGGTCCATATTCGCAATCACTAGCGAACCAGTTAAAATAATGTAAGCAACGAAGATTTTTGGTTTGTTAACAAAAAACACTTAAGCTTGTATTTGAATTTCTTAATATTAAAACGTCTAAATTCCTCGGGTAGTAGGTTTAATAATGTGACAGCATTATAAATAAAAGATCGTTTAAAATTTGCTGTACGGAAACGAGGCATAGTATATTTGTCTTTAGATCTTACATTGACAGAATGAGATGACGACCGGGTTTGCAGAATCTCCCTCAAAGAACTGCAAGAGACAGGATTATTTAGAAGGACGCAAACAAAATTACCCAGATGGTGCCTCCATCTGTTATCCATTCTTAACCAATTTAATTCATTTACCTTGTGTGAAATATGTTCCTTTTTGCTCAAATTGTAAATTAATCGACAGCAAGAATTTTGTATAACCTGTATTCTGTTTTTATCTATGATATTTAAACACGGAAAATATATAAAATTGCAGTAATTAAATTGCGATAGTACTAAAGATTCTGTAAGCATCTTCCTAAGGTTAAAGTTAAGTATATGTCGATTTGCAAATAAAACCTTTAATTTGAAAAATGCTTTTCTTCTTAACGTACTCACATGATCACTAAACCGCAACTTTGAATCAACAACAACTCCCAGGTTTCGAGCTGACTGAACAAAATTTAACTTGACATTGTCAACAAAAATATTCATATTCAATTTTAAATAATCAGATTTAGTACTATTACCAAATATCATTACTTGAGTCTTTAATGGATTTAATTTTAAATTATGCTCTTTAGACAGGCTGTTAATTAAATTCAACTCGCTATTTATAATATTGTTAGCTTCGATAACTTCTTCAGGCTTAAAAGAAAAGTAAATTTGGGTATCATCAGCATATGCTGTCAGATTACATTTTTTAAGGGATGTTAAAATATCCGAGGTATAAATTATAAAAAGAAGGGGCCCAAGGATTGACCCTTGGGGAACCCCTGATAATATCGAAAGTTCGTCAGAACTTCTATTACCATAAGAAATTTTCTGTGTTCTGCTAGATAGGTATAAGATTCAATTAGTTTCAAAGAGTTATTGTTAAAACCATAATATTTAAGTTTGGCCAACAAAAGATTATGATTAATGGTATCAAATGCCTTAGAATAATCTAAAAGAATTAGAATAGAAGCAAAACCCTGATCAACGTTAGTAAAAATATTATTAGTTACTGTAGCAAGAGCTGTAGATGTACTAAAACCAGACCTAAATCCACACTGAACATCGGGTATTATATTATTATTGTTAACGTAATTATAAATTTGTTTATAAATTATCTTTTCTAAAATTTTTGAGGCAGCAGGTAAAATACTTATAATTCTTATGTCAGAAGAAAAAGTTTGCGGATTACTATGTTTAGGAAGAGGGATGCCAATGGCCTTTTTCCAAACTGTGGGAAAATAAGATTTTTCAATGCAGCAATTAATTATGTGAAGTAAAATTATGTCAATGTGGGGGCTACAGTAGCGCAGCATTCTAAGAGATATATCATCAGCACCCACACTATCCCTCTTCAAAGCATGAAGAACTTTGTTAATTTCAATTATATCGCCGAGTTTAAAAGACAATTGATTATTTGCAGCAAAAAGATTACTATTATAAAATTTTACTTTATCATCGCATTTATTAGTAACATCCTGAAAAAACTGGGCAAAATAGGTATTTAAGGCCTCTGGATCTGAAAGATTTATAGGTAAGTCCTTAAGGCCGGTGTTATTGCATTGAATATTAAGATTGCGCAAAGCAGACCAAGTTTTAAGACTATTGTTTTCTAATGCTATTGAATTTAGGTAGTTTTGCTTTTCGCGTCTGATCATAGATACAGTAAAGTTTCTTAATTGTTTGTAGTTATTCCAGTCCTCCCGAGATTTAGAAATTTTATATTTTTGCAAAGCCTTAGATTTGTCTTTGATTAGCATTCTTATATTGGGAGTTAGCCATTCTGCCTTAGGCTTAGTTATTTTACGAGTTAATACAGGAGGATGTTTATCAAATATAGAAATAATAAAATTATTAAAAATTGTAAGTTTTTGATCTATATTATTGTTACTAATTACTGAAAACCAGTCAAGAGCTAAAAGATCGGAGATGAAATTTGCATAGTTAAAACGATCAAAACAAGGATACCTAATTATTTTTGGAATTATTTTATTTTTAAGTATAAATATTTCACAAAAAGTCAATCTGTGGTCGGAAATCAGATCTGCATCAATTACTCCAGATTTATTTAGATTTAATGTAGAAGAGATAAATATCGGATCAATCAAAGTACTTGAGCTCCCAGAGACTCTGGTTGGTTCGTCAATTATTTGAGTCAGATTATAAGTTTCGTTATATTAGGTATATTGAAAAAAAATTTATATTAAAATCGCCAAGGCATATAACGTTATTGTAAATACTACATACAAAAGAAAAAATGTTGTCTATGTCTTCAATGAATGAATCACTTTGAGTATTAGGTGGTCTATAGATACCTCCTATACAATAAAACTTGTTAGAAACTTTTAATTTTAGAAATAGGAATTCAGTAGAGTCACTTATTTCAAAGTCAAATAAAATTTCACTACATGAGAATGTATCCCTTATATAAGCCATTAGGCCCCCACCTCTGCCCTGCAGTCTGTCTTTGCGAATAATTTTATAACCAGGAATCGTAAATGACTCTGGCGGAACTCCGGCATTCAACCAAGTTTCTGTGACCAATATTAAATCAAAATTATTATCTTGAACCAAATGGGAGAATTCATTAAAGCCAGTGAACATGGACCTAACGTTCAAATGAGCAATTTTCATATTTCAGTTATATAAGTATGCTCTCATTCTGTAAATGCAATAATTTCGCTATATATGGATAAAATAGTTAGCAAATCTGCAAGTTAAATAAGTTTAAGGATGAAAGACAAAATTAATAATAATTAAAAAAAAAGATATTTCCAAAAAATGATGCGCCAAAATAATATTTACACTCTTACTAAGTATAATGTCTGTACCACTAAATATATTAAATCTAAAAAAAAGATAAAAAATAAATGCGTATTAGCAGATGAGTGTAGCTTAACAGTATCTGAGACCTCGTTAAATAAAATTGAAATTATATTTGGTATTTTACACCAATTTTATAACAACAGATCGAAAGCGCACATAGGTGCAAGATAAAATAACATCATACCTACAGCGAAGAAAGCTAAAGATGATTGGAAAATAATAATAAAATTCTATTCCTTAAATTGGGGAAATAACGTTGGGAATAACTGAAGGTAAACTTATAGAAATTAATAGAGATATAATAATTAGCAAGAAAACACAAAAAAAATAAAAAGAAACCAACCAACTCACAAAAATTACTAATTAAATTCTAACTTAAAGTTTTGAGAAATTAAATTAATATAGAAGCTTAGGTAATTTTCATTAATTCCACAGCTAAATTTTGCAAAAAAAAAAACAAAATCAAATCAATGTACCAAAAGTATACAAAACATTATATTTTAAACCTAAGGGAATTAAAAAATAATAATACTAACAATTGTTTATAAAGAAATAGCCAAGAATAAAACAAATAGAAAAAAGAACTAAATAACCCATATCTATGTAAATGAATGGCAACTACTATGAAATAAATAAGTAACTATGACAAAGATTGATGGTTCAAATAAATTTGAAAATATTCTTTTTATTTCTACCTAAATAAAATGATTTTCGACCAAAGCATTAAAGAATTCATTGTACATTTTAGATCACAATCATTACAGCTAATTTCATAGATGCCACTCCTCTCCCTCAAGTCGACTTTGTCTTTGGGGTTTCCAAGGAGATTTTTTAAACTATTCTCCGTTTTGTAGGTTACACTAAAACCTACGTTTTTAAACACTTTTTCTAGACCTCTCGTATAGCTGGGATCATATGGGATTACTATGAATTTATTGGAAGCCTCAGGTATTTGAAGAGTAGTGGCATCTTTTAACATTTTCTTATGCTTATGTCTATTTACTAGTTTATGTACAAAATTATCATTATATCCATTACTTTTAGCTATATTTTTTTAATCCGATTCATTTCATTGTTAAAACGCTCTTTACTTAGTGGAACATTGACTAACCTGTGAGTTAAGAAATGGAATGCTACCATTTTGTGTTGACGGCAATGAAATGAATCGGATGTTATATATCTATCAGTATTAGTAAATTTCCTATAAATATCAAATTCTAATTTATCGTTATTTCTAATAACTAACGTGTCGAGAAAAGGTAATTGCCCATTGTTCTCCTTTTCGTACGTAAAATTAATGGAAGGATATTTATTGTTTAATGTTTCTAAGAAAGTGTCCAAATGTTCTGTTTTAGTATCAAAAATAGCAAATATATCGTCTACGTATCTATACCACACCCTTGGGAAATACTTGAGTTCTTTTTTGAATTGGGTTTCTAATCTGCCCATAAACAAATTTGCAAGGAACGGAGATAAGCAATTGCCCATCGCAGTTCCCTCTAGTTGTTTATAATATTTATTGTTATACTGAAAAAAATTTTGATTCATACATAATTTTGTGAGAAGTAAATACTCATCAATAATTTCTTTCTTCAAATTATTGATTTCAAGTAGTTCCTTTAGGTACTCTAAAGCTAGTGGTATGGGTACACTAGGAAACAATGAGCTTACATCAAAAGATATTAAAATTTCACCTTCTTTTAAGTGAACATTCTTAATTTTATCTAAGAATTCTAACGAGTTAGTAACCTCAAAGTTATCATACGAGATATTTAATTTGCCGAATTCTTCTACTAACCATTTTGAAATATTGTACGTTGGTGATCCAACAGCTGAAACAATAGGTCTCATGGACTTCCCAGGTTTATGAATTTTGGGAAGGCAATACAGTTTAGATAACTGTGGGTTACTATGTGTTAGTTTGAATTTTAGTTTATCGGACACAAGGTTTTTACACTGTTTTAAATTTCTTTTTACTTCTGTTATCATTTTTGATAACGGGTTTTTCTCAATTAAATCATAAGGACCAGTTTGAATCAAATTGTCTACTCTTTCAAAATAATCTGTTTTGTCTAGTATAACAACCTTATTTCCTTTGTCAGCTTTTAAATAAAAACATTCCTTTTTCTTCAGTCCCTGGATAACTTCAGTGTTTTTACGAGAAACATATTTTGACTTGTTGTTAACAACGTTTTTTGAGATTTGATTTCTGCAAGAAAGCACTAAATAAAGACAGAGGGCCTATTCCCTATAGTCCCCTCTATTGTTTACTTGACAACGGTGCAGTCGGGTGCAACTAAGTGTGACCACATTTACCTATAAATAGCCTCGGTTATAAGTTACTTTAGTTTATATCATCTGCTGATGATGCTAACTTGGTTAGCGAAACGCGCGTCCAGAACGTAACAAGTTGTGGTGTAGTGTGGTTAGAACTCTTGTATTTTGATCTATCTTCCACCACAGGTTCCAGTGTTAGGACTTAACATGGCTTCACGGTCAACGGAACAAAACCTTTATTGTAAGTACTGTACTAAGATTAGGTTAATAGCAGCAGATATTTGGTTTCTTAAATCATGCAAGTCTTTTTCAGTTTTCCCTAAATTCATTTCAGTCAAGATCCCTAAACAATCACCCGTTACTGGGAAGGTTGAATCTTTTGCCAAACAAAAGTGGCTAGATTTAGAAATTAAAAATCTGTATAGCAAACGAATTATGCTTGAAATTGAAGCATACGGATTATTTAAAAAACTCACTTATAAGCTTAGTAATTTAGAATTTGAACAGTGGTTATATTTCCAAAGAAAAATGTTCGTAGTTATCGATGCCAAATTTTTGAAGAAAATGTGTTCACTTAAAAACAAACTGAGAAAGTTGAAACCACAAAAACAAATTTCTTCGGAAATCGAGAACATTGTAGAAAATCTGTCTTCTCAGTCTTTTGATTATAGAGAAATCGCCCTTTTGAATAAAGGTTTGAATTTTGCAGAGCCTCCAGTAAAAAATAGTTTACCAACTATTATAGGGAATATCGAAAGTTCCATTCAATACGTGCCAGAGTCAACTAAGATATTCATTAGAGAGGCTTGCAGAAATCAAATCTCAAAAAACGTTGTTAACAACAAGTCAAAATATGTTTCTCGTAAAAACACTGAAGTTATCCAGGGACTGAAGAAAAAGGAATGTTTTTATTTAAAAGCTGACAAAGGAAATAAGGTTGTTATACTAGACAAAACAGATTATTTTGAAAGATTAGACAATTTGATTCAAACTGGTCCTTATGATTTAATTGAGAAAAACCCGTTATCAAAAATGATAACAGAAGTAAAAAGAAATTTAAAACAGTGTAAAAACCTTGTGTCCGATAAACTAAAATTCAAACTAACACATAGTAACCCACAGTTATCTAAACTGTATTGCCTTCCCAAAATTCATAAACCTGGGAAGTCCATGAGATCTATTGTTTCAGCTGTTGGATCACCAACGTACAATATTTCAAAATGGTTAGTAGAAGAATTCGGCAAATTAAATATCTCGTATGATAACTTTGAGGTTACTAACTCGTTAGAATTCTTAGATAAAATTAAGAATGTTCACTTAAAAGAAGGTGAAATTTTAATATCTTTTGATGTAAGCTCATTGTTTCCTAGTGTACCCATACCACTAGCTTTAGAGTACCTAAAGGAACTACTTGAAATCAATAATTTGAAGAAAGAAATTATTGATGAGTATTTACTTCTCACAAAATTATGTATGAATCAAAATTTTTTTCAGTTCAACAATAAATATTATAAACAACTAGAGGGAACTGCGATGGGCAATTGCTTATCTCCGTTCCTTGCAAATTTGTTTATGGGCAGATTAGAAACCCAATTCAAAAAAGAACTCAAGTATTTCCCAAGGGTGTGGTATAGATACGTAGACGATATATTTGCTATTTTTGATACTAAAACAGAACATTTGGACACTTTCTTAGAAACATTAAACAATAAATATCCTTCCATTAATTTTACGTACGAAAAGGAGAACAATGGGCAATTACCTTTTCTCGACACGTTAGTTATTAGAAATAACGATAAATTAGAATTTGATATTTATAGGAAATTTACTAATACTAATAGATATATAACATCCGACTCATTTCATTGCCGTCAACACAAAATGGTAGCATTCCATTTCTTAACTCACAGGTTAGTCAATTTTCCACTAAGTAAAGAACGTTTTAACAATGAAATGAATCGGATTAAAAATATAGCTAAAAGTAATGGATATAATGATAATTTTGTACATAAACTAGTAAATAGACATAAGCATAAGAAAATGTTAAAAGATGCCACTACTCTTCAAATACCTGAGGCTTCCAATAAATTCATAGTAATCCCATATGATCCCAGATATACGAGAGGTCTAGAAAAAGTGTTTAAAAACGTAGGTTTTAGTGTAACCTAAAAAACGGAGAATAGTTTAAAAAAATCTCCTTGGAAACCCCAAAGACAAAGTCGACTTGAGGGAGAGGAGTGGCATCTATGAAATTAGCTGTAATGATTGTGATCTAAAATATGTTGGGCAAACTAAACGCTCCATAAACATTCGTTTTAAAGAACACACGGCACATTTAAGATACGGAAGAACAGAAAAGTCAAGCGTTGCCCAACATGCTTTGGAAAACAATCACCGAATAGGAATAAATAATCTTAAGTTAATTAAAAATGTATCTTATAATAGATTATTGGATGCATTTGAGAGTATAGAAATAGTTAAATGTGGTAAGAAAGCACTAAATAAAGACAGAGGGCCTATTCCCTATAGTCCCCTCTATTGTTTACTTGACAACGGTGCAGTCGGGTGCAACTAAGTGTGACCACATTTACCTATAAATAGTCTCGGTTAGGATAAGTTACTTTAGTTTATATCATCTGCTGATGATGCTAACTTGGTTAGCGAAACGCGCGTCCAGAACGTAACAAGTTGTGGTGTAGTGTGGTTAGAACTCTTGTATTTTGATCTATCTTCCACCACAGGTTCCAGTGTTAGGACTTAAAATTACATTTACAAAACCTGCACTTCACTGTCACAATCCGGCAAGTCCGAAACATCCCTTATCAACTTTCTACGATTATCACTATCCTGAACATAAACTAGACCACCAAATGTCCACGTAGAGTTGCCGTACACTGCTTTAGATCGTTTAAAAATACCTAAGTTAGTTGGAGTTAACATTTCGGTTATTAAATACTCCGACCCTTTAAATTTTTTCTTGTTTACGTACACTAAGTCGCGCGACCACTGTCGACAAAAGTGTACTACAAGCGGCCTTGGGCTATCCTTGCTTATCGCTGCCTTTTTCCCCAAACGGTAGCAGTTGTTTATTTCGTTTTTAGCAATGTTTAGAGAAAGTCTATTTTTTAAAATGTTTATAATGACGTCGTAGATGTCACTGGGGGACTCCTTTACACCGTGAATAAGCAGGATTTTTTTGTTACTCTTTAACTGAATTTCATTTAAACGCCGGCTTAACGACTCCTGTTCTTTTTTGAGGTTAAATATGTCGTGTTTGATGTCCTTAAGGGATGAGGTTATATTTTTCTCGAATAAATTAAACTTCGTGAGCATGTCAGGGTGACTGCTGGCATCAATATGGTCATCATTATTACTTGAAATAGAATCGGTCTTCCCGTGAGATTCTAACAGCAAACGGAATTCACTCATGCTTTTTTTGAACTGATCCGCCATTTCTTCAACTCGAGCGTTCACACTTTGCACTGTTAACGTAGATTTGCCCATTTTTTAACAGAAATAAGCACTTAAAACGAAGAAAGGCACTAATAAATCAGAGCGAACCATTTAATTTAAAAAAAAAAAAAAAACTAGCGAAAAACCAATGAAAATCGAAAAATTGCAAGAGGTACACAGACACACGTCTACTTGCTATACAGCGCCATCTGTAGATATAAGCTACACTATTAGCCGCGCGCGGCGGTTCGAATAGTCTCGTTGCGTTCCTTAGGCATATTAAAATACGCTATACTAAGCTAGGCTGGGCAGTCCGAATTGCCCTGATTGCCTTAAAGCTTGACGAAAGTACCCGAAGATTTCACAGCTACCGAGCGGCAGCCGAACGTGATAGCAAATGGAATATGAAATCGCGATTTAGGTCATCAGCCGGTCTCTTCTCATAATTCGATTGATCGGACGCGGCATCACGTCGGCATGCGGCAGTTCAATTGTTCAGAGGTCGCGCGGTCGATATTTTAACCCGATATTGTTTCGGACGTTTTTAATCGAGGAAAATTGATTTATATATTGATTTTTGTAATATATATTTTTTATTTTTATGATCTATGTGTGAGTTGGGAATAAACAGTAAACAAAATGTTGGTATTGACTAGTGCTAAAAAATAAACAATTAAGAAGTGTTTACGAACTTAATTTTGCAAAAATAACCAATTTCAAGGTGGTGTATGTCTGAGTTGTGAATGTAGAAGAAATAAAATGTCGTTAGTGCAAAAAATTAAACAGCTAAAGAGTGCCAACGAACTTAATTTTGAGAAAATAACAGAATTTAAGGCCTTTGCCAGAACTTAGTACACAACAAATTAGTAAAGACAAAAATAAAGAGGTTCATCGAAACTTTCGTAAAAGTATGTACGATTAAGCTAACTAGATATGTGGTTGTGAAGTCTCTAGAGATTTTACTGTTATGTTTGTTTGTTGTTTTCTAAGGACTCGTCGGGCTCATTATGGTGCAGAACCGGTGTTAAAGACTTAAAATACTTAAAAGAAAAAATACAAAAACATGCGTTTTCTGCAGATCACATGAAATGTTCGGTGAACTATGTTACGGTCGGAAGTGTTGATATTCGCACTCAGCTAGTCACAGCTTATAGAAAATCTTTTAGAGTTTTTAATGAAAATGTAACCCAAAATCGTTATATTTTAAACAAAATTATAGATTGTGTAAAATTTTGTGGGGCGCTCGAGCTGGTACTACGTGGCCATGATGAAACGGCTTTGTCTGAAAATCCAGGGGTTTTTCGAGGGCTTATAAATTTTGTTGAGGAGTTGGATCCAATATTTAAAAAGTATTTGCAGAATGCAACTGTCATTAAAGGAACATTTACATCCATTCAAAATGACCTACTTGACTCCGCTGGCTGTGGCTCAGAAACAAATTAAGCAAGACATTCAGTCAGCTAAGTCTGTTGCTGTGCAAGTAAACGAAACAACTGACGTTCCACCAAAACCCAAATGGTCTATTATAATACGTTATATTTTGTCTGGCATTGTCCATGAACCATTTACTCTACTACTTACAGACGTAATTCTTCATGAATTATCATTATCCTGCCGTTAATTTTAGACTTTGTTATGTCCACCAATCCAATTTAATATTACACAAAACAGCAGATCAAGATAAAAATGTAAAAGTTTTCTTTGCAAATTTACACGCTTTCTCAACATTCTTTAGTCGATCTCCAAAGCGCACTTCTTGATGAGTTAGTTGAAGTTCGCTTACCTAAAGCTGCTCCCACGAGGTGGTACTTCAATGTACAGTTGTGTAAAAACTGTGTTTGTTTATCAGGAAGACATTCTATTATGTTTAGAAAAAATAATTGAAATGGAAGAATATGCCAACAGAATTAACCAAGCCTGTGGTTTAAAAGACTTTTTATTTTGGTTGAACTTCTTTCATCTTATAATGCCCCATTGTGAAATACCTTTTAGTGAACTTCAAAAACGTATTATCGATGTTTTATCATTAAGAAAATATATAGACTCCTTTAAACGTTCCATCCAAGCTGTTCGCGATAAAATTCTAAACGACCTATCTTCAGAAATGCCTTCTATTTCATCTAATGCTAGTAAACGGCTACGTAAAAATGAAGATTCTAAACGTCGAGTGGCTTTGGAGGTATGTGACATAATAATTTCTGAAATGCACCATCGCTTTAGTTTCAGTGATCATTTAGTGATCAGCCAACTATTTTATAGTGATCAATTTGAAAATTACAACAATCATTTTTCAGATAATATTTTAAATTTAGTTAAAAAAGACTTTCCTTTACTTAAAACTAAAAACTGAACTGCAAGTTATTTATGATCGTGCTGATTTTCGTGTAAGTTCTGGAGCTATTTCAATGCTTCAACTTTTTATAAATAATGTACAGGGTGTCCGGATTTGGTTGCAAAAGCAGGGTATCTCGCTTATTTTTAAAGATAGAACCTTGCGGTTTTCACGTACCTGAGCTAATTTTTTGTGAAACTCATGAAGCCGTAAACAAAATTTTTATAGCCTTCTTCGTTTATGAGATACAGGGCGAAATAGAAAATTTTGCATTTTGGGACCCCCCTCGTATCTCGGTTATCCTTTAACTTAACGCAAAGGGAAAAATTGCTGCTTATGCAGTTTTTTACGCTGGATCCAGTGGCGTAGTCATATTTTTCATTTGAGTTGTTATTTTTTAGATATGACCCAAAGTTGTGTGTTTTTTTAATGGGACACCCTGTATATTTGTCCAGAAATTGATTTGTCCTTTTAAAAGCTTCTCAAAAATATATAATAGTATGCGTCTATTTTAATAAGCAACAACAAAAATCCTAATTTTTATAATTACCATTCCAAATTTTGCAGTAGGCCATGCAAAACGATGCCGTTTTCTTTTGTTTTCTTGGAAGCAAATGACATTTCCCAATTTTGTACGCGTATATAAAATATAGCGCTAGTTTTTTGTATTTATTTATTGTGTAAAAATATATTTGTATTAGTATGGAAGAAAACCAAACTTTCGAACATTATGAAAAGTACGATATGTTAGCTTGTTTTATATTAAGTAATGAAAATGTTGAAGCGGCTTCTAGATGTATTTTAACAGGTAAATAGTTAATTTTTAGGTATGTTGAAATACTATTGCTTAATTTTTATTTAGATATCCAGAAAGGAGGCAACCTAATATATCCACTTTTTATCGGATACAAAAAGAATTTACTAAATCACGGATAATTTATCAAACCTCGTACGAAAACATATAATAAAGAAAATGGGAAGGCTGAGGAAATTACGGTTTTGGCTAATGCAGAAGCTTACCCTACAAACTCTTGTAGGGCCAGTGAAAAGAGCATAGGGATTCCAAAAACTAGAGTTCAAGAAATTCTAAAAAAGCACAAATACCACCCATACAAATTTAGGCTCGTGCAGCACTTACAGCCAGGGGATGCAGAGCGTCGGTAGTCTTCTGCAATTGGTTTCGAGAAAGATGCGATATGGTTAGAGATTTTGAAAGGAAGGTTATATGGTCAGACGAAGCACATTTCACAATTCTGGTATACTCAATAGGCAAAATAGTAGATTCTGGTCCCAGGAAAATCAACACCAAATATTTCCCAGAAGACAGCAGGGCAGGTTTGGTCTAATTTTATATATTTGAGGGAAATCTAACAGCCAATCGCTATATAGAAATTTTAGAGGCAGCTATACCTGAATTACTTGACGATGTTCCTCTAGCGCAAATTAACGAAATTTATTTTCAACAGGACGGTGCTCCTGCACACAATTCTGGAATGACGAGATTATTTCTGGACAATAATTTTACCAATCAATGGATCGGAACAAATGGACCTATAGGATGGCCCCCTAGGTCCCCAGATTTGTCGATTATAGATTTCTTTCTATGAGGATATCTGGAAAATAGAATTTACAAAGACCACTATGATAATGTCCAAGATTTAGGAAATGCAATAAGAGAAAATTTTCGCTATTTACAAAATCATCCCGTTATTTTGCTTAATTCCCTAAAACGAATACGAAAATTGTGCGAAGCATGCATAGAACAAAATGGAAATCAGTTTGAACAGTTCTTTTGATTTCCTTGGTTACTGTAGTTCTTATATGACAGTTGATTTTAGCTGAAAGACTTGTTACATAATAATTTATTACTGTTTTGTTCTTGTGTTACATAAATCTAGGTAGGCGGAACTTTTTTGGTGCGAAATTATCAATACATATTTTGATAAATAGATTTAATTACATATTTATTTTGATTTATTGTTAGGATGTAGACATTGTTAACGACTTTAAATAAAAGGCAGCATTGTTTTGCATGGCCTACTGCAAAATTTGGGATGATAATTATAAAAATTAGGATTTTTGTTGTTGTTTATTAAAATAGACCCATACTATTATATATTTTTGAGAATCTTTTAAAAGGACAAATCAATTTCTGGACAAATATACAGGGTGTCCCATTTAAAAAAACACAACTTTAGGTCATATCTAAAAAATAACAACTCAAATGAAAAATATGACTACGCCATTGGATCCAGCGTAAAAAACAGCATAAGGAGCAATTTTTCCCTTTGCATTAAGTTAAAGGATAACCGAGATACGAGGGGGGTCCCAAAATGCAAAATTTTCTATTTCGCCCTGTATCTCATAAACGAAGAAGGCTATGAAAATTTTGTTTACGGCTTCATGAGTTTCACAAAAAATTAGATCAGGTTCGTGAAAACCGCAAGGTTCTATCTTTAAAAATAAGCGAGATACTCTGCTTTTGCAACCAAATCCGGACACCCTGTACTCGATTTTTTAAAGGTTATTTTAAAACTTGAAGGGTTATATTAGTTTTTGATGTGTATAAATCGTAAATTGCATTACGAACATCTATTATACAAGTCTTCTGTCTTTGGCTTTTTTCGTGTACATTTCTTAATCTTCTTCGGTAGTAAATTATGCTTTTTTTCATGCACAATCCTTATACCCATTCCCAGAGCTTTTGCTACTGTCTCCTGGATATTGACCGGTGAATTTTCATTTTCGTAATATTTTATTAACATTTAATAACAACAAACTTAAAAAGTTAATAAATCGTGATAATTGTGACCTGCACGATAACACTGGTTTTGACTATACTTGAAATATCTATAATTTCCTCTATAAAAAGGGTGGACTTCAACATCGAATACTCACACCATAAGCTAGATGGGGACTTCAATATAGCACTTTTTTCGTGGAAATACGCCAAAAACAAGGTTTCAGAGACTGCAGTAGCCGTGTGATTACTTTGCACTTTGCCAATGACAACTGTAGAAAGCGAGCGTTGTTTTTAAACCTTAAATAGAATAAAGACTTTTCTACGCAACACCATGGGCCAAGATAGACTATCCGCTTTAGCAATGTTAAGTATCGAGAAATCGTGTATAAAAGGAATGTGCAATTTTAACGAACGTATCATTCAGCATTTTTCCAATTGTAACATATTTATTTTTATTTTAAGTATGCCTATTTTTAAGTTTGTTGTTGACCTCCCAATATAATTTACCACGAGCCGCCACTGAAGTAACACACAGAGTGTAATTTTTTAACAAACATAAGTCACATTTGATAAAACAGGCAACGATCATATGAGACTCAACTGAATTTACTTAACTCATTATTCGAGGAAGAACTGTTTTAGTACTTTCTTGAATTCTTACAGATCATTTACTTCCTTGATTTTCTTTGGTAAATTATTGTAGGTTATAATGCCAGGGTATAGAATTGACCGTTTTCCAAAATTACTTTTGGTTAATAATGTCTGTAAATCGTCTGTTTGTCTAGTATTGTGTTGGTGTATTATATTTGTCTTATGTAACGTGATAATTGAGAGTTTTATTTTAAGATTTCTGGAATGAATTAATATACAAACTTTTAATTTATAAAGCGAATTTGTCTAGATATCCTTTAGGTTGATATAAATTGGATGCAGGTTCCCAAACTGAAATAAGTACTACAATTTTGAATAAATTAATGAAAAATAAATAATTTTTAAACACTTTAAAGGTATATAACATCTAGAAATTAAGAAATCATGGTTCCGACGTTTCACCTTCGATTGCACGAGGCATCTTCAGGGATCTTTACTCCACGAGATCTGAACACTGAATGAGCTCGAAGAGATTCAGGCGGGCTTTTATACTCGACTTGTGCTCGCCGAACCGTGACCCTGTGTTAAGATCGATTTCCACGTGTGATGTAGACCGTAACCCGTATCTCTATTGAAATTTTTTGTAAGTTTAAATATTTCAATAGATTCTCTAACTTTTCGTTTATAAAAACCTGGAACCGACGCTAGAACCTTGGTTTTCTTTACATTTATGAAATGGCCAGTGTTATGCTGGTGTTCAGCTACAGCAGATTGAACAATTTGTTTCTTTTTAATACATCGTTCATGTTCCTTAAGTCTAGTTGATATTGAGCGTCCTGTTTCTCCCACATACACTTCTCCACAGGAGCAATGAATTTTATATACTCCTTCTGTTTGGAAAGGTACAATATCTTTCGGGGATCGCAACCATTGTCCAATCTTCTTATGTGTATTGAAGATTGTACGTATGTTGGACCGCCGAAGTAATCGTCCTATTTTGTCTGTATGTTCCATGTATGTAGGGAAGAACAACACTACCTAATGGTGGCTCTTTATCATTCTCCTTTGGCGGAGTTGGTTTACTATATCTTTTAATTGAACGCGTAATATCTTCAGTGCAATAGCCATTCCCTCTGAGAGCTTCGGTCAGTTTCGATGTTTCCGATATTAAAAAATCTTGATCAGAAATCGAAATAGCTGTGAATACTAGTGAGTTAATAACCGATTTCTTTTGTGCTGGATGGTGATGAGAATTTGCATTTAAGTATCTATTTGTATGCGTCGGTTTTCTATACACAGAATGTCCTAATGTACCATTTTCCTTCCTTTGAACACATACATCTAGAAATGGAATTGTTCCATTAGATTCAATTTCCATCGTGAACTTGATATTATCATGTTGCCGATCAAGGTGGTCCAGAAATATGAGGAGATTATCCTGTCCATGAGGCCAAACCACAAAAGTATCATCTACATATCTAAACCAGTGCTTCGGTTTTAGTGGAGCGGATGTTAGAGCAATATCCTCAAAGGCTTCCATAAAGATATTAGCTACCACAGGTGATAGAGGAGATCCCATAGCTGCCCCTGGAGTTTGTTCATAAAAAGTTCCTTGAAAAATGAAAGAAGTAGATGTAAGACAAGCTTTCACTAGGTCTATTAAGTTTTTATCTAGACTATTATTTTCCAGTATGTCTGATATAATGGAAATTGAGTCGTTGACAGGAACATTTGTGTAAAGTAATTCTACATCGAAACTGACCAAAATATCTTTGGGATCCAACTGGATTGTCTTAAGTTTTTTCAAGAAATGTGCAGAGTTTTTAATAAAAGAATCTGTTTTTCCAGTAAATGGATTAAGAAAATGTGAAAGATATTTACCTAGTTTGTATGTGGGCGAGTCTATTGCACTGACGATCGGTCGAAGTGGTACGTTGTCTTTGTGTATCTTCGAAAGACCGTTGAACCTGGAAATCTTGGAGCTGCTTGATTTTAATGATTTTTTCTCCGCTGGTGGTAAACTGGATGTGTTGATCAAATTGGTAATGCGTCTTTCTATTCTACTTGTGGGGTCTGCCTGCGTAACCTTATAGGTGTTGTTGTCCAAAAGTTGAGTAACCTTGTCCACATATTCTGTTCTGTCCATGACGACTGTGGCGTTGCCTTTATCTGCTGGAAGTACCAGAATGTTTGCGTCTTCGTTTAAGGTCTTCATTGCTGTTTTTTCGGCTGCGGAGAGGTTCGACTTCGGTGGTTTTGAGTTTTTAATGATTTTTGCTATCTCATATCGGACTTCATCGGCTTGTTCCACTGGTAATCTTCTGATTGCTGCTTCAACAGAAGATACTATGTTTTCTACGGGAATGCTACTCGGTGCTATTGCGAAGTTTTGGCCCTTGGAAAGGACGGAAAGTTCTGCTTCGGATAGTAATTCCAATTTGACACGGTCTAATCCCAAGAACCATGATTTCTTAATTGACCAAAGCCGTGAAAGGTTCCGTTCTATGTCATATAATATCTAGTTTTATACAAAATACCATTTATATTATAGGAGAAACGCTATTTCGTAAATATTCAATATGTATTTGACAGCTTAAATTTTAATACCCCATTCAAAAATTTTAAAGGAGGGACATTTTTATTTTTATTGGTTTTACATATAAACATTGATTTTTGAAAATTCAAAGATAATGTATATGATTGTAGCCATGATAATAATAGATTTAAGTCACAGTTAATTTGCTTGTACATTTCTGAAGTAGTTTTATCGAAATATATAATCGTAGTGTCATCAGCAAATAATTTAATATTACTCTTAAAGCTTAATTTAGATATTATATTGAGTATATTAAAAAAAGAACAAGTCCTAATATAGATCCTTGTGGAATTCCACAATTTATTTATTTTACATTTTATTTATTTATTGACAAGCTCCTCCTTTTTGAAGTCGGTTAAAAACGTAAAACTTCGATGTCTACATTTATACCGGTCCCAAAATAAAGCTTGTAAACAACATTAAATATAATATTATATAAATTGTTTCAAATTAGGATAAAATTTGCAGATACCTCACGAAAATGGGCTAGAAAATTTAAGGACACCGGCAAATGACAAGTAAAATTAAAAACAGCTTTCTCATCGAGTAACCTTTAACTGTCAACTACATTCTTTTGTTTCGGGTGGAACTTAACGCAAATTACGCAAAACATTTACGTCACACGTAATTTTCAATTTCAATCGGAGCAATAATTGTATTTTTCAAATCGTTGCTTAGCGACACATTTTTTCGGTTTATCATATTAACTCGGACATATATGAAACATTTTATTAGTTTCTACAAAATTTGTTATATCGGTTCTTGACAATGGTTAATATAGTAAAGTCATATCTTATTTTTGTATTAGCTAATGCACCTATTGTATTTAATTTCCTGAATGGACTTCTCTTTACCTAGCCATTGAAAATATTCCCAGATCAATAATACACTTAAATTAATGGATTTATTGATTTTATTTATTTTGTGATCGTCCTACATTGCTAATGTTCTGTGACCTACGTTCGCTTAGCCTTATCTAACCTAACAGATAATTCTAATTTTGTTCTTGTATATGTATAAGCAGTAATGGACGGAGGGTATATACCCGACGGGTGGGTAAATAAAATTTGGGTATATACCTGGTATATACCCAAAAGGTAGGGGTATATATCCATTGAGAAATACTGCGTTATATGCCTCATATATCCGGTATATACCCGCATAAATTATGGCCACCTCTGCGCTCAAAGCATAAATTAAGGTCTAAAAACCTGCTATGGAGTGGTATCCACTCTAGATTTCCGGTTTCTTGGTGGAGAGGGCTATGCGGAACGACATCATTGTCTAAAGTAACTGTAAGAATTTTAACTGCTCCAGTTTCATCGGCAGAAACTGAAAGATCGTTTAAAACTTTCTCGTTCATTCATAATAAAAAAAAAGAAACAGACTGACAACCGAAAGAGCTGGTAAGATTACATACATATCGCACAATTGGAAAATTAATTTTGAGTCCAATAAAACGGAACAACGACCAAAACCATGTAATACTGCACAAGCACAAGTCTCTCATAATGAAGCTGATACTATTAAAGTAGAATTTCAAAGTTCCGCTTCCACTTGCAGTATAATTAATGATGAAGAACTACTAGGAACTGAAAGTAGTGACGTTGTGACCAGTCTAATGGACAGTGATTCGAATTTAGATACAGACTCAGACACCAAGATGGATACACCATTAACAAGTGAATCTGATGATTCTGAAGACTGATTCATTTAAACCTAATTCTAAGTATTATTTATTTAAGATTTTAAACGTAGTTTTCTTAGTGTGTGCATTATGTTTTTGTTTCATTACACTCTTATTTTATTCAGAATTAAAATATGTTTTTAATAGTTGTTCATTTGTTAGATTTTAAACGTATTTTTCTTACTGTGTGCATTATGTTTTTGTTTCATTATACTATTTTCATTTTTAATAGCATTATTTTGTGATTTTTATTTCGATTTATTCAACCACTTTTTTTAATGTCCTAATTTAACAACAAAACGTTAACATTTGTTAGATTACCTTAAATTAACCAAGTAAATACACTTGGGTATATACCTGGATA
Source organism: Kuschelorhynchus macadamiae (assembly GCA_030620095.1). Taxonomy (NCBI): domain Eukaryota; kingdom Metazoa; phylum Arthropoda; class Insecta; order Coleoptera; family Curculionidae; genus Kuschelorhynchus; species Kuschelorhynchus macadamiae. The sequence goes on along the minus strand of JAUTXW010005022.1, from coordinate 845,024 downwards.
TATACCCGGTATATACCCAACTATATGGGGATATATACCTACTTGGGTATATACCGGGTAGAAAACCTTGGGTATATACCCAAATTTCAATATACCGGGTATTTGCACATCACTGTGTATAAGCAACAAAATCAAAGTTAGTCATGTAGATGAACATTTATTTTAAGAGATACTTCCAGGCAGTCAAAAAAACGCAAACTGGCTGTAGACTGTAGAAAATTTAAGAGATGAATTCTTAGTGGCGAATAGGCTATGTTTGACTTAACATTTTTAGAGTATCTTTTTAATAAAATAGTTGCCAAAACTAGTTTTTTTTAATACGCCTAAGTTATTTATTTTTAATACCCATATATATATATATATATATATATATATATATATATATATATATATATTCAGGGTGATTCAAAAGTAAGCGTTATCCATTTGTAGGTATAATCCTTGCGTAAAAATAAGACAGAAAGTTCCTATCAACATGGGTCCGGAAATGATTCCTAGAGGAACTACGCCCATTTTTAAAACCGCTTATAGTTAAATTCTGAAAAAGGTGAAATTTTAATATCTTTTGATGTAAGCTCATTGTTTCCTAGTGTACCCATACCACTAGCTTTAAAAACTACTTGAAATCAATAATTTGAAGAAAAAAATTATTGATGAGTATTTACTTCTCACAAAATTATGTATGAATCAAAATTTTTTTCAGTACAACAATAAATATTATAAACAACTAGAGGGGACTGCGATGGCAATTGCTTATTCCGTTCCTTGCAAATTTGTTTATGGGCAGATTAGAAACCCAATTAAAAAAAGATATATTTCCCAAGGGTGTGGTATAGATACGGTATATTTGCTATTTTTGATACTTAAGAAAATTTTGACACTTTCTTAGAAACATTAAACAATAAATATCCTTCCATTAATTTTACATACGAAAAGGAGAACAATGGGCAATTACCTTTTCTCGACACGTTAGTTATTAGAAATAACCATAAAAAATTTGATATTTATAGGAAATTTACTAATACTGATTATATAACATACTCATTTCATTGCCGTCGACACAAAATGGCAGCATTCCATTTCTTAACTCACAGGTTAGTAAATTTTCTACTAAGTAAAGAACGTTTTAACAATGAAATTAATCGTATTAAAAATATAGCTAAAAGTAATGGATATAATGATAATTTTGTACAGAAACTAGTAAATAGACATAAGCATAAGAAAATGTTAAAAGATGCCATTACTCTTCAAATACCTGAGGCTTCCAATAAATTCATAGTAATTCCATATGATCCCAGATATACGAGAGGTCTAGAAAAAGTATTTAAAAACGTAGGTTTTAGTAGCCTACAAAACGGAGAATAGTTTGAAAAATCTCCTTGGAAACCCCAAAGACAAAGTCGACTTGAGGGAGAGGAGTTCTATGAAATTAGCTGTAATGACTGCGATCTAAAATATGTTTTAAACGCTCCATAAACATTCGTTTTAAAGAACACATGGCACATTTAAGATACGGAAGAACAGAAAAGTCAAGCGTTGCCCAACATGCTTTGGAAAACAATCACCGAATAGGAATAAATAATCTTAAGTTGATTAAAAATGTATCTAATAATAGATTATTGGATGCATTTGAGAGTATAGAAATAGTTAAATGTTGTAAGAAAGCACTAAATAAAGACAGAGGGCCTATTCCCTATAGTCCCCTCTATGGTTTACTTGACAACGGTGCAGTCGGGTGCAACCAAGTGTGACCACATTTACCTATAAATAGTCTCGGTTAGGATAAGTTACTTTAGTTTATATCATCTGCTGATGATGCTAACTTGGTTAGCGAAACGCGCGTCCAGAACGTAACAAGTTGTGGTGTAGAGTGGTTAGAACTCTTGTATTTTGATCTATCTTCCACCACAGGTTCCAGTGTTAGGACTTCGAAGAATTTGTATTGTTTGTTGAGAGTTTAGACTGCACTTTTGATGTCATAATTTTGAGTGAAACTTGGCAGGTTAACTGTTTGGATATATTTAAGCTTACAAATTATAACACTTTTTATTGAAACGGAAATTTCAACCAAAATGATGGTGTACTAGTTTTGGTCAGAAAGGTTATAGATGTTGACGGTTTTGAGAATATAAGGTGTAACGCTTTTTCAATTTTAAACTTCAAATATAGTGAAATTACTTATCAAATTTTTGCGCTGTATAGACCACCATCATCCGATGTTACTATCTTTCTTACCGACCGTAACGAAATACTATTAAATAAAAACAACAATGCAGTGTGTATTTTTGGAGACATTAATATAAATTTAATGCGTCCGAATGGAGCTGTAAATGATTATGAAAATACTGTCACTAAGAACGGGTTTTTGAGTTATATAAATAAACCAACCAGGATAACAACAGAATGCGAATCTTGTATCGATCATTTTTTTCTTTACTGCCCCCTGAAAATAACTGACACATTTCGGTTTATTCCATATATTATTACATCTGATATAACAGATCATCTTCCTATTGCTTTAAAAATACAGTCCCTTATTAAAATTCATAAAAATTATAAAAACGAAGAAAGATACTACATGCATCTCGACTATAATAAATTAAAGCAAATATTAGAGAAAACTCGATGGGATGATGTGTATGACAAAAACCAAGGCGAATCTGCATATGAATTTTTTAGTAATAAATTAAACTACGCCATTAAATCTTCACATGAAAAAATCACAATAACTGCAAGCCTTGGATAACTTCCCTAGTAAAATCTATTAGACATAGGGACATATTAAAAAAACAAATTCTAAAAAATAAAAATAATGATATATAGTGAATACAAAAATTATAGAAATACTCTAAATAAACTAATAAAAGAAAATAAAGCAAACTACTTTAAAAACAAATTTGAGGAAACCAAGCAAAATCCCAAAAAAATGTGGCAAATAATAAATGAAGAACTACAGTATAAAAATACTACCCAAAATAACCAAAATCTCTCGCTAAAAGATGATGACAATGTTTTACAACAAAATAAGAAAATATATATTTAATAAATACTTCATAAATATTGGTAAAACAATGGCAGACAAACTCCCTCTAGAAAAAATATAATAACAACCAAATAAATTATCCGAGTATATTTTAATGCCAGTAACTGAGGAGGAGGTAAAAAAAATTATAAACGGATTAAAAAATAACTCTGCACCTGGATTAGACGGAATTACTAGTAAAATGCTGAAAGAAATACGAAATTTTATTGCTAAGCCTCTAACACATATTTTTAACTGTTCCATTTCGACGGGTATAATTCCTTGTGAATTGAAGAAGTCGGTTGTCATACCTATTCATAAAGGTAAAGAGACTTATTTACCGGGCAATTACCGGCCGATATATCTAATTAATAATATTGCTAAAGTATTGGAAGTTTGTATAAGGGACAGAATTTTAGAAAAACATAACATTCTTTCTCCGAATCAATTTGGATTTCGTTATGGAAGATCAACGGAAGACCACTTTATATATCAAACTTTATTTATAATGCTATTACTAGAAGTAAAAAACCCCTTGCGATCTTCTTGGATTTGGCCAAAGCCTTCGATACCGTACTGCATGATATTCTTCTAAACAAGCTACAACTACGGAATAAGAGGATTATGCCATAACTTAATAAGGAGTTATCTTAATGATCGGAAACATTGTGTAAGGGTACAAAATGATTACAGCAGTTTTGAAATAGTACAGTGTGGTGTTCCTCAAGGAACCGTAATTGGACCACTCCTATTTTCCTTATATATTAATGACCTCCTTTGCCTCACTACATCAAGCAAATTGGTCTCGTATGCAGATGATACTGTTCTTCTTGTACAGGGGGATACCTGGAATGCTACAGTGGAGCACACCATATCTGAACTTGCAAAGGTACGTCAATGGTTGGATGAAAACCGATTGACAATTAACATGGAAAAAACAAAATTTATTTGTTTCATATTCTTGAACCAATTTGATGCTAATCAGATAAAAATGCACACGCTCCAGTGTTTATCAAATGAGACACCGTGCCACTGCACTGATTTTCTGAATAAAACTGAATGTATCAGATATCTCGGCGTTGTAATTGATCAGAATATTAAGTGGGATAAACATATAGAAAGTACAAATTCAAAACTAATTTATACATTCTATCAAATCAGAAATATCATGCCAATCAATATCCTCAAATTATTATACATCACACTAGCTGAATCAGTCATTAGATACGGTCTGTCAATATGGGGAGGGGCATTTAATACAACACTAAATATTTTAAATGTAACCCAAAGATATCTCCTTAAAGTAATTTACAAAAAAAAAACCCAGATACTTATTCTGTATCAAGAAGCACAAGTTTTAACGTTGCAACAGTTGTATGTAAAATCAGTACTTTTGATAGTTTACAAACATCCCGAACTGAGGCTGCAACCTATTCTAAATAATTATCATACCAGAAGCAGATCGGTGGAGTCCGTATGTGTTCCTTTCCTGTCCAGAACAAGAAACCAAAGATATCTGACATACTTTGGTCCTACACTTTATAACTTGCTTCCGCTTAATATCCGAAATACAGAACAGAAACCTTTTTAGTAAAAAAATCTCAATTTTCTTGACACAAAACTTCGAGGTATTTACTGGCACCTTAAGTAGATAGCAAATTTTTACTTCAAATAAGTCTTATTTAAATTCTATAATTTTTAAAATTTATTCTATCCCTTATGTTAGTGTGACATTATATGATTTTAGGTTAGCCACGTACTTAGTTTGTACGCAGTATCATTTATTTAGTATAGGTTATAATTTAAGAATTTAGCAATATGTAATTAGAACAAAATTTCTTTTCTTTTGTATACACACAGATGATACATCTAGGTGTGCAATCATGTTTCAAGTAATATTGTAAACATTTTCTACGTAATATATTTGATTTGATTTGATTCAGCTTGACCTTTTCGTTGCGATTTTCTTACATCCTCAATTGAACATTTTAAGACATTTTTGTCTTTCTGTGTACATATGTGAATATTTTAAAAGACTTTTGACGTAAATTATGAGTAAAGTATGAACGAAAATAATTACAAATAGACACAACAACATAAACCTAGATGCCCAAGACTGTTCGTAAGACAAAGGTTATTTATAAGAATGAAATATTCAAATGAACTGGCTAAGGAAAAAAAAGGTAAAAAAGGAAGCCGTTTTGAAGTGGACTCCTCGAAAAGCTGCATAAAAAATGAGAAAAATTATTAACTGAATTTTTAATTTGTTACCATTTAGGCATAAATTATGTGCTGATTTATTTTCTATTATTAAAAAAGATGTTTGAACAGTTAAATAATTGTGTTTAGTGCAAATAGCATACCTGTAGTTAATAAAATATGAAAAATACTTATAATATACATAAGGTGTCCCCATAGTGTGTTCTCGGTTGATATCTTGGTACCGGTTAGAAATAGAGAAGAAATTTATGGTAGACTAAGGAAAGTGCAAACAGCTTTGTTCTAATTTGAACCGTTTAGACTCTACAGCTGTTCAAAATTGAAAATTCCAAGTTTTTAAATATTAATATCTCGAAAACAATTTTAGATATAATTCAAAAATGTAATAAAACATAAGGTGTTTCGTATATGAAAAACTATTTAAGTAGGTACATAAGTCATCCTATATACTAATAATTATTTTTAAACTTTTTCTCTATCTCTAACCATTATCACCAAAACCGAGAACCCATTACACCTTGTATAAAAAAAATTTTCATTTCATTAAAGTTATACAACTATTGTCATGCTAAAACTTTTTACAAGAATATTTTTTGCAACTTTAAAAATACATCATAATTTTTCAAAAACGATGCGAACTTTTTGAAATGGAAAAAAACTTGGTTAAATTTTAAACCAACATCCCTAAACCTAAGTTTAAAATTATAATAACTTGAAGGCTGCATTTTATTGTTACAAAAAAGTTTCAATTTTGAACAAAAAAAAGATTAATATATGTAATTAAACGCACACAGAAGAGATATTGACAACGCCGTGCTAAAGCAAGCCGGTCGCCGAGTGACGTAGATCGCCCACACCGAGTTGGGATAGGTCAAGATCGCTCGAGACAACCTATAGTGTTAATGGGCCTTGCTGATAATATGGGGTTCAATTTAAGCTGGCGAAACGAAATAGCGGCCAAATAAATTTTTTAAAAAATCATCGTAAAGAAATTTTATATTCAATTGACTTTAAATTTTGCAGAAAAATTAAATGTGTAAATGGGATAAACTGGTACGATTTGAACATGACGTAACAAAATAGCGGTATGTGTCGATGTAAAAACTATTTATTGAATTTATTTTAAATTATGCCCAAAAGTTAAGTGTGACGTAGGTAGAAAGAAAATGGTAAAATATTGGTAGGAATCCAATATCATGGAACAAAATTGCGCCCAATAAAAATTAAAAGTATATGTAACACTTATATACCGTGACTATGTACTGAAGTAAACTGAGTCACACTTCACTGTTCCGAACAAATGGAAAAAAACGAGGGAAGTTCCGGATAAAGGAAATTTACCGATTTTTTATTTATATAATAAAAATATTGTATTCTTAAATTCGACTAGCAGATAAGTAACAATTTAATATTAACTTCACTAATATTTAAATAACATTTAAAACTGTAATTGCAAAATATTAAACTAGTCCGACGACAAAATTCAACTCAATAATTTTTGTCTAAAGTTATTATTTATACTTCTGCAATTCCCTGGTAGATAAAAATTCGTGCGAAGCCAAATTACTTTTAAACAGCTTGGTAATAGGAGGCAGTGTCGATGGGGTTTGAAACTAGACGGCTCGCCTTTTATCTGCGATTTCAAAATGCCGATGGCCCAGTGCTGCAACTTATATTTTTATTCAGTAAACTTTGCTGTTAGTGATTCTGGTTTGGTTTGGTTGTATTAAGTTTTGACGCTAGTTGTACTCGTTTATCAACAATCACAATTCATTCCTCTTGACTCCGCTATGTACAGGGTGTCCGGATTTGGTTGCAAAAGTGTGTTAAAGTTTGTGAAACTCATGAAGCCGTAAACAAAATTTTCATAGCCTTCTTCGTTTATGAGATACAGGGCGAAATAGAAAATTTTGCATTTTGGGACCCCCCTCATATCTCCGTTATCCTTTAACTTAACGCAAAGTGAAAAATTGCTGCTTATGCAGTTTTTTACGCTGGATCCAGTGGCGTAGTCATATTTTTCATTTGAGTTGTTATTTTTTAGATATGACCCAAAGTTGTGTTTTTTTAAATGGGACACTCTGTAGGGGAGAGTTCCCTTGAAGTGGACAACCTATGAAACGAACACAGTCGATTTAGGCATATTTGGTTGCATATCCCAATTTCTAATGCATGCTGTACATTGATTGACCTTATAATAGTAGATGGCGCTAGTATTGGTGCGTTGGTGGTATCGTTTAATCTTGTTACAGTCAGTGCGGTATATGTGACTGGAAAAGTAAATATTCACGCAATTTTAAAATTTGTCTAGAGTGGGCATTTTTGAAGATATTTTAAAGATTTTTGTGGTGATCGTCTGGTAACTGGGTCTAGATTAAACAAGGTATGTTGTTCTCATTAATATGTTTAACCCTAAAAATAAAAATGCATTTTTACTTTAAAGTAAACAAATCCATGAATTGGACACCAAAGATGTCATTGAATCGGACGTCCAATTCATGGAAATGAAGTGTCCGATTCAAGGAAATAAAAAAAAATACTCAAAAACTTCTTTTTTTTTCTTTTAGACTTGGCTTATCATGACGAAGCGAATAAGAAAGTCTGACGAAGAAATTCGTGAAGCTGTAGATGCAGTTGTACATCAAAATTTGTGGATTCGGAGTGTAGCTACAAACTGTGGTATTTCTAAATCTTTATTGGCAGTGCTTGTCAAAAAAGCAAAAAATGCACCTGAATTTGTGTACGATCGCAATATTGGAAACAGAAAAATTTTTTCGGTAGAACAAGAACAAATGTTAGTTTCTTACCTTAAAACAACATCAAAAATGTGTCATGGCTTAACCACTGTGCAAACAAGAGAGCTTGCATACCAGTTTGCATTGGCGAACAATATATCTATTCCATCAAAATGGGACGAGAATTCTAAAGCTGGAATTCACTGGCTTCATGGTTTCATGAAACGCAATAAGGATTTGTCGCTCCGCCAGCCAGAAAATACGTCTTTAAGCAGAGCATCTAGTTTTAATAGATCAAACGTAGGAACCTTTTTTTCTAAATTAAAATGCCTGTACAACAAATACAAGTTTTCATCAACATGATTTGGAACCTGGATGAGACCGGTTGTATGACTGTCACAAAATCGCCAAAAGTTGTAGCAGTAAGAGGTTCCAAACAGGTTGGTCAAATTGCATCTTCCGAAAGGGGAACGCTTGTCACCACACTTTTCTTTATAAATTCTGCCGGCGGATCATTGCCACCTGTGTTCGTATTTCCTCGGGTCTATTTTAAAGACATTATGCTTAAAGATGCACCGACAGGATCTAAAGGGTTTACAAATCCATCTGGGTGGATTACTGAAGACATTTTTGTAGAAGCCCTAAAGCATTTTGTTAACAATGTTAAACCAACGAGTGAAGATAAAGCTCTTATTATTATGGATAACCATATAACCCATGTAAATATACAAGTAATTGATTTTGCAAGGCAAAATAATATTATCATTTTGACCCTCCCTCCCCACTGCAGTCACCGGATGCAACCACTTGATGTGGCAGTATATGGCCCTTTTAAGGCAAGGTACAAAGTGGCATTGAATAATTGGCTTGTCTCAAATCCTGGCAAAACCGTTAGTATTTACGAAGTTGCAGGATTTGTTAATGCTGCATATAGTGAATCGTTTTCAATACACAACATTTGTAAGAGCTTTCTGAAAACAGGGATATATCCATTCAATTCATCAATATTTACTGATGACGACTTTCTGGCATCATCTGTAACCGACAGGCCAAATCCTTCCAACACAGAAAACCAAGAACCAGACATTTATAACAATCAGTGCAATGATTCACCTGAAGTTAAGGGATTGGACATAGTTGCTCAAACCACCACCTGTTCTAATTTGAATACTGAAAGTAAACCTTCAAATAACTGTAAGCAGACCGCTAGTTCAAACAGTAGCTGTTGGGAACCTATCCCCTCAACTAGCTCCGACTTTTCTGGGCCCTGCTGTTCTAAGAGTGTGAAAAGTCCAAATAATTTCATTACAAAACAAGGTCGAGCAGAAATGAATTTGGTTTCACCTGAAGTTATTAGACCCTATCCTAAAGCAATGCCTCGGAAATCGGTCCAAGTTAATAGAAAAAAAGGTAAAAGTACTGTTATAACTGACACTCCTGAAAAGGAAGAACTAATGAAAGCGTATGAGGAAAAGTCAAAGAAACGAAAAACAAAAAAAGGTTCTAAAAAAGCAAAAGTATCAGCAAAAAAAACAAAAAAAATATAAAGTTACCAAAAGTTCGAAATGATTACGATTCTGACACTGATATATCCTCGGAAATATCACTACACGATGAGTCTTCGACACCGACTAACCTAGAAGAATTTTATGAAGATATGTTGCAAGAGAATAAAGAAGAATTATCTGATGGAAAAGGTGAAAAAGAAAATTCGGTTTGTCCGGTCTGCCAAGGTGAATATCAACACAGTAAAGAAGAGTGGATCCAGTGCAAACTTTGTATGAAATGGGCTCACAACTCTTGCGGAGTTATGGGAAAGTTACATTATTTTTGTAATCTTTGTTTTTAGAATTTTCTACTGTATTTCAATCAGTATTTTGTTAAAATATTATAAAAACTATCTAGTGTCCATTTCATGGAAACAGCCGTCCTTTTCATAGAAACCTGTTCATGAATCGGACACTTGTTAAAAAAAATAAAAAATAAAATTCAAACAACTTGACTTTTTTTTTCTGGTACTTTTAAGAGTAGAAATATAATGCGTGATGTTCGGACAACTGTTGATTTTTATATTATAATTTAATGATTAATGGTTCAGCTGCTAGGGTCATTTCCATAAAAATGTCCGATTCAAAGGAACTCTCCCCTATATTTGTCCAAAAATTGATTTGTCCTTTTAAAAGCTTCTCAAAAATATATAATAGTATGGGTCTATTTTAATAAACAACATCAAAAATCCTAATTTTTATAACTATCATCCCAAATTTTGCAGTAGGCCATGCAAAACGATGCCGTTTTCTTTTGTTTTCTTGGAAGCAAATGACATTTCCCAATTTTGTACGCGTATATAAAATATAGCGCTAGTTTTTTGTATTTATTTATTGTATAAAAATATAATTGTATTATTATGGAAGAAAACCAAACGTTCGAACATTATGAAAAGTACGATATGTTAGCTTGTTTTATATTAAGTAATGAAAATGTTGAAGTGGCTTCTGAGATCTATTTTATCAGGTAAATAATTAATTTTTAGGTATGTTGAAATACTATTGCTTAATTTTTATTTAGATATCCAGAAAGGAGGCAACCTAATATATCCACTTTTTATCGGATAAACAAGAATTTACTTAATCACGGATCATTTATCAAACCTCGTACGAAAACATATAATAAAGAAAATCGGGAGGCTGAGGAAATTACGGTTTTGGCTAATGCAGAAGCTTACCCTACAAACTCTTGTAGGGCCAGTGAAAAGAGCATAGGGATTCCAAAACTAGAGTTCAAGAAATTCTAAAAAAAAAACAAATACCACCCATACAAATTTAGGCTCGTGCAGCACTTACAGCCAGGGGATGCAGAGCGTCGGGTAGTCTTCTGCAATTGGTTTCGAGAAACATGCGATATGGTTAGAGATTTTGAAAGGAAGGTTATATGGTCAGACGAAGCACATTTCAGTAATTCTGGTATACTCAATAGGCACAATAGTAGATTCTGGTCCCAGGAAAATCAACACCAAATATTTCCCAGAAGACAGCAGGGCAGGTTTGGTCTAAATGTGTCCTGCTTCATATTAGGAACACATATAAAATTTTATATATTTGAGGGAAATCTAACAGCCAATCGCTATATAGAAATTTTAGAGGCAGCTATACCTGAATTACTTGACGATGTTCCTCTAGCGCAAATTAACGAAATTTATTTTCAACAGGTCGGTGCTCCTGCACACAATTCTGGAATGACGAGATTATTTCTGGACAATAATTTTACCAATCAATGGATCGGAACAAATGAACCTATAAGATGGCCTCCTAGGTTCCCAGATTTGTCGATTTTAGATTTTTTTCTATGGGGATATTTGGAAAATAGAATTTACAAAGACCACTATGATAATGTCCAAGATTTAGGAAATGCAATAAAAGAAAATTTTCACTATTTACAAAATCATCCTGTTATTTTGCTTAATTCCCTAAAACGAATACGAACATTGTGCGAAGCATGCATAGAACAAAATGGAAATTAGTTTGAACAGTTCTTTTGATTTCCTTGGTTACTGTAATTTTTATACGACAGTTGATTTTTGCTGAAAGGCCTGTTACATAATAATTTATTACTGTTTTGTTCTTGTGTTACATAAATCTAGGTAGGTGGTACTTTTTTGGTGCGAAATTATCAATACATATTTTGCTAAGATTTAATTACATATTTATTTTGATTTATTGTTAGGATGTAGATATTGTTAACGACTTTAAATAAAAGGCAGCATTGTTTTGCATGGCCTACTGCAAAATTTGGGATGATAATTATAAAAATTCGGATTTTTGTTGTTGTTTATTAAAATAGACCCATACTATTATATATTTTTGAGAAGCTTTAAAAGGACAAATCAATTTCTGGACCAATATACAGGCTGTCCCGTTTAAAAAAACACAAGTTTGGGTCATATCTAAAAAATAACAACTCAAATGAAAAATATGACTTCGCCACTGGATCCAGCGTAAAAAACTGCAATTTTTCCCTTTGCGTTAAGTTAAAGGATAACCGAGATACGAGGGGGGTCCCACAATGCAAAGTTTTCTATTTCGCCATGTATCTCATAAACGAAGAAGGCTATGAAAATTTTGTTTACGGCTTCATGAGTTTCACAAAAAATTAGCTCAGGTTCGTGAAAACCGCAACGTTCTATCTTTAAAAATAAGCGAGATACCCTGCTTTTGTAACTAAATCCGGACACCCTGTACAGGGTGGTCCAATAATAGAAGACGTCGGCTGTAGCTCGGGAACCGTTAATGACAGAACTTACGGAAAAAAATATTTATAGGTAAATCAGCCAAGAAAAGTCGCTGTAAATTATTTTCAGGTTCGAAGGTTGGCCGCTAGGGGGAGAAACAGCAACACAAAAGTGTAAATACCAATTTTCTCTTAAATTTCTATAATTGAGGTATGTTGAAAATACAAGCATTGTATTCTTCAATTAAATACGGACTTTTTTTGCTTCAGACCATTTTTGTCTAGTTTCAAAAATAAAGTGGTGGGGAAGAAACCATTTTTGCTTTTAAATATAGATGTCTCTGTTCTGAATGAACCGATTATATCCAACTTGGTGTCTAAAAAAAATGCTTTTTTTTGCTCTACTCGTGGAGTCATAAACTGTACCGTAATGATTTTGTTACTAGTCACTAGATGGCGCTGTTTCGAAATTCTCCAAAAATGCTGATTTTCTCAAAAAAACCAAAAGGTACCCTATTACTTTTATAACTGCAATTTTGCTGGTATAATTTAAATTATAAATAGGCGGCTATGAAATAACTCAGCTGTCAAGTTGTTGAAAGAACACATGTTAAAAATATTACTGTTTTTTTATTTCTTTATTTAACAAGTAATCTTAGGTATGTGTAACTAATACAGTTCTAAATATACTATTATTATTATTAATATACTATGTATCCGATTTATTAATATTTTTTATTATTTAAGTTATTTATTTCTGCAAAAATACATACATACAACCCCATACAAAAAATCGAGCAGTAAAAGGTCCGGCGATCTAATAGGCCATCTTATAGGGTCATACTTGCCAAACCAACGCCCAGGGATCATTAGAAGTGGAAAAATTAAATGTATCGTGTGGTTATATTTTCCTTATATTTTTTTATGTGTTTTATGGATATGAATTTTATTGATATCAACTTCCTAATTAAATAAGGTAGTTTTACTAGTTTCTAGTTTTTTTAACTTGTGGAGTAGATAGAATATTATCTACATTGTTTATTTCACATCATTTATTGTGTCTTTATTTCCATAAAATAGTATTTAATTTTATTTTTTAAATTGTATCTTATGCAGTTGTGCTTATTATAGAACGGAAGCTTTCACGGCTTTGGTCAATTAAGAAATCATGGTTCTTGGGATTAGACCGTGTCACCGTGTAGTACCGAAATCGCTACAGGTAAGACATCACATTACTTCTAGAACTGCTAAGAATATTTATAAGAGTGCTAGCAATGCATTAGTTAGAGAAAGGATTAAGGCAACACGTCGTGATTTAGATACAAATGCCCGGAAACTATTAGAAATTCATCTGAAATTAGCTTCTAGACTAGAAGAACAGAATATGTGGAAAAGGTTACTCAACTTTTGGACAACAACACCTATAAGGTTATGCAGGCAGACTCCACAAGTAGAATAGAAAGACGCATTACCAATTTGATCAACACATCCAGTCTACCACCAGCGGAGAAAAAATCATTAAAACCAAGCAGCTCCAAGATTCCCAGGTTCTACGGTCTTCCGAAGATACACAAGGACAATGTACCACTTCGACCAATCGTCAGTGCAATAGACTCGCCCACATACAAACTAGGTAAATATATTTCAAATTTTCTTAATCCATTTACTGGAAAAACTGATTCTTTTATTAAAAACTCTGCACATTTCCTGGAAAAACTAAGACAATCCAGTTGGATCCCGAAGATATTTTGGTCAGTTTCGATGTAAAATCACTTTACACAAATGTTCCTGTCAACGACTCAATTTCTATTATATCAGACATACTGGATAATAATAATCTTGATAAGAACTTAATAGACCAAGCGGAAGCTTGTCTTACATCTACTTATTTCATTTTTCAAGGAACTTTTTATGAACAAACTTCAGGGGCAGCTTTGGGATCTCCTCTATCACCTGTGTTAGCAAATATCTTTATGGAAGCCTTTGAGGATATTGCTCTAACATCCGCTCCACTAAAATCGAAGCACTGGTTTAGATATGTAGATGATACTTTTGTTGTTTGGCCTCATGGACAGGATAATCTCCTCATATTTCTGGACCAACTTAATCAGCAACATCATAATATCAAGTTCACGATGGAAATTGAATCTAATGGAACAATTCCCTTTCTAGATTTATGTGTTCAAAGGAAGGAAAATGGTACATTAGGACATTCTGTGTATAGAAAACCGACGCATACAAATAGATACTTAAATGCAAATTCTCATCACCATCCAGCACAAAAGAAATCGATTATTAACTCAATAGTAGTCAGAGCTATTTCGATTTCTGATCAAGTTTCTTTAACATCGGAAACATCGAAACTGACCGAAGCTCTCAGAGGGAATAGCTATTGCACTGACGATATTACGCGTTCAATTAAAAGATACAGTAAACCAACTCCGCCAAAGGAGAATGATAAAGAGCCACCATTAGGTAGTGTTGTTCTTCCCTACATACTACAGACAAAATAGGACGATTACTTCGGCAGTCCAACATACGTACAATCTTCAATACACATAAGAAGATTGGACAATGCTTGCGATCCCCGAAAGATCTTGTACCTTTCCAAACAGAAGGAGTATATAAAATTCCTTGCTCCTGTGGAGAAGTGTATGTGGGAGAAACAGGATGCTCAATATCAACTAGACTTAAGGAACGTGAACGATGTATTAAAAAGAAACAAATTGTTCAATCTGCTGTAGCTGAACACCAGCATAACACTGGCCATTTCATAAATGTAAAGGAAACCAAGGTTCTAGCATCGGTTCCAGGTTTTTATAAACGAAAAGTTAGAGAATCTATTGAAATATTTAAACATTTACGGGTTGCGTTACGTGGAAACCGATCTTAACACAGGGTCACGGTTCGGCGAGCACAAGTCGGGTATAAAAGCCAGCCTGAATCTCCTCGAGCTCATTCAGTGTTCAGATCTCGTGAAGTAAAGATCCCTGAAGATGCCCCGTGCAATGGAAGGCGAAACGTGGGATAGTAATTCCAATTTGACACGGTCTAATCCCAAGAACCATGATTTCTTAATTGTGCTTATTATTATTGTCTTGGTAGTTCTGTTGATACTGTGGTAGTTTGAATTATTCATTTGTATCTTCTTTATATAAACATATTTATTAAAAAAATAACAAAGAAAATACTGCAATTATGTAGGTACCACTATGCAATGTTTCTTTAATTGCCGCCCTGATAAAGGCGAAAATAAACGTGGAAACGTCGGCACATTTATAATAAAATAAGTTGTTATTTTTGTCTTCCACCCACTACACCCTCACTGAGATTAATCACAAAGACGCTAACACGAACACTATTCCTATCTCTGTTAATATTTTGTAAATTCCCATTGGTGTTTAAAAAATATTGGTATAATTTTGTCCTTAAGAAAATTATTACTCCTTGTATAGTAAACACAGCCTTCTTTTAAAAAATTGCTATCGCACAAAGTATTTATTTTTTTGAAATTGATTAATTTGTTTTGGAAATATTAACAGTTGAATTTGAACATTAATATCCTTAACTTTTGAAGAGCAGTTTATACAGGATGTTTCATTAAAAGTTGATGTCAGTTTCAGTTTAACTGTAGAAACCAAAATTTGTTACAGATGTAAAAAGTCTTATATATTCATGCTGATCATCTCATAAGTAAAAAAAATGCTGTCCGAATGTTATTTCATTGACACCTGGTATATGATCTGAATTAGATAAATTTTGCATTTTGAGAGTTTGTTAAATATTTCTAGGTCATGTTCAACTTGGGTAGCGGTCGGAGATATTGCTTCGACCTCACAGCTGCCATCCCCACACGGAGGTCAGTCGACTAGTAATACTACTGCACAACCTCCTGCAAGCACGCCTCCTCCCCCAGCCTTTACAGCAGCTGATTTTATACGATCGGTTAATAAAAAGGTAAATTGTTTTAAAACAATTTTTATAAAAGAATAAAACCGACATAAAAAAAGCACCAAAAAGTAACATTTCATTCCGTCCTGAAAATTTAACTTCATGAAGTCGACGTCAACTAATAAAGATATTTTGAGTGTTTTAACATCCAAGTTACTTTTATATTTATCATATTTTTCTATGTCTTATAACAACGCATTTGTACTCTTCTTTGTATCACATTCAAACTGTACATGTGGTAATCAGGATATTTTAAATAGGGATCAAAGTGCTTTCGTTTATGAATTTGGTACTAGAACGATGTAGATTTATTCAAGCAAATAGAAAATAGGTCTGAAATCATATTTCGTGATTTATTAAATCAAAAGTTTTAGAAAAGTCAAGCAAACATCTCGCTGTTGTCTTTAATGTGAAAAGAATCAAATGTATATTTTAAATTGAATTTTGAGGACCACAACCCACTAAAATGTTTAAATTTTTCTATTTTATATGTCGAAAATATTATTATATATATATATATATATATATATATATATATATATATATATAAATACAGTGTGGTCATTTAAGTGTGCAACGTATGGGTTTTTTTTTATTAACCACAATCAAAATAAAAATATTGCCAAAAGTTGGTGCATCCTCGATAATCATATAAAGTGTATTTAGAATGGTTGCAAGTCAAACAGCATACAGGGTAGGTAAAATGTTATTAAAAAAAGTTGTTTAGGATTAAAAGTTATGCCCGGATACCAAAACATAGCCTCCGGAGAAAAAAAATTTTTTTCGGAAAAAATCAAAAAATTTTTTGAAAAATTGATTTTTTTGATAATTATCATAAACACTTTCATAGTTTAATCAAAATCAGATCAGATTCGCATAACTCCGTTAAAATTTAAGTATTCTTGTGAGATAACCGCGGATACCCATGGAAAAAACAAATGAGGGTTAGAAGTAAAAATTATGACAGTTCAGTGGCGTTAATATTCCATTCTAGAAGAACAATTATATTATTACATATTAACTTTATTTGATTTAAAACGCCTCCTCCAAGACAATTAACGCTAGTCGAGAAGGCAGAATTAGTTTTGATATGTGGGGATAATTATAAAACAGCGCGTGACGCAGCAGATAGTTTCAATTAACGACATTCAGACAAACAAGTTCACTACTCAACTGTAAGTAGAATTTTAATAAACTTTAAACAGACAGGATCTTTAGACTATAAATATAAAAATGAACGTGCCAAAATTGTTTGTACTGAAGAAAATCAATTAGCAGTACTTCAGTCAGTTGTTGAAAACCCTAGAAGATCCACCCAGAAAATGTCTGCTTATAGGGGTATTAAAAAAAAGCTCTGTTAAGCATTCTCAAGAAAAACAAGTTTCATGCTTATAGGCCAATGTTTATTTGCACGTTTCAAGAACGAGACTATGACATCCGCTATGATTTCTGCATATTGATTCAAGGACAAATAGAAGACCAGCGTGATTGTCACAGACACATTCTCTTTGGGGATGAATCCACGTTCACAACAAATGGCACTGTCTCTTCCCAAAATTGTAGGTGGTGGTCGGACGCAAATCCAAATTTTGTTATTGACAATAGAAACCAGTATTACCAAAAAACAAACGTGTGGTGCGGTATTATCAACGAAAAATTATTGGGTCCTTAATTATTGGTGATACCTATTTACAGTTTCTGGAAAATGAAATATTGAATTTTTTGGACAATATAAGTTTACAAGAACCACGGTGGCCTTCTCGTTCCCCAGATCTTACCCCATTAAATTTATGGGGATACTTAAAGCAAAAAGTTTATAGGGATCGACCATTTAATAATGTTGAGGAACGTGAAAATTCGATTCGTTTTCATTGCAGAAATATTGTAGCAAGTATCTTGCGATCTACTTTTAGTGAAATTTATGACCGGAAAATTAGATGCATTGAACGAGAAGGTGGGCATACAAAAACGCTTAGATAATTTTCATTTTTTTATGTACTTCCTTAAATGTTTTTTTACTTCATGCTGATTTGTTAATTATTAGGTTATAATAAACATTTTTGGTAAAACTAGTGATATCACATTCAATTAGATCTCGGTGCGTTTGATTTTTTGTTAATATTAATTCACATTAAATCACTTTTAACCCTCATTTGTTTTTTCAAGGATTTCCAGTTTGTCAATTATGTGTACAGGGTGTCCGGATTTGGTTGCAAAAGCAGGGTATCTTGCTTATTTTTAAAGATAGAACCTTGCGGTTTTCACGAACCTGAGCTAATTTTTTGTGGAACTCATGAAGCTGTAAACAAAATTTTCATAGCCTTCTTCGTTTATGAGATACAGGGCGAAATAGAAAATTTTGCATTTTGGGACCCCCTCGTATCTTGGTTATCCTTAAACTTAACGCAAAGGGAAAAATTGCTGCTTATGCAGTTTTTACGCTGGATCCAGTGGCGTAGTCATATTTTTCATTTGAGTTGTTATTTTTTAGATATGACTCAAAGTTGTGTTTTTTAAATGGGACACCCTGTATATTTGTCCAGAAACTGATTTGTCCTTTTAAAAGCTTCCCAAAAATATATAACAGTATGGGTCTATTTTAATAAACAACAACAAAAATCCTAATTTTTATAATTATCATCCCAAATTTTGCAGTAGGCCATGCAAAACAATGCTGCCTTTTATTTAAAGTCGTTAACAATATCTACATCCTAACAATAAATCAAAATCAATATGTAATTAAATCTATTTATCAAAATATGTATTGATAATTTCGCATCAAAAAAGTACCACCTACCTAGATTTATGTAACACAAGAACAAAACAGTAATAAATTATTATGTAACAAGTCTTTCAGCAAAAATCAACTGTCGTATAAGAGCTACAGTAACCAAGGAAATCAAAAGAACTGTTTAAACTGATTTCCATTTTGTTCTATGCATGCTTCGCACAATTTTCGTATTCGTTTTAAGGAATTAAGCAAAATAACGGGATGATTTTGTAAATAGCGAAAATTTTCTCTTATTGCATTTCCTAAATCTTGGACATTATCATAGTGGTCTTTGTAAATTCTTTTTTCCAGATATCCCCATAGAAAGAAATCCAAAATCGACAAATCTAGGTCTATTTGTTCCGATCCATTGATTGGTAAAATTATTGTCCAGAAATAATCTCGTCATTCCAGAATTGTATGCAGGAGCACTGCCCTGTTGAAAATAAATTTCGTTTATTTGCGCTACAGGAACATCGTCAAGTAATTCAGGTATAGCTGCCTCTAAAATTTCTATATAGCGATTGGCTGTTAGATTTCCCTCAAATATATAAAATTTTATATGTGTTCCTAATATGAAGGAGGACACATTTAGACCAAACCTGCCCTGCTGTCTTCTGGGAAATATTTGGTGTTGATTTTCCTAGGACCAGAATCTACTATTGTGCCTATTGAGTATACCAGAATTACTGAAATGTGCTTCGTCTGACCATATAACTTTCCTTTCAAAATCTCTAACCATATCGCATCTTTCTCGAAACCAATTGCAGAAGACTACCCGACGCTCTGCATCCCCTGGCTGTAAGTGCTGCACGAGCCTAAATTTGTATGGGTGGTATTTGTGCTTTTTTAGAATTTCTTGAACTCCAGTTTTTGGAATCCCTATGCTCTTTTCACTGGCCCTACAAGAGTTTGTAGGGTAAGCTTCTGCATTAGCCAAAACCGTAATTTCCTCAGCCTCCCGATTTTCTTTATTATATGTTTTCGTACGAGGTTTGATAAATGATCCGTGATTAAGTAAATTCTTTTTTAGCCGATAAAAAGTGGATATATTAGGTTGCCTCCTTTCTGGATATCTAAATAAAAATTAAGCAAAGTATTTCAACATACCTAAAAATTAACTATTTACCTGTTAAAATACATCTCAGAAGCCGCTTCAACATTTTCATTACTTAATATAAAACAAGCTAACATATCGTACTTTTCATAATGTTCGACAGTTTGGTTTTCTTCCATAATAATACTAATATATTTTTACACAATAACTAAATACAAAAAACTAACGCTATATTTTATTTACGGGTACAAAATTGGGAAACGTCATTTGCTGCCAAGAAAACAAAAGAAAACGGCATCGTTTTGTATGGCCTACTACAAAATTTGGGACGATAATTATAAAAATTAGGATTTTTGTTGTTGTTTATTAAAATAGACCCATACTATTATATATTTTTGAGAAGTTTTTAAAAGGACAAATCAACTTCTCGACAAATATACAGGGTGTCCCATTTAAAAAAACACAACTTTGGGTCATATCTAAAATATAACAACTCAAATGAAAAATATGACTACGCCACTAGATCCAGCGTAAAAAACTGCATAAGCAGCAATTTTTCCCTTTGCGTTAAGTTAAAGGATAACCGAGATACGAGGGGGGTCCCAAAATACAAAATTTTCTATTTCGTCCTGTATCTCATAAACGAAGAAGGCTATGAAAATTTTGTTTACGGCTTCATGAGTTTCACAAAAAATTAGCTCAGGTTCGTAAAAACCGGAAGGTTCTATCTTTAAAAATAAGCGAGATACCCTGCTTTTGCAACCAAATCCGGACACCCTGTACAGTTCTTTAATAAATATTTGAAATGAAAATTTTGCACTTCAAACGAAAGTTTTTTGATGTGTATATTTTCTTCAGAAATGGTTCATCTTGTTAAAAAGAATATTGGCGAAATTTCCAAATTGTGTTTAATTCGTTGAAGTTTGTGATTCCCTAAAAAATTAAAAATCCAAGTTAATTTCACAGGTATTAAAGTAAAGTAAATTTGTTCGGGGTTATGCGAATCTGATCTGATTTTGATTAAACTATGAAAGTGTTTATGATAATTATCAAAAAAATCAATTTTTCAAAAACTTTTTTGATTTTTTGCAAAAAAAAATAAAATTTTTTTCTCAGGAGGCTATGTTTTGGTATCCAGTCATAACTTTTGATGCTAAACAACTTTTCTTAATAACATTTTGCTGAATCTTTCGAAATAAGGGTACTTTACTCTTGCATGATTTTAATATTTTTTGACCTACCCTGTATGTTGTTTGACTTGCAACCATTCTAAGTACACTTTATATGATATATATATATATATATAAATATATATATATATATATATATATATATATATATATATATATATATATATATATATATAGAAAAAAATTAAGTATTTACGTCAGTGACTTCCACACATTTTTCTGTGTCGAAACATTAACTATTTCTGTCTTCAATATCACGTATATCTGTTAGCGAGTGGTCAAAGAATGAGTTTTATATCTCTTAAAAATATCGGAGATCTATTTCCATGACAGCTAAAATCTAATCTCCGCGAGAAATTGACCTAGATAATTTTATTGTGCAAATCATCAAACTGGAACACACGCATAGACATCATATTTTTTTCTAAAATATGTTTCGTATTGTAGAGACTCTAAATCGGCGTAAAAATAATTTTCAATTTTAGGTGCGCCAGAACTACATAAGACGACGACTTTTGACCACATACAAGGCCTTAGAGAGACTATCTCAGAGTGAATTTAACCTGGATCGTCTAGAAGTAACTCCGTCAACTGCTCAAGCCAGCCTAGACCCTTGCTCTCAAAGTGTTATAGCACCAGGTATGTTCCTCAGCTGAGTTTTCAATACGCAATGCTACTGTATTAGGAATTACAAACGAGCTAGGGTCGCTCTGACCTTCACATCCAGCTTCAGCAGATTTACTCATTCAACTAAGTTCAATAGTATTTTTATACTGCACTAAGAATGATAAAGTGGAAAGAGAACGCTTACAGGATTATGAATCATGAAAATCCGTTTTAACTCTTATCTGAAAGCGTCACGTCGTGGACATATAGCGACTTTATCAGATTTATCAGTCAGAATAAATTTAATATCGTCGGTTTTTATCACGATTTTGTTAATTCTACTTCTCTGTTTAATAAAAAATCTTGTAATTTTTCAGCTACTCTTATCTAATTCAAGTTTGGCATACGTAGGTATAGATGTAGACCTAACCTGTATAAAGTTTTCTGTATACTTAAAAATTTTTCGTTTATAAAATCCTGAAACTAACGCTAGAACCTTGGTTTCTTTTACATGTATAATATGGCCAGTGGTATGCTGCTATAACAGATTAAAGAATTTGTTTCATTTTAATACATCGTTCATGTTCCTTAACTCTAGTGAATATTGACTACAGACAAAATAGGACGATTACTTCGGCGGTCCATCATTCGTACAATTTTCAATACACTTAAGATGATCTGAAGGAGTATCTAAAGTTCCTTCCTCCTGTGGAAAAGTATATGTGGGATAAAGCGTCTTATTTCTTTATCCACTAGATTTGAGGAACATGAACGATGTATTAAAAATAAACAATTAATTATAAATGTCAACGAAACCAAGGTTCTAGCGGAGGTTCTAGGATTGTATAAGCTATTAATTAATGGAAAAATGTCTCTCTTTGCTGACGACACAAGCATAACATGGAATGATTGTGATACGTCTTTACATTCTGATGTTTCCATCAACCTTGTTATGATTAAGGCTTGATCCGATTCCAATCTGCTTTGCATCAATGGGGATACAAGCAATGGCCATATGTTATAAGGGGACTTTACTTCTGCTTCAGCTACTTAACAGCATATTAAATACGTTAAGTCGGTTAAATTCCTGGGTTTGAATATAAATAACAACCTAAAATGGTCTAAGCATATTGCCACCTTAATTAAAAAACTTTCTACCGCCTGCTTTGCCATTTGACCAGTTTCTCTACCAGAAACTCTAGGTATTCTACCCATTTCTTCCCCAGAATTAATAAAAAAATCAATTATTTACAACGCCATAAAACTTTACAATCATCTTCCAGAACATTTAAAAACTATAACATTACTAAACTATGTTTGCCCTCTTTCGAAAAAAAACCAAAGCGTACCTCATTGAAAGACCTTTTTACTGGGTTAATGATTTTTATAATAAGTCTCATTAAAATGTTTTTTATTTGCTTGTTTACTTAAATCTTTTTGGATGTCATATTCCAGCTGCTAGCATAGAATTTGAAAATTATTTTTGTTACGTATTAGATTAAAGTTATACATTTGCTTTTTTTTAAGACACTTTAAAATGCTTTTTATATTAGTTACACTTTTTTTGTTTAACTTTACTTATAACTTGTATAACGATTACAAAATAGAGTTTAAGGTCCCGTAATTTTGTTTTCACTGTCATCGAAGTTATTCACCTCTCATATGTATTGTTTATTTCCTTATTGTTAAGGTCACTTGGATTCATTAACCGCTTCACGGCAAGACATGTCGTAACGAATGTGATATTTACAGTTTATGTATTTTCATTGTTTTTTTTAAGGTAAATTTCGCTTTATTCAGAATCCATGAAGATGCCTCATGCAATCGAAGGCGAAACGCCGGATAGACACACTCTAATCTCACGAACCATGATTTTTGAATTGATATATTTTATTATGGTGTTAGATAGGTGGATCGGTACAATTAGCTGGATCTGAGCCAGGTTAGCAAGATATATGTTGTTAAAGCCATCGTTAACACCAAATTATTGATTTTAGCGGTAGTCTGAAATTTAGATGTCGAAACTATATTTTGTATTATGGCTTTAACGATGGCTTCATATACTAATGGAGTGCTAACCTGGTGCAGAGCCACCTAGTTACAAAATATCCATAATAAACTATGTCTGAGGCTGTGCGGCTTCGGCGACAAAAAAAAATGAATAAAAAAGGGTGTTCACTCACTTTTGTGGGAGTTTGTTTTGTACGTATTTGATTTTGTCTCTAGGATGCCTCCAGGCGTCTTTAGGGTCTGGCGTCGCCGTGCGCTCCACGTCTTTTGCACATGACTGTATCAATCAATCAATCTCTTTTTGATTTTAATAACGCAGCGTTGAACAAATTTTAAATAATCCATTAATTTATAAGAACCAATACTTTAATTTTTTTAACTGTGCAACTAACAGCGCGATTGGCTCTGGGATAAAACAACGCTGTACTAATAAGTGCGCATTTTTCTTACAGCGGTCCCTCTCCGCAAGCTATTTTGTTTCAGTCGTTCTTGTGTTAAAAAAATAGTGATGGGCAAAATTCCCAGTTGCAGTAACTTGAGTATCCTGTGAAAATTCCCGAAAAGTTTCTTACGAAAACTTCTGGAAACGTGTAGCTTTAAGTAAATTAAGTATATATTTAAAACACTAAGTCAGATTTTTCAGCAAGTTCGTGAGAGAGTTGTACTGCACCATTTTTTTTTGAAATGATCGTCTGTTTACCGAGACCTTTCAGCACTATTTCTGTATTGTTTTACTGCGTATTTTTTTCTATAAAACCAATATGTTTTTCTTCAATAAAATTTTTGGACGGTATGGTGAATACTCCTCATATTCTTTCTTGCTTTCTTTCATAATTCCGCTGGAAACTCATCGCGCCATCTAACGGAAAAGAGAGAACAAGGTCTGTCGGGTCAGAAAATAAAACTTTGTAAGAAATTCTATTGTGTGGGAGTTATTTACCGACCACCTAAACCTTCTCTTGAGACATTTATTAATGATATAGATAATATTTTTGCTTTTGTTTGTAATATTTACAATAACGTCATGAGACTTCAACATTAATTTTTTTAATCTGCCAAATCCTATCTTATCATGCCTTGAAACTTATGATCTGTCTCAAATTATCAGTGAACCAACCAGAATTTCAGCTAGCACGAGCACTCTGATTGACCCAATTTGTATTTCCACTTCACTTGCAATAAACGTATGTGGTACAATTAATGCAGATACGATCTCCGATCACAGAGTAACGTCTGTGATTAAGAATAAAGTAATTCCAAAGGTTATTTCTTATCGTAACTTTGATGGTTTTAATTATGACGGTTTTATCTCCGATTTTGCAGCTCTTGACTGCAAAAAATTACTATTTTTAATAATTTTATTATATTCTTATTTGATAAACACGCTCCGATAGTAAGTCGCAAAGTTACAAAACCGAAAGCAGAGTGGTTAACTCCTAATTCAAAAGAGTTAATTAAAGATAAAAATAAAGCTTTACAAAAATATAAAACATCTCATTCTCAAGTCGATTGGAATAATTATAAACCACTAAGAAATCTTTCCGTGTCTATGATAAGATGAGAAAAACAAAACTATCTTAATTCGGTTGCTGCTAGGCGTGAGCATCGTAGAACTTGGTCTGCTTTGCGTAATCTCAATATACATTGTAATAAACAAGGTCGGGCAGAGTTGCCAGCTAATCTTTCACCCCAATTCTATTAATTCTTATTTTTCAAAATTTTTTCAATATGTATTCGATAATTGTGATAATAAAATAAATTTTTATAGCAATAGTAACTCCTCAAGAAGTACTCAGTTTTCGTTCAAATTAAGTAATGCTGAAGAAGTTAATACAATTGTACATTCTCTAAAAAAAGATAGTATTGGTTCTGATAATATTTCACTTAGAATGTTGAGATATTGTAGTCCACATATTGATATTATATATATTGAGATATTGTAGTCCACATATTGATATCATATATATATTTAACTTTTGCATAGAAAATTCTTATTTTTCTGATAAATGGAAAAATGCAATAGGTATTCCACTTCCCAAAAATAAGGACCCTCAAACCTTTTCTGATTTAAGAATCATAAGCATGTTGCCTGTGGCTTCTATAATCTTAGAAACAATATTATATAAATAAATTTTTGATATTGCCATTTTTAATAACATAGTGCCTGAAGTGCAGTGTGGCTTTAGACCCGGGTTTAGTACTTCCACTGCTCTTGCAACTATTACCAATAACATTTTTGTAAATACTGATCAGGGTCTTGTCACTGTGCTCGTGTTACTTGACTATTCAAAAGCCTTCGACACTATCAACCATAACTTGCTCTTAGCCAAATTGAAATATTTCGGCTTTGATAACGTCTCAGTAAAATTAATTAAATCCTATCTATCATGCAGATCGCAGAAAATCTCTTATAATAATGGTGAGTCACAAGAACTTTCTATATTGTCTGGTGTAGCCCAAGGGTCTGTCTGGACCTCTTCTTTTCAGCATTTATACTTCTGACATTTTAACGTCTCTTAATAATTGTAAGATAATAGCATACGCAGATGACACCCAGATTTATTTTTCTTTTAGACCCGAAGAGTTTGAAGTGGCTAATAATATGATAAATAATGATTTAAATGTAATTAATACTTTGTCTAAAAAACATAATCTAAATTTAAATTCAAAAAAATATAATGTGATGATATTTGGAATAGGGACAAAGGCAACTTTTTAGCTTCAAACCTGACTATCTCCATCGACAATAATGTATTAAATTTTGTTGAAGAGGCTCGGAATTTGGGTATAATTTTCGACTCTAATTTGCGTTTCAGCAGTCACGTGCAGGAACTTAGACGAAAGGCGTTTTTTAAATTAAAAATATTATTTGCCAATCGTCATATTCTTAATTTTCATTTAAGAAAATTGCTCACAGAATCCCTAATTCTTTCACAATTTAATTATCGGTAATTTTATTTATTTTCCATGTCTGAATTCTTTGGACAAAAATAAAATACAGGTCATACAAAATTCATGTTGTCGTTTAATTTTTGATATATCTAGAAGAGAACATATTTCTCACAAAATAAATGAATTAAATTGGTTACGTATGGAAAATAGATGGATACATCATCTGGGAAATTTTGTTTTTAAACTTATTAATGATCCCAAATCTAGTTGTTCTTTGAATAACATATTTCAAACTTGTGAATCACAGCATTCAGTTAATGTAAGATTCAAGGATAAATACACAATGCCTCATTTTCGAACAACGTTGTTTAAAAGATCTTTTACATACATTTCAATTTCCCTTTTAAATTTATTGCCTAGAGAATTCAGACTTTTCAATTTTGATAAGTTTAAATTTAAATTAAAACACTTTATTTTAGATAGGCAAAAGGCTTGCAGGACTTTTCTGTCATAGCGTAAGCTCGTTTTAATCGGTGGGCATGGATCTTCCGAAAGAAACACCTTAGCTATTTTATATTCCTTCCGTACTTCTTTAATTTTAATTTCGTCGCCCTCGCACACTTTGTAACCCTGAATATTATTATTCACACATATTTTTGTGATCTAAGAATTTAACAAAAAATTTTGGTGTCAATCTGTTTTGCCATGTTAACAAACAAACCACCATTTTTTGTCAGCTTTAACTATTATGTATCTTATTTTCCTACGCATTCCATAGCACAGGATAGTCTCACTGCTGGTTAAGTAGAGTAGCATTTATTTGCTAGACTTCGCCAGCGCAGGGATGATTCCTGGCAGTTTTAATGTAATGTTCTTGTTTGTTTTTATATGTTTTTTAAAGGCCTTATTTATTTATTTTATTTTTATTTATTTATAGTTTAGTTATAAATACAGCTGATAACAGAAGACAATATGTTTATTTATTATCAATTTATTTCGAACGGTCAGTGCATTATCATACGCAGAACTCATAGTGGTATTTCTATAGGAAGCTAGTTCTATAAATATGTTTTAATGTTTTTAGTAACCAAGTAAATTTTCGTGAGTTAATTTCTTTTAATTTTTATTTAAATCATTAAACCAATAAAACTCAACTTTTAAAAAACAATTATTGATATATCATATACCATAGAGAAATACACATAGGATAACAGTAATGATATATACAAGTACATTATATAACTTGGAAGTAAAGTGACCCATGTAATCCCGCGAATGGAGTTTGCCACAACCAATCAAGGGATTAAGGTACTTTAGTTACGCGATATATAAATTATTTTCTTTCGGGAACAATATAACTAAATATAGGTGCAAATTTAAAACACCTCATAATGTGACAAATTATTGCGAGTAACAGATACAAATTTGATTAATGTGCTTTGAAATAATGAAATCAGGCAGTTACAACATAAATAAACAAGTTGTTAGTGTCATTAATTTCGTGATTTTAAATCGAAATGGAAACTTTTGATTTAAAAAGAGCAACTGAAGAAGCGCTTGAAGATATTTTCTCGTCGAAATCAAGGAAAATATATGAAGCGCAATATCAGACATGTGTAAGATGGTGCTGTGAGCGAAACGTGGATAATTTCATGTTTTTCACGGAGAAATCTAGGACTTTATCACCTTCGACCTTCACAAGCTAATTGCCCTGCTGAAAAGGAGAAACGGCCGGTTGCAAAAAGCTCAATTAAAATTTAGAATGTTTAACGGAATGTCAAATTTGACAGCGAGTTCCTAGATTTCTATAAGCAACTTGTCAAATCCGAAAGGTCGGTTAAATATTCTAAACAGCAATTAAGTTTTGTGCAGCCGGCTCACAGAGGGCTATCTGTCGAAGCTAGCTTGAAAAATGTACGTCTCAAAAATTTAATAATGAACATGCTAAGCTAATGCAAAACACCCTGTATAACCCCTATAATAATTGCATTTTTAATAGTTTAAGTAAATTTTTATTTATTTCTAATAGAACAGGTCACTTGAGAACAAAGCGCTCTGATTAATCGTTATGATACTTATGCCAAATTACTTCAAAAATTCTTGTACTAGGCTTCGAAAAACAAGATATTTGCCAATAATACAATAAAGTATTTACATTTAAGTTTCAAATCAACTAGTTTTTGATCAGATTGATAAATATTTGTCACTACTGCTTTTTATTTTAGAGATTGTTGCTAAGAAAAGTAAAAAAAAAATGTATAGCTTCCTTGTTTTGTAGATAAAAAACATAGTTGTACCAGCTTGTGCCAAATAATTAAAAAAAAAAATAGTAGGTTACTGTGTTACGGTTATGTGTATATAAAGCTTTTTTTGCGCTTTTTTGCGATAAGAAGTTTTTTAGATTTTCTTTAGATACCATGGTAACTGTATCAAAACGACTATTTCTTAGCGTTTTTTATTTTAATGATTGTTGTAAAAGAAAATAAAATAAATAACTTTTTTGTTTTTTTTTATAAAAAGCAGGTTTTAGTAGGTTGCTAGGTTGCAATTATGAGTAAATTAAGTTTTTGCTTTTGCGATAAGGTTTTTTTCATTTTCTTCAGATATCATGGGAACTACATCAAGAAACTATTTTTTTTGAGAAGTGGCGGATGTCTGCTTTTGTGAAAGAAAAATTACATTGCAATGTGGTTTCTAAAGAGACAGAAGATGAAAGGAAAAAACTATAAAATATTTTTCTAAACATATTAGTGAAAGATGGGAAAATTGTTCCAAGAAAATTAAATATATAATATCTTATATTTTAAGTTTTTTTTTCTTAGAAATAATCTTATTTTGCTCTTTGTGTGTCGCTTTTATGAAAGAAAGATAAACACATTT
Organism: Kuschelorhynchus macadamiae; assembly: GCA_030620095.1. Classification (NCBI taxonomy): domain Eukaryota; kingdom Metazoa; phylum Arthropoda; class Insecta; order Coleoptera; family Curculionidae; genus Kuschelorhynchus; species Kuschelorhynchus macadamiae. The sequence continues at coordinate 815,464 of JAUTXW010005022.1, read as the reverse complement.
ATTAACCCTATAAATTTAGTTTGATAGTTTTATTAAATGTATGTATGTATTAAATACCACACCAATTTATTCCTGTTAATAAGTACTTTGGCTCCAGCTGGCTTCAAAGAAATTAACAAATCTCTAAATGATTAAAACATTTTAGTTTAACATTGTATTACCTTTTATTAATGTTTTTATATACAAGACGAATTTAATTGATAGTTGCCAGCTCCTTATGGGAATTTTGTAACTAAAAAATTAACACCCTATATGCAAACCTCTGAATTTTGTGAAATTGTAAACCAGGTGGTTTATTTTATCGTATAAAACTTTATATTTATTAATTATTTTTTCTAATTTAATAAATCCGAGCTATATAAATTTTATAACTAAAAAATTTATTTCTATAATTTTGAAATCTTCCAAAACCTTACAATAATATTTTTTTTGTTAAATACTAATAAAAAAACACATAAAAACATACAAGTTTGATTTTTCTTGCTTAAATTATATAAAGATTTAATGTTACTTTGTGACAGTCTATTTTAACAAATAAATGAAAACACAAGTTTTACTTTGTTAACTGTCGCTTCATTTATTTTTGAACTAGGCGTGACTGAAGTTTCGTACTACTAGTATGAACGCAATTGAAAATGTCTAGTAGTAATAAACTGCAGTCACGCGTAGTGCAAAAATAAATTAAACGACAGTTAACAAAGTAAAACTTGTGTTTTCATTTATTCGTTAAATTATATAATAATTTCTGTAAAAAAAAAATTAAACACCCTATATATTTATTTAAATATTAAACTTAGGTTCTATTTATTTCTCTACGTCATTAAGAGAGAGTTTGGTCCAAATTTTATGTTTCTAGGACTCTGTTTCATTTGGCCTATGATGTCAGTCAATTAACAATTTTCGCTTTCTGTTTGTGGATTTAAAAAAACAACCACTCAGTATGTACAGGGTGTCCGGATTTGGTTGCAAAAGCACAGTATGTCGCTTATTTTTAAAGATAGAACCTTGCGGTTTTCACGAACCTGAGCTAATTTTTTGTGAAACTCATGAAGCCGTAAACACAAAATTTTCATAGCCTTCTTCGTTTATGAGATACAGGGCGAAATAGAAAATTTTGCATTTTGGGACCCCCTCGTATCTTGGTTATCCTTTAACTTAACGCAAAGGGAAAAATTGCTGTTTATGCAGTTTTTTACGCTCGATCCAGTGGCGTAGTCATATTTTTCATTTGAGTTGTTATTTTTTAGATATGACCCAAAGTTGTGTTTTTAAAATGGGACACCCTGTATATTTGTCCAGAAATTGATTTGTCCTTTTAAAAGCTTCTCAAAAATATATAATAGTATGAGTCTATTTTAATAAACAACAACAAAAATCCTAATTTTTATAATTATCATCCCAAATTTTGCAGTAGGCCATGCAAAACAATGCTGCCTTTTATTTAAAGTCGTTAACAATATCTACATCCCAATCAAAATCAATATGTAATTAAATCTATTTATCAAAATATGTATTGATAATTTCGTACCAAAAAAGTACCACCTACCTAGATTTATGTAACAGAAGAACAAAACAGTAATACATTATTATGTAACAAGTCTTTCAGCAAAAATCAACTGTCGTATAAGAACTACAGTAACCAAGGAAATCAAAAGAACTGTTCAAACTGATTTCCATTTTGTTTTATGCATGTTTCGCACAATTTTCGTATTCGTTTTAAGGAATTAAGCAAAATAACGGGATGATTTTATAAATAGCGAAAATTTTCTCTTATTGCATTTCCTAAATCTTGGACATTATCATACTGGTCTTTGTAAATTCTATTTTCCAGATATCCCCATAGAAAGAAATCTAAAATCGACAAATCTGGGGACCTAGGACGCCATCTTATAGGTCCATTTCTTCCGATCCATTGATTGGTAAAATTATTGTCCAGAAATAATCTCGTCATTCCAGAATTGTGTGCAGGAGCACCGTCCTCTTGAAAATAAATTTCGTTATTTTGCGCTAGAGGAACATCGTCAAGTAATTTAGGTATAGCTGTCTCTAAAATTTCTATATAGCGATTGGCTGTTAGATTTCCCTCAAATATATAAAATTTTATATCTATTTTATAAACCTATCCTGCTGTCTTCTGGGAAATATTTGGTGTTTATTTTCCTGGGACCAGAATCTACTATCGTGCCTATTGAGTATACCAGAATTACTAATGCATTAGCCAAAACCGTAATTTCCTCACCCTCCCGATTTTCTTTATTATATGTTTTCGTACGAGGTTTGATAAATGATCCGTGATTAAGTAAATTCTTTTTTATCCGATAAAAAGTGGATATATTAGGTTGCCTCCTTTCTGGATATCTAAATAAAAGTTAAGCAATAGTATTTTAACATACCTAAAAATTAACTATTTACCTGTTAGAATACATCTCAGAAGCCGCTTCAACATTTTCATTACTTAATATAAAACAAGCTAACATATCGTACTTTTCATAATGTTCGAAAGTTTGGTTTTCTTCCATAATAATACAAGTATATTTTTGCACAATAAATAAATACAAAAACTAGCGCTATATTTTATATACGCGTACAAAATTGGGAAATGTCATTTGCTTCCAAGAAAACAAAAGAAAACGGCATCGTTTTGCTTGGCCTACTGCAAAATTTGGAATGATAATTATAAAAATTAGCATTTTTGTTGTTGTTTATTAAAATAGACCCATACTATTATATATTCTTGAGAAGCTTTTAAAAGGACAAATCAATTTCTGGACAAATATACAGTGTGTCCCATTTAAAAAAACACAACTTTGGGTCAAATCTAAAAATATTAACTCAAATGAAAAATATGCCTACGCCACTGTATCCAGCGTAAAAAACTGCATAAGGAGCAATTTTTCCCTTTGAGTTAAGTTAAAGGACAACCGAGATACGAGGGGGGTCCCAAAATGCAAAATTTTCTATTTCGCCCTGTATCTCATAAACGAAGAAGGCTATGAAAATTTTGTTTACGGCTTCATGAGTTTCACAAAAAATTAGCTCAGGTTCGTGAAAACCGCAAGGTTCTATCTTTAAAAATAAGCGAGATACCCTGCCTTTGCAACCAAATCCGGACACCCTGTACACTATAGACATAATTTAAGTTCTTAAATTAATATTTGCACAAGACATTTAAAAGTACATAGCAGGTATGTCATAAACTGGTGAAATTCTAAAATTCTAAAACTAATTTTGTCAACCTAGCTTATTCAGCCAGTCCACTGGGCGGCTGTAAGGATATAAGTCAAAAAAACCAAGATCTTGACTGGTGATCAGGTTGGTGAACTTTTAATGGTTGCCCCAGACAACCAATTTTTAATGATGAAGGTAGCCCTTAATTTTGGTGTAGCAGGTGCCTATAGAAGTAAGGAGTTAGTTAAGTTGACGGTGTAAGATAACTGTGTAACTGATTTGGATCACTGAATTATGATTATTAATATAAAAATACCAAAACCAAAATTTCTTTGTTAAAAATTCAGGTAGCAGTACTGTCAACTTTACTGAAATCTGTCGCAAGTATAGGGTTTGAAGAAAAGCTGAGACTCCTCATTTGCGATTTTTCGTCCGTTACCAAAACAATCAACTACCATTCTTAAATCTACCAAATCCGTCACTATACACTCGACATTGTTTTCGAGGACTTTATTAGCTGACGCTGGTGCATCTGTGGGTGTTTTAAAAAGGCATGGAGGGTGGAAATCGGCAGCCGTCGCCGAGGGGTACGACGGAAACTCATAAATAATAAAAAAATTGAAGCTTCAAGAAACCCTTCCAAACAAGGTTCTAACGAAGTATCTAGAACTGTCGGATGTATTTCTACAAGTATCGTTATTGGACATACTGTCGACGAAACAAATCGATTATTTAATATTGTAAATTGTACTAATGTAAATGTTCATCTAAATATAAATAAATACATTTGTTCAATGTAACTCTTTTTTAATTATATGTTGCTAAGATACATTTTAGTACCTTGGGCCTAAATGATAAATGAACCTATTGAGTCCCTATTAAGCGGGACTAAAGAATATACTTTAGTCTCGAAATTCCAAAAGTTTTTTAATACCACTCAATCATTCTTCCACATTCAATCCATTAAAACCAACTTATAGTTAAATGACAAGTAAATTCTAGTTACAAATATATATCAACAAATTGTTGAACAAAGAAACAAATATCTAGTAATATAACGAATATTAAATCAGAACCACCCTATATAAAACTGGTACTGTCTTACTCAATTTCTTCTTCTTCTCTTTTAAAACTCATTCACTTCCTTGACGCTGCAGGATATATATTTTTCAATTTAAAAAATTTACTGAATAACGCTTAAATTGCGGAAAAATGATGTATCTAGATTTATTTATTTCATTTGAATACGAAATCGTTTTATAGGACCAACAAGACTGACAGTTCCCGGTTCGAGTCCCACGCCAAGTAAAAGCCCGACCACGTCAAGCAGCACGAACGCCGCGATGCTGAGGGCAGCCAAATCGAGAGCAGGGAAAAATTTGCCTTTGACCATAAGGGATGTTGAGAGGGAGAGAGGCAAACCACTGTCCAAATACGAAAGAAACATGATGATCTTTAATTGGTTGCACACCTTAGATGACACCGCTTTTGTTGAAGGAATTCAGTAATTTCTTGTTTTGTTTGGTTTTGGGATAGTACAAAAGTTTGGGGGGTTAAAATTTAATTTATTCTATCGGCATAAAGAGTAATGAAAGTAATTCTATATGTTGACTTGTGTGTATGTATAAATCAACTCCAAATTTTTTTCACGATATCGGTGAAGGAAGACTGTTTCACTAACGGAAATACCGTATTAAAAAAATGAATCCTACACCAATTCTTTTGATCTCAAATTACTCACTGGACTATTTGGGGTTAAATTGGGAATCTATATAAAACCTAGAGTGTGTTCTTGAAATGGCCCCCATCCTTACAAGTGTCTTACGATAAAGGCCTTTTTCTTAATCCTGGATATAAAATCCTCCTCTCTATCTGTACGCCCATATAATTACCTTTTTTCGGTTATGATTCAGTCAACACAAAAACATCGAATCTGATGTTTCAATTTAGCTCAGAAAGTATAAGCTAATCAATGACAGGAAGTTTCATGGCAAAACTCAGATAGTGGTTCTTGAAATACCTAAAGCCTTTGACCAAGTGTGGCATAGTGCACTCGAAGAGGAAGACCAAAGAAGCTGGCAAATAAGCTAGGATAGCGGCCAGTATAATGGAAACCGTATCACCACGGCGTACTTACTCTACATGGAGTCTTACAGACTAGCAAACACACTTTTACGGTATTGTGGTTTGATAATTCCAACCGTTATTAGTTATTAAACCAAAAGATAATATAATTTACTTTACATTATACTATCCAGACTATAATAAAAGTCTGGAACGCTCGAATAATCTCGAAAACTGGTTTTGCGATATTAATAAAAATTGGTTCCCATTGATTTAAAGCTTTACATAAAAAAACTTTTCAGTTTTTTTATCCAAAGATTTAAAGTTACGCCCGATCCGCTGGTGATATCCACGATGTTGTCAAATTTACCGTTTTCAGCAATTTATCGCAGTTATCTTTTATTTGATATTTACATTCTACAATAAACTTTTAATAGCCATTAACAAGGTGTTTAATCTTAACTATAAAGTTTTTCAAATTTTTTGAGGCAATATTAGCGCATCCAATTTTTTCGGAAACTCAGAAAAACGAGTTTCTACAAAACCAAATATTCGAGATGTTTAAAATGATAAACTATATCTATTATATATATACATATATATATATATATATATATATATATATATATATATATATATATATATATATATATATATATATATATATATATATATATATATATATATATATATATATATATATATATATATATATATATATATATATATGTATATATATATATATATATATATATATATATATATATATATATATATATATATGTATATATATATACATAACATAAGAACGCGCCCTCCTTTAGCAAACGAACCAACTAATTTTAAGATCATTTGTAACGTTATTTAATGAGGATAAAAATGCCTTTAACACAAACCATAGTTTATTAAATTTGGTTCACGCGAACTGAAGTTATAGCTCTCTCATTATTTTCAATTGTTACACTTCCCCACGCCGTTACCGTAGTAACTAGAAAAAAATACTTAATACAACATTTATAGGATATTGTGTAGAGATAATAAAAAAGTAATTTCTGACGTACATTGCCTTGAAAATATTTGTAGAAAATAAGGATTTTATATATTAGCATAGCTCCTGCTCCCCCTAGCGGTACAATTAGGAACTTAAAAATATTTTCTAGTGAATTCTTATAGTCATATTTGTTCATATATTTTTTATTCCAAAGTTGTAAGATGCATGGTTTTGGAGATACAGCCGCTCGCTACCCTTAGTGGTTCTTGTTAGTGATTGGTCAGAACTGATAGGAAGGAAATAATCCCCAGTGCTATCTATTTTTTTCCGGAAAAAATGGGTTTCTTTGTAATTTGTTTAACAAACAGCATAACAAAGCAATAATAAACTTCGGATAATTTAGATAGTTCTACCGTATTTATAATTTTTCTGAGGTTTGAGTATATATATATATATATATATATATATATATATATATATATATATATATATATATAAATATATATATACAGGGTTATTCACGCAACCCGTTCATTAAAAGTTTTTGATGATGCCATTTAGATAAATATTTCAAATTTTGGAATTAAGGTAAGGTCAAGGGGTACTTCTTTTTTGAAATATTTTAAACTTCCTGTCACTTCCGGTTTAACCGAAAGTTGGTATCAACTTGCTTATTTTAAATGGAACAGCCTGTATTTTATGATATTTTTGGATTTTACGGAGAATTTTAATGCTATTTTATGTAGCATTTCCTATACCTAGGTTCAAGCGTTTTTAAGAAACTTGACCTTGAACCAAAAATGAGCCTTCGGGGTAACAAATTTTAAAATCTCATATTTTTGTAAGTTTTGAAGATATAGTCTTCATATTTTGCAGACGATCAGTAAATAATCTTAGGTTTCTATTTTTTTATTGAATTTGTCTATTTTTATACAGGGTGTCCTAAATTCAACAGCAAACATTCACATTTTCAAAGCCGCTAAAGTCCGTTTTTTTTTTTAAATGGGACAACCTATAACTTTATGCACTATCAAATGTAGAGTTTAATTTTCTATCAAACTGTATTAAGGTTCCCTATACCTATTCGTAACCATTTTCGAAATAATCAGGTTTTTATTAAACTATCACATGTATTTGCTAAATGCTTACACCTTCCCGTAGTAAGCCGTGGAAAAAGAATTGTTGTGCTTTTCTATTCAACATGACAGCTGATTTGAAACTTTTAAATTAAAATTAAGTAACACTCAAAAGTCGATATTCTCAATTTATTTTATATTCGCGGAGAATGTTACAAAATATTGGAGAGAACGTGCCATGTTTTTAATGAAAAACATCCTCATTTATCACCAATGAACAAGAGAAAATTGAAGAGGATTGAAAAGAAATTTTTTCGTTTCGGAAAAGTTAAAGTTTTAAAAAATGTAATAAATTGTCTACATTATTTTTAACCATATCTACTAAGTTCGAGACTGTTCTAAACTGGTTTTAGTGAACTTAAAAATTATAGCAATCTAACAATCAACAATAAATAAATAAAATAATAAAATTGAATTATAACAAATGTTCTATATGCTGTCCGTTCATTTGAAGACACATTTCAATTCTTCTTTGTACAGTTGCTGTGGCCCGTTGAATTTGTCCGTTTTCTAATTCGGCAAAAGCTATTGGTATCCTGTCCAGTAAATCTTGTTGGTTATTTACTGGGAAGCATAGACTTTACCTTTGATAAATCCCCATAAATAAAAGTCTAGGGGTGTTAAATCAGGCGATCGCGGGGCCATCTCCAAGGGCTATTGGGACCAATCCAGCGATCTTCAAAAATTCGAGATAATTGGAGATAAACTGCAGCGGAATTATGTGCTGGTGCCCCATCTAATTGATACGAATAATTTTGCAGCTCACCAATAGGAATTTCTTCTATAAATTCAGAAACTGTCCCTCGTAGAATTTCCAAATACTTATCACTGTTAAATTGTCTTCATAAATACAGTACCGCACCTGATCATTTAATACTATACCGAAAACATTGAAGCTAAACCTCTCTTGAGAACGCGTTTAGCGTAAAGCGTGCGGATTTTCTGCTGCCCAGAAATGTTCGTTTCTTCTATTTGTTATTCCTTCTCTAGAAAATTTCGCTTCATCGGTCCAAAATATTTTTGAAAGGAATTGAGGGTCCTCTTGAATTTTCAAAAACTGAATTCGCAAAATTCTACTCGTCGGACGTCATCACCAGGTCTCAAGGCTTGCACGTTTTGGAAGGAATAAGGGTGCATATGATGTTCGCTCAAGATTCTTTGGACAGATGAAGAAGAAATTCCCAAATCGTTTTCTGCAGACGGTATTGAACTTTGCGGGTTTGCGTGGAAATAAGCTACTGTGTTTATTACTTGATTCTCGGCATTTGTCACTGGTTTCGGAACATTTTTTGTAACTTTAACCTTGCCAAAACGCAAAAAGTTCGTTTCAATCTTCTTGAATTTTGACTTGTTCATTGGCGGCAAATCAGGGTGGCGTTCATTAAACACACGACACGTTTTCTCCAAAATTTTATAACATTCTCCATGAATATAAAATAGATTGAGAATATCAGCGTTTGAGTATTCTTCCATTTCGATTTAGAAGATTTAGTTTATCACTGACAGCTTTCGATAAATAACGCATACTAATCATCTGTCATATTGGATATTGGATCTCAATTGTTTTTCCGTGGCTCACCATTGGAACATGTAAACATTTAAGCAAATACATACGATATTTTTATAAAACCCAATTATTTCGAAAATGGTTACGAATAGGTATAGAGAACCTTAATACAGTTCGATAGAAAATGAAATTCTACATTTGATAGTACCTAAAGTTATAGGGTGTCCCATTTAAAAAAACGGACTTTAGCGGCTTTGAAAATGTGAATGTTTGCCGCTGAATTTAGGACACCCTGTATAAAAATAGACAAATTCAATAAAAAAAATAGAAACCTAAGATTATTTATCGATCGTCTGCAAAATATGAAGATTATATCTTCAAAACTTACAAAAATAGGAGATTTTAAAATTTGGTACCCCGAAGGCTCATTTTCGGTTCAAGGTCAAATATCTTAAGAACGCTTGAACCTAGGTATAGGACATGCTACATAAAATAGCATTAAAATTCTCCGTAGAATCTAAAAATATCATAAAATACAGGATGTTCCATTTAAAATAAGCAAGTTGATACCAACTTCCGGTTAAACCGGAACTGACAGGAAGTTGAAAATGTTTCAAAAAAGAAGTACCCCTTGCGGTAACCCCCACGGGTTGCGTGAATAACCCTTATACAAAACGAATGTTTGTATAACTTTTTACGACCAAGAACCGCACAGAAATTGAAATTTCTGTTTCTCCTTTATTGTTGCACAGATGTGTCGTCTTGTGCCCCAAAGTAGGTCGCATCTAAAGCAATTTAGTTGCACCATAGTACCTACAGATGGCGCCACTGGTTGCCTATTTCCCTCGTCGACTTTCAAAGTCGAATGACATGACACCTTGTTTGTTTCAGGGTTTGGGTATTTCGGTTTTAATACCGATACCCCCCAAGGAAACTGCCTGATGAGCCTTGCCGGGGCAGATACCACGGTAGCAGATTGGCACCTTGGCTCTGGAAGCAAACATAGCGTCATGTTTTGGTCGTTTCTCGACAAAATGGTGAAGGAGTAATCCTTACCGTTACTGGTTTCGTTTATATATATATATATATATATATATATATATATATATATATATATATATAGCATTATATATGACGGTTCTATCGACTATAAAACTTTGATTAAACAATTTTGTCGTAGAATGTAAATATTAAATAAAAAATAATGCGTTCTATAAAGAAATCAAAAGTTCATCAAAACAGTAGATTTAACAACATCGCGGATACCTCCAGCCGATCGTAACTCTAAACCCAAATGTACTATTATATTAAATCGAAAAACCGGATTTCGAGCATTCCAAACTTTTCTTACCATTTGTATATTGGACGATAATGGGCTTAAGACTAAAGCCGATACCTGTGGCACTCCAGATGTTGGAGCTATCCCCCCCAGTTAATTAACTACAATATATCACAATTTCATATCTGTTTCCAACGAATGTCTTAATTACAAAGAGTTAATACAGCGGTCAAGCCTATCAAATGCCTTGGGAAAATCGAAAAAACGATGTCGTTCTAAAACATGTAATAAAAAAACGTTTGTTGCAAGATGTTACCTTCCTTTAACAGTTTCCATTGATATTGATTGCCAGGAAGCGCATTCTTAATGTGATGATATAGGTATTCGTGAAGAAGCATTTCAAGACTTCTCCTCTTATCTGTCAGTCTAACTTTGCATTTGGATCTTATACTAAAGTTATGTTTCAATTTGCTGACCAAATTATTATTTAAAATTTCAGCCGTGAAAATATAGTGAAATAAAGAAACTACTTTTTTACCAGATTCTGCTGTATCAAACAGTTAATTTAAAACTGTTTTATAGCCAAGTTAAACATAAATATCAGCTGTATTAATCATCAGCTATAGCCAACCAATTTTCTTTATTAGTTTTTCACCGGGTACATGTGCTTAAATAAACTTTTGGTTTGCCTCTCTAAAAAATATGATATACAAGATTTTTGTCCATTTATTTTGTCGGTGTCGGTATTATTAAGGTACTGTTCAAGATTTACTACTAGGAAATATTTTTTCATATTCATTAAACTAAGCCTAACATATTGTAACTTGTTGCTTTAAAATCTTATTGTATAGTATTTAATAAAAGTGAAAATTTGCCTAATTCAAATTTAAATGTTGATATATAAGACACAAATGATACCCATCAAACAGTTTTTTATCAAGTGTAAGTTTTTAGAACAATTCTAAATAATCTTTATAATTAAACTATTTAAATTGTTTTGGAAATATTTCGTTTTTTATCATGAGAGAAAAAAAAGTTGAAAGTGAGTATTTATTTCGATAATGCCTCAGTATATTTTTGTTTGCAGTTTAAAATCTTTAATATTCTAAGAGTATGTTTTGTCTGACTTTCAATTCCTCTCAAGGGGGGATCAATCCGGGTTTCTTTAGGACATTCTATGTTACCTCTTATGCAATTGTGTATTTTGTATGTTCAGAAAACATTAGATAATAAGCGTCAGTTCGATGGGTTACCATATAAAAATTAAAATCTTTTTAATATGTCACGGCCTTTTTGACCTAAGCGACTTTAATAAAATACAATTTCCTTAACTATTGTAATTAAACGTAATACGATTTTTGTTAATTATTTGTAAATGGAGTAGTAATGTTGACTCTATACTCAACGTAGCCACCGATTGTTATTTTTATATTTTAGATATTTAATACTTAAAAAATATCATTCAAAGGTGCTAAAATGTAATCACATTTGGCCTTAAAAGTACTGCACGTGGCAGTGACGTAAAGCCTTTCTCTAACATAGTATGTTATTAGTATTACTTAAATCTAAATTTTTAAAAAACTTGTCGTATGCCTTACAACAATTTTTTTCATAGATGGCAAATATGCAACCCATATTACCAAATTAATTAATGTAATATTTCATTACTTTACTATAATACACGGTTAAAAATTTAACCTAAAACATATTACCTATTGTGCTAAAAAAAGTCATCAGACATTACTGAACCGCTGTTGAATAGAATTCAATGTCAGTATTTCTAATTATATCTACTTCTAAATCAAGTCATCCACGACTGTGTAAATGCAAATAAATTACGGAAGACGACCTTTGTCACTTTTAGTTACATCTATAATTAAAATTTTCAACATTGTTAAAAAATTAATTCAATGCGGACGATACTACTGTAATAGCTGCTGTAGCTGTAATACACTATGTCAAGAAAGTCTGGATATAGTCAAAAGCAGTGTTATCGTGCGGGTCATACGATTTATCAACGACAAACTTCTTAATTTTGTTTTTCTTTTATTACGGGTAATCATATCCTCCGTATAAAATCCGGAAGATGAATTAGATAGACCTATGATATTTTCATATGCAAAAAGAGGATAAACATATAAATACCAGCAGTTGCAAAAATCTATGAGCGATGTCACTTCAAAGTCAGATTGACAAGTGAGTGACAAAATGAGTAATAGAAAACAATTTTCGGGTTTTTTGCATCCACAAGCGAAAAAAATAGTATTAAATCTAATAAAATATTACGTAAATGAAAATTCACCGGCCAATATCCAAGAGACAGTAGCAAAAGCTCTGAGAATCGGTGTAAGGACTGCAGAAAATTGTGTATGAAAAAAAGCATAATTTACTAACGAAGAAGATAAAGAAATGTACACGAAAAAGCCAAAGACAGACTTAAGTGACAATGTAAAAATGGATGTTCGTAATGCAATTTACGAATTATACGCATCAAAAACTAATATAACCTTTCAAGTTTTAAAAGAAGGTTTAAAAAATCAAGACATATTGGAAATTGGACTAAAATCGTTGTCAAAATTAATAAAAATGTTGGGTTTTCGATATAAAAAGGACTGTAATCGAAGATTTTTATGCGAGTTGCCACATATAGCAAGTCAGCGTATCCAGTTTTTAAAGAAATAAACGGGAAATGTTAATTAAAAATTTAGAAGTGTTATTTTTAGACGAGACTTGGATATTTTCTAATGGAAGTGGTTCGAAATCTTGGCAGGACGAGTCTGTAAAAAGTGTCAAGAGAAAAAAGGGATGTGGGACGGGAAAACGGTTCATCATTTTGCATGCAGGTTCTTCAACAGGATTTCTCCCAGGTGCAAGTTTACTGTTTTCTACAACATCCAAAAGTATAGACTACCATGATAATCAAAACTGTGAACTGTTTGAAAAGTGGTCAAAAGAACAACTGATTCCAAATTTAGATGCTCCATCTTTAATCATTCTGGACAATGCATCGTATCATTCAAGAATCTTAAATAAACAATCTACTTTATCCTGGACGAAAAGTAATATTTATGACTTGATTTATAGTTAATAAAACAAAAACAAAATCCTTTACCTTTATATGCTGAAACTAGAAGTTCTTTTAATGGCAAAATCTATTAAAATAGCAACAATATATGCAGTAGATGAAATATTACGGGAAAATGGACATGAGGTTTTACAACTGCCGCCATACCAATGCCAGTTTAATGCAATAGAATTAATATGGGCTGGGGCAAAATCATATTACGAAAAACACGTGAACGATGGTCTTACATCAGATCAAGGGCAAATTGTTTGGCAAGATTCATTAAATTATATTACGTCAGAGTACTGGAAGAAATCTGTGGAACATACGGAGAAATTAATATGGGATTGGTGGAATCGAGAACGAGTTCTAGATGTCGAAATAGCACCAATGATCATTGCGTCATTTGAGGACGACTCAGAAGATGAGGACATTTTAAGTGATGATATTTTTTAGTCTAGTACAATATTAAAAAGTTTCTGAAGGATTATATTAGTCTTTGACATGTATAAATCATAAATTGCAGTATGAATATCCATTTTTGCATTGTAACTTAAGTCTTTTGCCCTTGGATTTTTTCGTGTACATTTCTTAATCTTCTTCAGAAGTAAATTATGTTTTTTTTCATGCACAAGTTTCTGTACATTCCTTATACTGATTCTCAGCTGGCTCCTGGATATTAGCCAGTGAATTTTAACGTCAGCAAAACTGCTCTTTTCAGAACGACAATAGTAAACGGATGTACACCCGAAATGAAAACACATTATATATATATATATATATATATATATATATCCTGTATTTTTCGCATGCATGGCCATTAATTTTAGACTGAAATTTGAAGAAATCGGATAAGTAGTTTTTTAGCTATGCCGCGAACAGACAGACTGACGGACAGACATACCTACAGACAGACGGAATTGAGTAAACATGTTTTCCGGCAACTAGGGACCCTTAAACGTAAAGATCTGAAAAAATCTCACGAGGGAAGTAATAACTAATTATCTTGTGTTTTTAACAAAAGTGTATAATATTTTTGCAAAATAAATTTTTTTTGTTATCACAATTAAAAAAAAAACAAGTTTTCTTTGCACAGGGGTGGCCCGCATTTAAATAAATGACACCGTATAAGTGGTTAGATTTTTAGGTCAAGCGGGGCTCATAATTTTTGGTTATTGATAAAAAAATCTCACTTTCATTAAGTGGCTGTATAAACAGAACATATCCTAATTGTTCCACTGATTCGAACCGCCTTCCGAATGGCGCTTGCCATTTTGCGTATTTTTGTTTTTGCCAACCAAAAAATTTTAACCAAATACATATTTAGCAAATTTTCTTATTTAGTCCGTCGGCATTTAATATATAAAATAATATTAAGTGGCTATCTTAATAATATTGCGTAATGTAATAAAAACAAAGTATTTTCTTTTTCCCTGATATTTGTAAATAGCCAGAAAATATAAAATAATCACACAACATTTTGGTATTCACTGTGTTTTCTGATTTGATTTGCAATGTTGGTGACCTTTGAAAAAAAATCCCATATATACCAGAAAATTACCGTAAGGAAACAATAGTAAAAAAAATGCATTTGTTTCTATGTTGACATCGGTCAAAGTGATGACGTTTTTTCAAATGGCCACATGGATCATGTGATACCTCTTTTAAAAGGTATTTTCATGTTTTGATGTTTTTCTTCCAACGTAAAAAATATCGTAAAAAGAAAACGATCTTAGGTAACAAGTGATCTTTATTAACAAATGATAAAACAATAAAACACTTCGACATAAATAAGGAACTGGGAAACAAAAAAGAGCCCAAGTCAATCAAGCTAAGAATAAACGACACTGAACCAACTACCGATCAGCAAAGAGAAGCTGATAAATTCGGGCAATACTTTTCTACAGTTGCAGAGGCACAAATTAGAAGCCATTTTGGACAGAACATATCTACATTTCCCACGACTAGTGTCCTGCAAGTGAATTCCATTCTCTTCGAACCAATTTTTGAAGAAGTATTGAGTATAGTTCGAGACCTAAAAAACAAAAAATCCACTAGTATTGACCAAATCTCCACTAAAGTAGTCAAAACTGTAGCAAATGAAATACTGAGGCCACTCAAATATCCTATTAATACAGCAAATAAATAGTGGCACTTTTCCATCGCCACTAAAAATAGCAAAATTGATACCAATATATAAGAAACGGGATGAACAGAATATAAAGAAAAACAGACCAATATCAATACTAACTGTTTTCTCAAAGATCTTCGAAAAGGTTACACATAGCAGCCTTGTACAAACTGATAAACGCCAACCAATATGGATTCCATGCCAGCAGATCAACGGAATCAGCACAGTTGACCTAACAGATTTTATCCACAAAGAACTGGATCTCGGAAAGGCAGTTGCTGGTATATTTTTCGATCTTTCACGCGCGTTTGATACTTTAAGCTTACACTTTGTGCAATCCATTCTTGCGAGAAAGGAAACTTCTTGTAAATGTGAATGGCTTCAATTCGGTTTAACAGGATATAGACGTGGGGCAGTACAAGGCTCAGTATTGGCACCTCTTATGTTTATTATCTTTGTTAACTATTTATTTCTACCTGAAACAACAGTCAAATTTGCTGATTATGATACATCCGTAGGTATCTCAGCAAGAAACGAAGATCTACTCCTCCATTAGATTTTTGAGATACGCAAGTTCATGAGTCAATGATATCATGCAAATCAATTAATTCTGAATAGAGACAAAACAGTAAAGGTGCACTTATACAAAAACAATCCGAAAGCCAATATCGAGGACAGTGCCAAAGTAGTGAAGTCCTTGGGAACTTATTTAGATGACAGAACAAGCGGGGACCACCATCTGTAATGGACCTAGCAAAGCATAAAATGCTTTGTTAAAAATGAAAAATACAGTTACTTACCGCTATCTGTCATATAACATACTTCTATGACTTCTTTGGGGTCAAAGCACTAATATCACCAGAGTTCTTATATCCCAAAAAAGAATTATTCGGCTAATTTGTAGATTAAAGCGATTGGAGTCTTACTTCAATCAAGATACCTTCAAAAGATCTGAAATATTAATAGTGACCTGTATATACCGGGTGTCCCTCAGAAGAAATTCACCCGTATTACTTTTCTGTTTTTTGAGATACATTTTTGAAATCTGGTATGCGTGAAAGAGACACAAATTTGAATTTTTTGACATACATATTCGTTTGTCTCGAGCCACTTTCGGTTAAACGGAAACGACCTCAACTTTTGAAGTTTCAAATGGGACACTCTATATATTATTGCTTATTTGGATGGAAAATGGCATTCTGAGTATAATGACACCCCTTGTGTCAATTCTTTACACATCGAATAATTTTTATTTTTCAATCTAGGATGCTATCAATCCCCAAAATTGGCTCCTTTGTGACCAAATAGTAAGGGAAAAATACAAGTTGGCCTTGGTTGACCTTTAGAACGTTTTTATGCAGTTTTAAAATCAGCAACATCAGTATTTTTATGTTTACTCGATTTTTTTTTTAATGGGAAGGGATAACTCGAGCAGATTTTATAATAAACCATTTCCTTGCGAACATTTATTACCAGAAATTCTAATGCTGAAGTTGTGTTATACACTTCATTTTTTATAGTGCCTCACAGAAAGAAATCAAAAGGGATGAGGTATACTAACACGTGTATTTCTTTTTCTTCACTTACGATAAATGCCGCGTTATGATAAGCTTCAAGCTCTTAGCGCAATTTCTCAACCTTTGGGATATAATGTCTGGTCGGATGCCCACTATTCGGATATCTCTAGGCGTACAATTCCACAGCTTCAACTGAATTCTACATTCACCAAAAATCTAAATCATATCGCTTTTTTCACTTCTTGTGTAACCTGCCATATCTAGAATTGAAGGAATTTTTTATCAAACATTTATAATTATTTCTACTATAATAATGAAGGCAAATCTTAAAATTGTAAATAATGTTGTTTTCAAAACCGCCTTAACATTTTTGTTTCATAGTTTCTCTGTCCCTACCCTACTGCGCTTCTCCAAACTTAATAAAATCATTTATTTACATTTTTTTGCTGTAGCCATAGCAACATCATAAATAGTTTGAAATCATTGGTAACTAGATGAAGTTATTACCAAGCACCCATTATTATGCTGTATGCAATAACTGAGCATTAATATTGTTGATTATTTTGGGAGAGTGAGTTAAAATAATTAGAATAACAATTGAAAAAATTCAGTAAACATAAAAATACTAATTTTGCTGATTTCATAATTACATAAAAACGTTCTTAACGTCAACCAAGGCCAACTCGTATTTTTCCCCAACTACATCACAAATGAACCAATTCATAGCATCCTAGATTGAAAAACAAAAATGATAATAAAAATTATTCGATCTCTCAAAAGTTGACAAAAGGGGTGTCATTATACTCAGAATGCTATTTTTATATCCAAATTAAGCAAAAAAATATAGGGTGTCTCATGTGTCTCGAAAGTTGAGGTCATTTCCGGTCAAACCGAAAGTGACAAGTTATTCCAAAAAACAAAAATGTTATAAGAGTGAGCCACTTCTGAGGGACACCAGGTATATTTTAAAATGTGCGATGTATGTATTTAGAAATAGAAGTAAATTTCTGCAGAATCAAAACGTACATGATTACCCTACAAGAAAGGCTGCTGATTTAGTTATACCAAATTACCAAAACACGAAATCTCACACTATGAGAAATCCCCATGCCACGCTTGCATTAAATTTTTCAAGGGCCTGCCAGACAACCTGAAGGAGATCATGAGCATCGCAGTATTCTGAAGGAAACTAAAAGACTTTCTCTCCGGCAATGCATATTATGATCTCTTTGTATTAAAATAATTGTACTATTACTTTACACTTTAAATGTTTTTAATTATATATTACTTATAACTAATTTTATTTAAGACGTTTCTGATATGATGTAATATGATCTTTTATAGAAATAAACATATACATAGATCTTAATCTATGTATGAATTCCCGTTGAATGTTCGTTTAAAGCTTCTATCATAGGGAGTCTGTTAAAGCAAACTTTACTTTTTAGTTAGCCCCACAGGAAAAAATCTAAGGGGGTCAAGTCAGGTGATCTTGGAGGCCATTCAATTTGACCACGTCGTCCAATCCAACTTTTAGGAAATATTTCATTGAGATATTCCCTAACAGCTGCCGCGCGATAAGGTAGTGCCCCATGTTGTTGAACCACATGTGTTCTGTTGGTGTATCAGGCTCATTGCCTGGATAAAGTTGAGATAAGGCGGAGATTAAGTCCACTTGCAAAAAATCCTGATAAATTGCCCCAGTCAGATTAGTGTCAAAAAAAATAAGGACAAACAATAGTGTTCCGAAATATGCCAGCCCATACTTTGACTTTTTCATTAAATTAAGTATGGGCAACTTAAGTCCAACGGGGATTTTATGTAGACCAATATCTGTAATTTTGACGGTTCACAATGCTATTTAAGGAAAGCTTTATCCGAAAACAAAATATTGAAACTAAAAAGCGGGTCGCAAGTTGCAAGATTGTTGCACGATTTCCCAAAATTGTATTCTACAGTCGTAGTCGTCTTCATTGAGGTCATGAATTAGTTTAATCTAATATTTGAATAATTTAATGCAACTTGCCAGATTGAAGAATTGGGATCCTCGCTATACGTTAGTATTGTTAACAAAATGTTGAGTTTTAGATCATTCTTAATTTTTGGCCTCACATTTATGTCCTCAGATTTTTTCTAAAACTTTGCTCACTGTTGATTTGGAAATTGGTTGGTGTTCTGCGTATGTAGCGTTGAAACGTTCACATATTTCATCAAGATGCCATGTGCGACACCCCACCCCCCCCCCCAGCCATCATCATAAGTATTTCAATCCTTTGCGGCTGTGACAACACTTTGGGTATGAAAAAAATTAGATACTTCAGAACTAACACCACTGTCAATGTTACATGCTGGTAACCATGTAAATAAAACTCATTGTTTATTGCAGATGCTATGTTTAAAATATTTATTCGTAACAATAGGAATTTTAGACATGTTCGAAGAAAAACATAAAAACATGACAAAATCATATCTCTGCAATATCTGACACGTCTAAAACTATTTTCACGTAGGAAAATTAAAAAATATGAAAAATTGTAAATTAGAAAGTATGGAAAACAAAATATTCATTTTTATGCAATTGTAAATTTTCAGAGCTGCCATCGTCGTCAAACAAGTTGACGGAATAAGATCAAATTTGATGTACGTACGCAAGGTGAAAATACCTTTCAAAAGAGGTTTCACATGACCCATGTTGCCATTTGAAAAAATGTAAAAATATGTCATGACTTTGACAGATCTCAACATATAAACAAATGAGCGTTACTAAAATATGGGAAATTTAAAAACTCATACGATATGCTTTTTGTTTTGTTTCTTTCCTGTATAATTTGAGGTTTCCAGACTTTATTGGCACACTGTATGTAAAAACCTATAGGGAAACCTGAAGCTAAAGCCTAATTTACTTCTCTAACATCGTAAACCTTTCACGTTCAGCAATGTTTTAGATAAAAAAAATATTGTTGGGCGTACGAAAAGCAATTTCTTTATTTAATATACAACTAAATAAATAAAGGTGGTATGTATATTGTAGATAGTTTATATTGTTTTCCAAAACATGTACTACTTTACAAGTTTGACATTGATTAAAGGATTTAACAGTCGGTTAGGATATTCAGCTTTTTGAATGTGCCACTGTCAATGTTAAATGTATGTGTCTGGCACATTCAAAACAATAATTAATCAGTGCTTAAATCATTTATTCAAGACTCAAACTACAGGGCCTTAAATACTTTTTATTAAGTCAATAAAAGCCTGTGTGTTCTACTGGGTGATTTATTTTTATGGCTTTAAAAAACATTTATTATAAGAAATGTCATGGGTCTTTCTTTCTTGTGTGAACTTGTACAATAACATATGTTTCTTTAACCAGACGAATCATTGAATATGAACTAGATTATTATAACATAAAATTCTGTTTACAAATTAATTTTTCGCCTTTTTTATTCAAAAAATAAATAATCATAAGACTATTTAAAATTTTAATATAGCGTATTCAAATCGATTAAATATACAAAATGTACATCGAAAATAGTTGTACACTGCAAATTATTTATAAATGTGAAAGTACTTTGTGCCTAAAACTATCCGTCCTTGGAACTTTGGAGAAATTTTGTACTTTTTAAGAGTTTCTATAGATTCTGCTAAAATTTGTATACTATTTGAGCCATTTTGACACCTTTTTTGCCATTTTATTAAACATATTTTTTTCTCGTAAAATAAAAGTAGTGTTTGAAAACATTATTTAATTATACAGCGTGTAACAAAAGTAAGGACAATGGCAATGGCAATGCGGATCCAATCCGCATTGCTGTCAAGTTTACCGTTTTTCTGTTATAAAAGGAAACATTTTTTTTAATGGAACACCTTATATTATATTACTTTTTTAAAATCTGCTTAAAATGCTCATTACTTTTTATAAAGAGCACTTTTTAAGACATTGAAAAGAATGCCAGCCTCAAAAGACCGAGGTGGCCACTCTATTACACCCCTACCTCGTATCCATCTTTCAAAAAAAAACATAAATATTCCCGAACATTCCGAGCAAAATGCGGCGAGGCATCATCCTGCTGAGACCATATTTCATCATTGAGTGCACATCGACAATTATGCCTGTTAACTTTTCCATTAAAAAAAAAGTTGCTTCGTCAGAAAAAATAATTTGATTGACAAAATTTAGATTGGTATTGCAACGTTCCATCATGATTGCACAAAATTTCAGGCGCCTATCGTGATCATCCTCAGAGAGTTCTTGCACCAAAGTTGTTTTTGTATGGATGAAACTTTTCGGTTTTTAGAAGTCGGTCTACGGACATGTGTGAGACGTCATTTTCTTTTTCTAATGTTCTGGCAGAAAGGGGCGAATTTTCTTCTAAACTGATTATCACTATCTGTTGCTCCTTTAGGTCTGCTAGAACGTACGTCTTTTACTTTTCCAGTTTCACGAAATAAAAAAGTCCATAATTATAGGTCTAGCTGATAGAATTCTAAAACTAAGTACCAAAATTTATCAAGAAAGTGCTCTAAACAAGCAAAAGAAATTATTACCCATAAAATTTGTTAAAACTTCTTTTTTAACTCACGCATACAGAAAATACACAGTCCTGACACACAAAAAATAAGTAAAAATGCTCATTTTCATATCTACGGGGGCTTACTGAACAAGACATAACTACTTGTCAGAAGGTTACAAACCTTAAAAAAAAAGTAGCTCATTTAAAAGTACAACGCAGAAAAAGAGGATTGTCCGAGTATTTATGTTGGGCAGACATCACAAAGCTGTAAAACTGGTTAGTCGGGCAAAAATTTGACAAAAAAACACAACAGCTTTAAGCAAACATGAAAATCAGACAAATTTAACTTTTCGGAAACCAAAATATTGCACTCAGAGCATAATCAAAGAAAACGAGAATTCCTAGAGATAGTCTGTATTACAAAATCCGAGAACTCTATTAACGATAAGATAAAACACAGATATTACAAACCCCCATATTAAGCATTTTCCACCAATTGAATAATAAATCTATAAAATATAAATTTTAAAATATCAAATACCAATAATAGTTTCGTGCAATCAATCCCTTGTTCACCAAAAAAAGAAAGGAAATAATAGAAATATACCTAAACAACTGCATAGGCATGCATCTTTGATATATTAATAGACAGTGCCGTTTTAAATGTATAGTAATGTGTGTTTTGTGTCCTGTTAATTTTAAATATAAATGTTATAATGTTTCTGGATTGCCATAAATAGATCACGGTAAACCGAAAAAGATAACTTTTTCAAACGTTTAAAATGTGTATGTTATGTTATCCGTACATGAATTTAGAATTAAAAATTATAAGTCACTTTATTTTGTTTTAGATAACTGATGAAGGCCACTAAATGGTTTTGACATGAAACCAACATTAAAATAATATAATCATTCAACATCAATGATATGTTATATTCTGAACACTATTCTCAAGAAAGATTTTTTATAAGCATATATATAAAATATTACTGATGAAGACGAACCCTGAATGGTCGAAACGTCTAATAAATAAAAAAGACCCACATCAACACTAAGAAAAATGAATTAAAGTTGTTTAACTTCATCTTTTCTCTTGAACCAAAAATACCCAAGAAAAAACAAAATTAGTATCTTGTTTAATTTAAAAAAATTAAATTAGTTAAAAACGTGACATTCCCAAGTAAGAATGTCTAAGACTTTATCAAAAGGCTTAAAAAATACGCGTCCGCCAACAAACCCATAAGAATAAATCACCTAACAAAGCCAGGAAATAATATTTAAAATTAGATAATAAGAAGTTCATTATACCTGCTGTAAATTCTGTATGTTTTAATTGTCTTAATATCATTTTAGTTTGTTTCATCTTTAGGACAAAAATACTATAAACATTTCTGATTCCAGTGTACCAGTTATTGTAAACATATGTTTTTAAATATGTACAAAACATAATTACAGATCTTGTTGTCCAGTATTAAATCGAGTTCAGCACGATACAGTGTTTTCATTCGGCAAAATTAGATAAACAACTTTCTGAGGCGTCAACTGTTACTGAACATTTTTTTTCTTATAAAGATCGTCCAATTTTTTATAGAATTTTGTATCACTCATGCGGAGAAAGCCATTAGTCCACTAAGCAGATCCTTTTTTAAATTTAGGCCAGTCAAACTGTTGAAAAAAGGGCGAAAATGGAAAATTTCTCTAAATAGTATTTTTTTTTTGGAATCGCTAGATTTCGGGGTGTAGCTTAAGAGCCCGACTTTGCACCTGCACGAGGGATTTTTAAGGGCAATACCCTTAAAAAGGCGGTTTTTTTTGTAGCTATTTTAATTTGTATTTGAGAAAATCAAAACTGGCAACGAATTTTGATTAAAGACTTAAAAACGAAGAGTTTGAGTCTCTCTAGATGTAACTTAACCTATTTAAATTATTATTGGCCATTTTTTGAATTAAAAAAAAAATCACTTTCTTAGCAAAAAAACTAGCGTTCTTATTATTAAAATGTTATTTTAACTTTATATCTATATACAGGGTGATTCATGAGAAAATGTCGATACTTCAGGTACATATTCAGGACCAAAAAATTAACATAAAAGTCTATATAAATAAGTGTCCGCAAGGCCTTAGTTCTCGAGATACAGGGTGTTAAAGTTTTTATTTAATTTTCCAATTTTTTAAATAAAATGTATGATAATGTAAATAATGGAGTAAAAATTGATATACCGGGATTTTTTGGTATGACAAATTCGAATCTAATATTAGTATTGCTCTTACTTGTAGGGGGCGCCACCTACATGTCTTTCTACTCCTTCGAACAATCACAACTTTTTGGTACAGTCTTGTATTACATTTTTGAGTAAAACAAATTATTCCCTTGCCATTTCTACGTCAAAAAGGTATACCTGTTAAAAGTGGATACGAGCAACCGTTTTCGAGATATTTGGATTTAAAACAATTTCGGCACATGTAATTTTTTATCGCAAAATTTTAAAAGTTATTTTGTTATTTTAAATTTAAACGCATCTTGGCACAAAAGCTTTGAAATGAAAGACTAACACATTTTTTTGAGGTGTGTATTCAGTGCCTCAGACATAAACTAAACAAAAGGTATTTAATTTTTATTAAAATTATTATTAAGTTGTTTTTAATAAAATCTAGGTTACGTTTTATAATTTTCAAAAATTCCACCATTTGCTTCTAAGCACAGGTCAGCTCTATGGTGTATAGCTCGGGTTGCTCTCTGGATACATTCGGGTGCATTTCTTAGTGTTTGTGCTGCGTTTGTTATCCGATCCAATAATGCTTCTCTTGTATTTACTTTAGTGGAATATACCAGTGATTTGAAACATCCCCAAAGACAATAATCCAAAGGATTGAGGTCTCGCGATCTAGGTGGCCAATTAAACGGACCTCCCCGACCAATCCATTGGTTTGGAAAGTTTTAGTTTAAAAAATCTCTTATAAGTAAACTGTAGCGTGCAGGGGTTCCATCATGCTGCAAATACATGTTTTGTCTTACATTAAGGGGAACATCTTCTAATAGATTTCGCAAGTGATTGTCAAGAAAGTTTAAATATTTTTCTCCTGTAAGACTACCGTCGATTATAAATGGACCAATTAAATGACCATTTAACATTCCACACCACATTTAATGCTAAATTTATGTTGGAAATTATGTTCTACTGTAGCGTGAGGATTTTCATAGGACCACCGGTGTTCATTGTGAAGATTATTTATACCATCACGCGTGAACTGTGCTTCATCAGTGAACAAAACATACCTATAGAACCTTCGATCTTCATTAATCCAGTTACAGAATTGCATTCTCAACTCAAAATCACCTTCCTGCAAATGTTAAACCGGTTGTAAATGAAATGGGTATAAACAATTAATGTGAGGATTTCTCCAAGCAGACGATTGTGTAATTTGATAAGTATCTGTAATCCGCCTAGTGCTTATGCTTGGATCATTTTCGACGGCATTGAGTATAGCCTCTTCTACTTCAACGTTGGGTCCTGATTCTCTTTCAGATACAATTTTCGCACTTGGAAACATCCCAGATTCTCCAGCAGTAGTGAAAACTTGTTGAAAAACTCTTTTATCTGGCACCCTTCTATCTAAAAAACGACGCTGGTACTCCGCCACTGCTTGAATTGCGACCCCATTGCAGAAGCCATAGACGAATATCATATCTGCATATTCACGATGCGAGAATATCACAGGCATAATGACGTATTTAGATCTAAAGTTTCTTAAATGATTATTGTCAGATAATAAAAGTTATGAACAGAAATCGACAGTGACAAAATTTGATGAGACGATGAGAACACCAACCAGCAGTTGTTCTGTCAGGCAAAGCACACTTCTATTTTTTACAATATATGCATACTTTATGTGAATTTGATAAAAAAATCACATGCGCCGAAACTGTTTTAAATCCAAATATCTCGAAAACGGTTGCTCGTATCCACTTTTAAAAGGTATACCTTTTTGACGTAGAAATGGCAAGGGAATAATTTGTTTTGCTCATAAATGTAATACAAGACTGTACCAAAAAGTTGTGATTGTTCGAAGAAGTAGAAAGACATGTAGGTGGCGCCCCCTACAAGTAAGAGCAATTGTTCAATTTGTCATACCAAAAAACCCCCGTATATCAATTTTCATTCCATTATATACATTATCATAGATTTTATTTAAAAAATAGGAAAATTAAATAAAAACTTTAACACCCTGTATCTCGAGAACTAAGGCCTTGCGGACACTTATTTATATAGACTTTTATGTTTAATTTCTGGTCCTGAATATGTACCTGAAGTATTAACATTTCCTCTTGAATCACCCTGTATATATATATATATATATATATATATATATATATATATATATATATATATATATATATATATATATATATATATATATATATATATATATATATATATATATATATATAAATATAAATATATATATATATATATATATATATATATATATATATATATATATATATATATATATATACTTTATTCCACTAGATTCAAGCCAGTGGCGTATATAGGCATATAAAAGGTAAACAACAGGTAACAAAAATAGGAGAAAACCCAAAGAAGTTGATGTTATAATAAATGAAAAAACTTAAAATTAATGACCTAAATTATCTACGACAAAAGGACGTATTAGTGAAATAAATTTAACAATGAACAAAAATGAAGTATCATGTAGTAATCAACTGGTCAAATGTTGGTATGAATCCAAGAAGGCGTAACAAAATGCCGGCTTAATAAAATATTTAAAAATTCAGCCTGAAAAAACTATTTAATGGACTGAATTTTATTTGTTTTTTTTATTTTAGAAAAAATGTCCATCCAACACACAGTCGCAGCTGCCCTATTACTGGATAACACAAATTAGATTTAAAATATTAACAAATATCAGTGAAACGAGTTAGACTAAAACACTATACAAAAAAAAATTACAAATAAGCACGAAAGCAATGTTCAGCAACAGCAACCTAACCTAACCTAACCAATCTTCAAAAGTCTCAAGTTATTAGCACATATATCAAGATTATCGTCTTACTGAGAAACATAATTATAAGTTCGCGTACATCTAATCAGAGGAGAATTTGAAATATAGTTAGAATAATTTAATAATAATTTAATATCAAAGAGTCGCCTATTGCGAAGTACATATTAATTTGCTTTAAAGAAAATATAGGTTATACAATATTGAGAATCAACAAGGTTATTAATGACTTTATATAAAAACAAAACATCAAAATATTTCCTTCGAGATTCTAGGGTTTGCAGCTTGTAAAATAATAAATTATCTACGTAGGGTGAAAAGTGTATCTGTCTGTTAAAACGAAAATTTAGAGCCTTGATAAATTTTTTCTGTACACATTCAATCCTATTTATATATTTGTGGTATAATGGATTCCAAACTGTAGATGAGTACTCCAAAATAGGTCTGACTATGGCATTATACAAATTAATCAAAGACCGAATGTTATTAAAACCCTTAGTCATCCTCAATATGAAACCTAAATTTCTTTGTGCCCGTTGAACAATAGTTTCTATATGAGTCTCAAACAACAATTTGGAGTCGAAAATTACTCCCAAGTTTTTCACCGTATAAACAAATTTTAATTTGACATTATTCAAAAAAATATCCAACGTAAAATCTAATTGAGCAACTTTTTTAGAAAACAAAATAGCATAACATTTATCGAGATTGACGTGCAGCCTATTCAAAGTACAAAAATCCCAGAAATAGTTATATTCCTCTGCAGTTGAAGAATGTCATTTTGACTTTTAATAGTTGTAAATATTTTAAGATCGTCCCCATATAGATAATAACTAGAGTAAGTAAAACATTGCCCAATATCGTTCAAAAATATACTAAAAAGAATGGGACCCAAATGTGACCCTTGAGGCACCCCCGATGTTACATATATGCACTCAGATTTTGCATTGTTAAGAGCTACAAATTGGCTTCTACCGTCTAAATAAAGTTGAAGGAGCTGAAGAAGTGCCCCGCGCACACCGAAATTGCCAAGCTTTCTTATCAATGTCGGGTGATGAACTTTGTCAAATGCCTTGGAGAAATCGGTGTACACGGCGCAGGTATCCAAATCCTTCTCCATACTTTCGCAAACACTTTGAGTGAATGGTACCAAGTTTTTTAGAACAGAACGTTTTTTATAGAAACCATGCTGGTTACAGTCCAAGACACACTTAACCTAAAAAAAAGTTGTTTTTAAATTACTGTCTCAAAAACTTTTGAATAATGATTCAGTAGTGATATGGGGCGGTAATTAGCGATGTTCATTCTGTCCCCAGATTTAAAGATAGGCACAACTTGGGCGATTTTCCATTTTTTGGGGAATACCCCATATGAGATACATTTATTAAATATGACGTGAAGAGGCTGGAAAAATTGTGGGTAATCTATCAGAACCTGGCCCTTTGTTTGGATTAAGATTCTTTAGACATTCTTTAATCCTATCTTCCGTTATATGATTTAAGGTGAAAGAATGCTTAGAAGCCTTAGAGTTTACAAGGGAAGGTGTATGAGCGAGCTCAAATCCTTATTATTAGTCGCATTCAAGTCATTTAGATACATTTTAGTGGGTAGAGATTTATTATTTTTTCTGTTATTTACGAAAGACCAGAAGGATTTTGTGTTTTTATTAATATTATCCTCGGTCGTTGTTATGTAATTTTTATAGTCCTTTTTTATACTAGTCTTTACTCTTTTTCTTAAATCTGAAAAATAACTGTAATTATTGCGGCCACCATAAACCTTCCATTTTCTATGAGCAGTATTTTTTAATTTAATAAGAGCTATTGTGGGTCTGGAAAACCAGAGTGGGTGTTTGGATTTTGAGATTTTAACCTTTGGTATATATTTATCTATTAGGTTGTTTAAAATGTTGTAGAAAGTGGTTAAATCATCATTGGGATCTTTAGATTTGAAAATATCAACCCAATTGTATTGGTTGATTTTGTTAAAAAAATCTGCTTCATAAAACCTGATTTTGGTATACGAATTACAGTGCAAATTCTCAACACAGTCTAACTTAATTATAATATCCAAAGACGCATGGTGACCATCCTCAACTACTAGAGGAGTACAACACTTCTCAACATTCATAAATAAAGAGTTTGATAGAACATAACATTGTCACTGTATTTTAACTCTCAACGAAATAGTAACTGCATAAATTTGTTAAACATTTTTATGGAATTCTTTAATCTCGAGCAGTATAACTTTATTAAAAATAACAATCAAAGGATTCTGGATCTTATTCTGACGAATAGCAACTCTAATTGTAACGTAGATCGATCACTTGATATTCTTATCAAAGAAGATATTCACCATCCTGCTTTAATGATTTCCTTTAAAATACCAAAGTCAAATAATTTTAAAAACTCTATAAACTTAAATATGAATAATCTATACAATTTTCGTAAAGCTGATTTCTTCAGCAGGACTGGTCCTTGCTGGACAATCAGACAACGGTGGAAAGAGCCTGTAATACTTTTTATAACTTAATATACTCCATATTTGACATAGCAGTTCCCCGTTATCGCCATTCGTCAAATAGAAGATATCATCCTTGGTTCACTTCAGAAATTATTAAAAATATAAAAACTAAAGATAAATTGCATAAAAAGTACAAAAAATATGGCAGCATACAGGATTTCGAAAGATTTTAGACTCTGAGATCAAAAATCAAAACTGATATAAGTATAGCATATAAAAAATATATTCAAAAAATGGAGACGGATATCAAAAAAGATCCCAAACGCTTTTGGAATTTTGTCAAAGGCCGGAGAGAGACAACAGGCATTCCAAACAGTATGCACTTTGATGGTTAGAATCTAGATAATCCACCCGATATTTTGAATTCATTTGCTTAATTTTTTAAGCAATCTTATTCAGTTTCTAACAATATCCAAATTTCAAATAATTCATTCTCGTGTAGTGATCAAACTATAAACATATCTACAGTTAGTGAACGGGATATTATTTGTGCTATTAAAAATCTTAAACCTAAATACACTGCCGGACCAGACCTTATTCCAGCATTTTTGATACGTGACTGTCGATTTGTGTTAATAAAACCTCTTCAAATTCTATTTAACATGTGCATTGAACAACAGACATTACCAAATATATGGAAAAAGTCGAAAGTATGTCCAGTTTTTAAAAAGGGTGATAAATCAGACATTCAAAATTATAGACCTGTTTCCATCATATGCAACTTCTCAAAAGTCTTTGAGTTCATATTGCACGACATCATTTTTCCGTTGGTGCAAAATAAAATTGTTCCTGAACAGCATGGTTTCTTTAAAAATCGTTCCACAACTACCAACCTGGCCCTTATAACACAATACATTGCGGACTCGATTGATGAGGGTCTGCAATCTGATGTAATATATTTAGACTTCTCCAAAGCATTTGACAAGTTAAATCATGACTTGTTAATTAATAAACTTTCAAATATCGGATTCTCGGATTCCCTATTACGGCTCTTTACATGTTACCTTTCAAATCGCACACAATATGTGGCTATAAATGATTTTCAATCGGAGAACTATATAGCATGTTCGGGGGTACCGCAGGGTTCCGTTTTAGGACCCTTGCTGTTTAACATTTTTATTAACGACATTGGTGATTCTCTGGATATTCGTTATTTACTCTACGCTGATGACATCAAACTGTTCGCTAACATTAAGCCTATGGAGGACTGCTTAAAAATCCAACAAAATTTACAGCATATTATTGACTGGTGCCAGGGAAATTGTCTACAGCTAAATTTTGGAAAATGCAAGGTTATGTCGTTTACTACAAAGTCAGAACCGATTATTTTTAACAATAACTGCAATGGTGAAAATGTAGGCCGATCCAAGGAGTTCTGTGATCTGGGAGTTACATTCGATCAAAAATTATTATTTACCTCACATTTCAGCGCTATTATGCACTTCACATTGCACCACTTCGAAATAGGCTCAGCTGAAAAGTTTATGTGGATCGCAGTCAACACACCACCGCCATCACTTTTACCACTTATCACATAGTCCCTGTCAAGTCGAAAGACGTTATATTGTGGGGGAAGTAATTCCGATGAAGAAATGTAACTCTTCAACCAAGTTCCGGTAATACAGACACAGTCGCAGTCAACTGAGCTCACAGATTGAAAAAAATCTACACATTTAGTCCTGAGACCTCTTGTATTCTGAAGGTAAACATGGAAGTTATCTATTACAGCCATATCTAGTCCATATCACCGCATTAATTGCAAATAATTGTGAGAAAAAACTAGGAATGAAGTGTAATATATAGAGAAAACACCCTATATAAAATGTATTGTATCAAATTCAACTTGTTGCAATAATGGGCAACCACGCAATAACCTGTTTTGCTATGTCAGCAGGTCAACCACCTTCCCGAGCGTATATGGCAATTAGATTGCATTGTAAAACAGATTGAGAATATACTTTGGGTAATGTTAAGGTGAACATGTAGTTTCATTTTGCTACCCTTTGTTTCAACACTAAGTATTACATGGCGATCCTGCCACTTGACGATTTTTTTGTGAAGTTATTAAGATGGGTAATGCCAAGTCCAAAGAAGAGATTGTAATTAATCAGGCCTCCAATGGCGATGCAAGGGGTGAAATAGTTGACCAAAATAAGGGATTAAGCTTAGCAGAGATTTTGCTTATAATTTTGGTTGTGGCAACGGCAATTGTTGCAGTAGTATGGGCCATTAGACATGTTCAAAGGAAACTAAGGCAGACAATTAGAAGAGAAATTTATAAAAATGAGCTGCGAAAATCCAAGGATGATTTAAAGATGGAAGAAAATTAAATTTTTTTTTTAGGGCGGTATTTTTCTTGTAGGAAAAAAAAAAAAGAAGAAAGAAAAAGTAAAGACAATTATAAATGGAGTTAGAAAATTTGTTATGTGTTAATGTAACTGAAAATGTAAATAATAATGCAGGCATGTAAGTTTAATTATTACAATATTATGTTATTGTTTTATAATTATAATAGCAAAAATATGGACCCAATTAGCAAGTTTAATAAGTGAATTGAATTTTTAATTTCATGGGAGACAAACTTATTGAAATTTTACATTCATTTAAATATATTCGAACAAATTTGGTAAAATTAAATAGCGAAAGACGAAAAAGCCCTATTGTCGAATCAAAAGTTAAAGTGGCAAAAACTTTATATTCTCAGTTAGGTAAGGAAATTACTGATTTAAACGTAAAAATAGAAAAGTATGAAATAGACAAAGAAGATATTTTGACTTTTAATAAAATAATAACAGAAATTAAAAAACTTTATAAGGAAATTTTAGAGTTTGGAAATAAAAATATTAATAAAGATAAATTAAAAATGTCTTCTTTTGATCTAAAAATAGCTACAAACCTTTTACCGGTCATGGATGATACAGAATCTACAACTTCTAAATTAATAGAGGCTTTAGATTTTTATTCGTCAACGCTTGATAATGATAGTCAACCTTCTTTAATTAAATTTGTTTTGAAAACGCGTATTTCTAACAACGCCAAATTACGATTAGGTTTGACTTATAATTCTGTAAATAATTTAATTCTAGATATGAAAAAACATCTCTTAACTAAAAATCAGATACGGCCCTTCAGGCACGCTTGTTCTCGGCTAAACAGGGTGAAAAATGTATAACGGATTTTGGTAAAGAGTTAGAGGATATTTTTGTAAATTTAACCATTACGCAAGCAGACGGAAATGCCAATGCTTTTGATATTCTAAGACCTATTAACGAAAAGGTTGCAATAAAAAGGTTTGCATGCGGACTTAAAAATCAAAGGCTGGGCACAATGATATCTTCCAGAAATTTTGAATTCTTAAAGGACGCAATAAGGGCAGCTCAAGATGAAGAGCTGGGTAATCAAAATAATTCAGGACACATTTTTAATTTTTCTCACAGAGGAAGGGGAAATTTTAGAAATTTTTCCAGAAGACCAAATAATAGAACAGGAAATTCTGGTAGATATAATAATTATCAGAATTTTAATAACGGAGGAAATAACAATTCAAATTGTCGACGAAACGCTTCGACTAATCACGGTAATTTTAATAATCAGCGGTTTTCTAGAAATCACGGTGGTCGTACATTTACGAGCGGTAATAGGAGAGGATCTCGGGCAGTAGGTCACCGAATGCATTTTGCGGAGCACACCGGAAATTCAGAACAATCCTCAGCTGATATACAAGATTCAACATTTTTTCGAGCCTAAAAATACTAAAAATAAACAGTTTAATAATATTTTTACCTATTCAAAAAACTACTCGAATGCTGTTTCTTTTTGTGTCAATGGTAAAAGCTTAAAATTTTTGGTAGATACGGGTGCATCATTAAGTGCCCTTAAATTAAGTTGTTTAAATTCAAAAATACAGTTACACAAAGAAAATATTGAAATTAAAGGCATAGGAGGTAATTTAATATCTGTGGGATATGTTTATTTAGATCTTTGTATAGAAAATGCGATATTTAAGCAAAAATTTTATATTTTTAATAATTTACCATGTCAAAGTGATGGCATAATTGGAGAAAATTTTTTGAAAACTTTTAAGGCTAAATTAGATTACGAAGAAAATACCTTAACTATTTTAAATCAGTATAATAAAATAAATACATTAAAATTAAATGCGGGTAGTGAGAATATATTAAGTGTTCCCCCTAGGTGCGAAATTATACAGTATGTTCCTACAGGGTTAGAGGATGAATGTGTACTTATGCAAGGTGAATTATGTGAGGGTGTGTTCATGGCTGGTGTAATTGCACAACCGATAAATGGTAAAGTACCAATTAAAATTTTGAATACAAGAGAGACAGAGGTACATTTGAGAAATTTTTCGCCAAAAGCGGAAAGTTTAAGCAATTATGAGTGTCATCAATTTAACAGCCAAGAAAATTCGGCTACTCGAGTTAAAGAACTATTTAAAATTCTTAAGCTTAATCATCTAAACCGCGAGGAACGAGATTCTATAGAGCAAATTTGTGCCAAATTCTCAAATATATTTCATATGCCAGGAGATAAGCTTACAGTTACTAATTTATATAAACAGTCAATTCAAGTTAAACCAGATACTCAGCCGGTCTATAGAAAGCCATATAGGTTACCTCAAGTACATAAAGAGGAAATAAATAGGCAAATTTCTCAAATGTGTCAGGATGGAATAATTGAGAGTGCGCAGAGTGAGTGGTCTTCACCTTTGTTGCTTGTACCAAAGAAAAGCGATACGAATGAGGGAAGAGCTAGGTTAGTATTGGACTACAGATTTTTGAACCCATATATATTAGATATCAAATTTCCGATTGCGAGTGTAGTCGATATTTTAGACTCCCTAGCAGGTGCACTTTATTTTTCACATCTAGATCTTAGCCAGGGCTATTATCAGGTCGAATTAGAGGAAGAAAGCAGAAAATACACAGCTTTCACTACAGATCGCGGTCAGTGGCAAATGCGAAGGTTACCAATGGGGTTAAAAATTAGCCCTAGTGCCTTTTCAAGGTTAATGACCATAGCGATGGCGGGCTTAAATTACGAAAAGTGCTTTGTTTATCTTGATGATCTTATAGTATTTGGCAGAAACCTTAATGAACACAATAAAAATCTAATAGATATTTTTTCTAGATTGCGAAAAGTAAACCCAAAATTAAATCCTGCTAAATGCGATTTTTTGAAAAAAGAAATTCTGTATCTGGGTCATATAATAAGTTCTGAAGGAATATCACCTGACCCTGATAAAATAAAAGCTTTAAAAGATTATCCTATTCCAAAAAAGGCAGATGAAGTTAAACGCTTCGTGGCTTTTGCCAATTATTATCGAAAATTTATACCACATTTTTCTGAAATTACAGTTCCTCTAAATAAATTATGTAAAAAATACGCTAGGTTTGAGTGGACGGACGAATGTGATAAAGCTTTTAATTGTCTTAAAAATTCGCTGATTAAGCATCCGGTGTTAGATTATCCCGATTTTTCGAATGAAAATGAATTTATTTTGCAAACAGATGCGTCTGCTTTTGCTATAGGAGCAGTGTTATCAAATAAAAATAATAAACCAGTGGCGTTCACTAGTCGTAGTTTAAATAAAGCAGAAATTAACTACCCTACTATACATAAAGAACTTTTAGCAATTTATTGGGCTGTAAAGCATTTTCGACCATATCTGTATGGCCGTCGTTTCAAAATTTTAACCGATCACAAACCATTAATTTATCTTTTTACGCAAAAAGACCCTGGTAGCAGATTGACAAAATTTCGTTTGTGTCTAGAAGAATATGACTTTTATATCGAATATATCAAAGGAAAAGATAATGTTACAGCCGATGCTTTATCGAGAATAATCTTGTCCTCAAACGAATTAAAAGATATGAATGAAGGTATGATTGCAGTTTTAACCAGAGCACAGAGTAAACGTAGAGACGGACAGGAAGACGAGTTAATTAAGAAAAGTACTGAAAATATTTGGCTTGATCACCCGAATATTGTGGAAATTCTTAAGCAACCCACTAACTGTACCGAATTAATTATAATACCATCCTTAAAAATTAAAAAATTGTCAAAAGATGTCACTCAACAAGTGGGAGACTTTTATTATATTCCATTACATTTTACCTTATACTTAGACCAAAAAGCTTTATCACCATTGGCGCGAGACGAAATGGTGAAAGATTTGGTAGAAATAAGTAAAAAGGCTGAAATTAAAGAATTAGTTATTAATAAAAATAATGATAATACAGAGTTTATTAAATTTATTGGTAGTAAAATAAAAAATTATACTAATTGGAGGGGCCCCCGTATAAATGTTGTAAAAGGTATTAAAAAAGTAATGGACAAAGACGAAAAAAGAGTAATCCTTAATGATTTTCATTTACTACCAACCAGTGGTCACGCTGGAATAAATAGAATGACAAATAATATTAAAAAGTATTATTTTTGGCCAGGTCTGGATAGTGATGTTCGAAATTTTGTAAAAAGGTGTGACATGTGTCAAAGACAAAAACATTCGAATCATTATACTAGAGAGCCAATGGTAATAACTACTACAGCTGAAACAGCTTTTCAAAAAATATATTTAGATATTGTTGGTCCACTTCCGGTAGACGTAAATGGATTTGTTTATATTTTAACACTTCAGTGTGAGTTAACAAAATATGTAGAGGCCTACCCTCTTAAAAACAAGGATTCCGTATCTGTGGCAAGATCTTTGGTGGATAACTTTATCTTAAGATATGGTATCCCTCAGGAAATTGCTTCAGATAGGGGTACCGAGTTTATTTCTCACACTATGGCAGAAACATGTAACTTGTTAGGTATAAAACAGATTCATTCTACGGCATATCATCACGAGAGTATCGGGAGTTTAGAGGCCTCTCACAAAGTTCTAGGTGCTTATTTGAGAATTCAAACTCAAAACCATGATTCTGCATGGAGGACATGGCTTCCGTACTGGTGTTTTTCTTATAATACTGCAGTACATACGGAAACCAAATACTCTCCCTTTGAACTAGTTTTTGGAAAAAAATGCCAATTACCAAATAATTTAAATAATGAAGTTGATCCTATTTATAATTTTGATAACTACCCCATTGAATTAAAATATAGGTTACAAACAGCTCAAAATGATGCAAGAAATAACTTAATACTTTCTAAATCTAAAAGAAAAGAAAATTTTGATTTAAAAGTAAACCCCATTCAGTATAAAAAGGGCGATAGAGTTTTAATCAAAAACGAAACTGGTGATAAAATTACCAGCCCTTGCTTCCTGGGGCCATATTTAGTGGTAGAAGATGTTGCACCAAATGTAAAAATAATTAAAGATAACAAAAATATTTTAGTCAATAAAAATAGAACTAAGTTGTATAATAGCTAATTAAAATTAAGTTATAATAATAACGGCTCTATATTACTATACTATTGCATGTATTTTCTAATAACCTTTTTCTAAAAGACCTATCTATTTTCTTTCCTACTTTCACTATATGACGCTATTTTCCTTCTCTTATATCTGAGTTTTTATTTTTCTTTTCATATATTTAGATAAATAAGATAATATTAAAAAAAAAAAAATGGTTTAAATAGTGTATTGTAACATTTGTCTCTAGTAATTGTATTTTATTTACGAATTTCAAATTTTGAAAATAAATTGAAATTCTTTTAATTGCCCGGGGAGGTGTAATATATAGAGAAAACATCCTATATAAAATGTATTGTATCAAATTCAACTTGTTGCAATAATGGGCAACCACGCAATAACCTGTTTTGCTATGTCAGCAGGTCAACCACCTTCCCGAGCGTATATGGCAATTAGATTGCATTTTAGAAAAGATTGAGAATATACTTTGGGTAATGTTAAGGTGAACATGTAGTTTCATTTTGCTACCCTTTGTTTCAACCCCAAGTATTACAGAAGTCTGGCGAGTATACTCTTGTTTTCAATGTACACTGCAAGGGAGGTTTCATCTTTTTTGACGAATATTTTCATATTTTTAATCCAGCAGAATTGGTAATTTGATTTATGACAATACTCCCTGGATTTCTTGTGTAATAGTTTATAGAAAGGTGACAAACGTTCATTTACAAAAATGTTTGTGTCCTTTCGCGGAAACGGCCGAAAAACGTGCCACACGGTGACCTGTGACGATGTCCTGATCGGCCAGGGATACGCCGATTGTCTCTCCAATTTTCTTGATCAAAGAAAATACATTTTCGATACTTTTTTCGGGTATTCCGCATATTTCCAAGTTATACTTGCGGCCCTGCTGATAAAATAGCTCAGTATCACCCCTAAGACGCGTACACTCCCTCTTATCAGTCGATAACTCTTGCTGTACTTCATCGGCAGTTTTAACCATTTTGTTGAAAGACTCCATCCGTTTATTGAAGTCATCAATTTTGTCTCCGTAAAATTTGATGGAGGCTGCAAAATCAGATTGTTTATTTTTCATTTCAGACATGTACAGTCATTATGGCACTAACCTTAGTGACCAGCTCCTGTAAAAGTTTAGTGGAATCATTTCTCGGAATATTATCCTCACAATGGATGCAGCGCCAGGCAATACCCGAGTCACCGGACAGCTCAGCGATCGCGGCCGGCAGCCTCATGCACTTCAGGTGGAACTCCTTTCCGCACGAACCCTGGCATTGAATGCCCGGGCTGGTACGGCTGATAACAGATGTGCAGGTCGCGCAGGCACCCGGCATGACGCCGGGTAAAAAAAAAAGGTTGTTTACGATAAACCTGATATTTATATTTAATCTTAACACAAAGCACTTTCGGAATTTCTAAATTTGTCGGTTAATGAGTGGCTAAAATTAAAGTCTATTTGTACTAAAGATAAGAGCGTTTTACAACGAATACTGCTAAGTAAGTTTCACCAATTAAATCTCGCTACAACACACCGAAAAGACGGGCTAAGAACAGAGCACCAAACACACGTCTATCAAACTCGTTCAACCGTAATATTTGTGTGCTATAAAATTGTGGTAAAGAGATGAACTAGTAAAACTGTGGTAATAATTCAAGATGGCAGAACAAAATAGCGGCTAAATAAAATATTTGTAATCGGAAAAAATTACCTTTTTGGCGATCTACCTTCTCAGGTTTTAACGTCCGTAGATGCCAAAAAATATGTTCGGTCCGTCTGTCGGTTTCTCTGTCTGTCAGTTCGCGGCATACTACATAAAACTACTCATCAGATTGACTTGAAATTTTATTGAAAAATTAAAGGTCATATGGGGGGAACTGATATTTTGGTAAAAATCCAATATATCGGAACAAGACGGCAGCCTAGTCTAAAAAATGTTATTAAAAAAACTAATTATTCAATTTCTTCAAATTTTGCACAAAAATCAAGCGTTGCATAGGAACGAACTCGTAATATTTGTTGTTTTTGAGATACACGGTGTTAAAATTTTAATTTCTTAATTGTAATTTTTTTTCACGGGCTTTGTGCATTTTCGAGATATCATTAAAATTTAATACAGTGTATGCTGCGAGCAATGTCTTCTATAATACTATATACCTTCTATAATTGCTATTACACATTTTAGAAAAAGCTATAAAGTGTTATTTTTTCCCGGGTTTCGACCCTTTTTACCCCCCCTCGAAATTTTTACTGCGACGCCACTGATCATTTTTAGAACAAATTTAATTCCTTATTTGGTCTTCTAACTTTCTAATCTCTTAGATATTTTAGATATTTTGCTCCGTTTACAAGTTATTTTAGCAAAGTGTCCAACAAATGAATAATCTTTACAAAATGTTATTTAAAAAATAAAAACTTCCTGCTCCACACTGTATACCAAAGTTCACATAGAAGTTAAAAGTTCACATTCCGACGTGAAATAGGAAACTGTCAATCAAACAGTCTGCAAAGATAAAATAAGATGAGCAGTTCAAAACTATAATAAATCATAAACATGAATTATATTGACAAAATACTAAGTTTGTTGTTTAAATTCAATTTATTTATTTACGTATTTTTTAATATTTACTTTTTTTACAGGAACTTTGCTAAAATTTTCATAAAATTTGGACCTGATACTGTATCCAGTCCAAGTAAAACTGGACTCGGGTAAAGAGAGCTCTTCGTTGGATGTTACAGTGAACTTCGTTACCTCCTACAAAAGCGTGGGCCAAGCTAACAACGCCTTGAACAAAATATCTGTTGTTTTGATTTTTAACAACTAATCCACCTCCACTGTCTCCTTTACAAACACCCATACCTGAAAACAGAACATTTAAAAAAAAAAATCCGGGTAGAGATTTAGATATTCCGCTACAAATTACGAAATGTCATTTGTCAAAAAAGGGTTTTTACATAATATGTAAAATGGAAAAGTAAAACTATTTTTTACAGACAATTTCCACTAAATTTGTTTAAAAACGTAGTATGTTTCACTACACAGTATTTTATTTGGACGTTACACCTCGAAGAAGCTCCTGTGTAAAAAATATATTACGTTGTTTTTAAACAAAAATAAGTGTTTGTTTAACAAGAATACCTTATTAAATAAACAAAAAACCCGACTATTTAGAACTAGTTTATTAATATGGGAAAATATACCAGCAAGCACTTTATACACTAATAATTATATTGTTATTTAATAATACAAAAATATATATAAAAAAGTATTTATACCATCATTTAAGGCGGAGTTTAGCTTAAACCTTAAAAAAAATTAAGAGTAATTGAAAAGTATGTATAGTATCATCCAACAACCTAAAGCCTAGGTGAAGG
This sequence comes from Kuschelorhynchus macadamiae, assembly GCA_030620095.1. NCBI lineage: Eukaryota > Metazoa > Arthropoda > Insecta > Coleoptera > Curculionidae > Kuschelorhynchus > Kuschelorhynchus macadamiae. The sequence continues at coordinate 775,788 of JAUTXW010005022.1, read as the reverse complement.
TAAAATGATTTAAATTTAATAAAATAGACGTATTAAAGAAATACCTAACAAAGAAAAAAGAAGTATAATACTTTCAAGATAAATATAAACTAAAACGATTACACAATATGAAACATTACTAAACACATACCACTAAAATGCTAAAAACAAGAAATCAAAGAATAAATCTTATATATATATTTGAGTTATTAGACCTCAATATGTGTTTTCATTTTTTCTTAAAGAGGTCGATATATTTAATAATCTTTAGGTTACTCTACGCGTTGTAGAGACGTACAGCGCCGGATATGTGAACCCTTTCCGCCTCAAAGTAGTCGCGTGTCTGGGAATAGACCCAGACCCAGTTTTACTTATAGCTAAAATAAAATCATAACGTTTTTTTTTATTGTTCATGTTATTTACGCTCAATTCTACTTATGTAGAAAACAGAAACTGGCTGAAGACCTTTTCTTTTTTTTTTGGAAAACCCCCACCAGAAGCAATATATGCCACTCGTACATTCTGAACTCTTTGTTTTTCAAGATTATTTATAAATGGGCTAATGACAAAATTGCAATAGTTAAAATGAGATAAAACTAGCGCAGCGGTTAACATTTTTTTCAATTCAAATGATAAGATATCTTTATTTGCATATAGAAGTTTAGGATTCATATATACTTTCTTTAGTGTTTTATTAGTCTGTTCAATAAATTTAAGTTTCGTATCTATTATTCCCAACGATTTGAAATTACATTTTAAACAAGTACTGTAATGCTATTGGCTTCAATATTCAAAACATTCATTCTCTAACCTCTCAACTCGCTCGACACAAAACATCGTAACCACGGACTTTTCAGGATTTAGCTTAAGGTTGTGCTTTCTTGAGAGCACCTCAATCTCGACAGTTACAACATACTACATACAACAATATACTCTGCGGAATGGTCTTCGAATACCCCAAAGCTGTACCGAAGTTGAGTATCGTGGGGAAAAGCGATGATATATATACTAAATATTCCCTATAAAGTAAAACATAAAAATAAGAATGCTTCTTAATCCTTCGTATAACCAAGAAAGCATTTACCCCGATGTCACGTTTGACGACACTAACCTATTTATTATTTTTATTATAATTACGCTAATTTGGTAACCAAAATTAGGTATGTTAGGACTGACAAAATTTGGGCAATGTGATATTTATTCTGCTTTTCGGTCTCTATCCATTTTTTACGGCCCGTAAAAGCATTTGAGGAGATATTTGCAAATTTCTGGACCCCTGTCCAATTAAAATAACGAACGTCTTGCCATAATGTTTATCCTGACTTCGCTTTAGCATTTAGTTAGTTAGTATTCAGGCATTCCTTGAAAAAGTGACAGTTTTCTTTAAAAATCAACAATTTGTGCTTTTTTTAAACTCATTTTTACCCAAAGAAAGTACCAATAAGCAGATACGAAAGCTTAAAATCAAGCAAAAAATCCGAGCACTTAATTAATAAATAGTTTTTTTAGTGTTATTTTAAAGAGTTTAAAAAAACTCATTACTTAAAATAAAAATAAAATATTCGATTTGACCGGTATGCTCAAAAACCACAGACGATTTAATTTTCAAAATAAATTGCAGCCCTTAACCCACTTTTTAGATATAAAGAGTTAAAATTTGGTATTTTTATTAGAGACCAATATTTTTCTTTACATATTTTTATCACAATTTATGAAAAACAAGTAAAATTATGAAGAAAATTCGCAATGTTATGTGTTTTTTGTTGTTTCGTAGATTAAGTATTGTTAACAATTAAAAGCTCAATTTTTTTATAATGCATATTTTATAACAGAAGTTTTTAATAAAATATTTTAGATTTTAACTTTGTCTATTTTGGGGGGGGGGGCCCCCGTGCTTCAGCTACTAAACACTTTCGACGTATCTGCCTTAACACACATCAAGCCGAATTTTGTATCGATCTCTAGACGAAACATTGAAGTATATCCGGTGTATTAACTTCTCTCGTCTAAGATGAACCGTTTAGATAATAAGTGGCTGAAATATTTGCTTACATTATCCATATATAAAATCGTCTTAGTGAGTTTTCAATTGTATACCTATCATAATAAATTATAGAACTATTTATTTTTATGTTAGATAAAATGGCGTATTTTGGGCCATTTTATCTAACATAAAAATACATACTTACGTACATACCTACGTGACTGTTAAACATATTACTCGCCGTTGCATGCACAGTAAGGTAAAAATAGTTTCGATTTTTACATTTTACATAATATTATTAATTTTTATATATATTTTTTTATCGATATTATAAAAAATTTATTTTTTTCGTGGTTCTAAGTACAATATGTTTCAAAAAGAATGGCAATAATTTGTAGTTGATATCATATCAACATATCAGACCTCTTGGTTGGGATATCGATCATTACTGGCTTTTTATTGATTTTTCTGTAGTCCATTACAAGTCGCTTATTATTGAAGGAACTAAATCCCTTTGACTGTTGAAATTTCACCACCTTTATGGATTTTGCGACTGCCAAATTATTGTCTTTGACAGGGTGTTCAACAAGAACAACGAAAATAGCCCATCGATGTAATTTTCCCGGTCAAATTCAAGAGTCTCACAAAAACATTTCAACCATAAACAAAATACTTACGCCATGGGTGTAATGTGGTAATATTTCACATTATTGTTGAAAAAGTTGTTTTTAAACAAAAATAAAACATAATATAATACTTACTTTTATTAACGAATCCTGCGCATAATTTATCAGGAATTAGGTAAGTGTCTGCAAATTCAGTGTCTAGTTCAGTTTGACATTTTTCGTTGTCGATGTACTCGAGGTCTATTTCATTTATGACGTCTGAAGGCTCTCCAGATGACGTAGTATAACCCCACCCGGTCGCCTGCAATTTATACATACTTTACTTAGGGTCCATTCCAAAATGCTACATCAGATGCATCAATCATCTACCGAAATCGGGATATAATGTGAATGAGGAGTAAAAAAAAAGCTAATGCATGCGCTGATGTAGTACTTTAAACAGCGCCTTCAAAAACTATTAACTACGAATATGTATACACATTTATATATATATATATATATATATATATATATATATATATATTTTGTTCTTAACTCTAAATTTTAATTCTCCGGTTCATTCAAAATAAAGATATTTAAAAGGTTTAAATAAGAATTTTGATTAAGATTTTTTGTAAACAATAAGGTCCAATTATTTTGTGAAAACTATGCCATGAGGGTTCTAAAGATTTCAACCAATCACAAGCAGTGAGTAAACTAGACGACATATTGTTTGGCGTTCTTCTCTGACATACAAATTTTCCATAAGAACAGATCCTATGCTATGCTAATATGTCTGTAAAGGCATTTAGCCTTTATGGTCAACTTACCGTAGCTGTGCCTGAAAGTCGTAGTGGGGGCAGCCTGTTAAAACATACGGGCTGGACCACTTTCGATAAAGCGAAAGCAGATTCTAACTGTAATATGGCAACGTCACCCCTAAAGTTTTGCTTTTCTCCGCGATATTCGGTATGCTTGACAATTTTTTTGACCTAAAATATAACAGTAATAGTTTCTAGTAATAATGGCATTAGCTGAAAAGCTGTATATATATATATATATATATATATATATATATATATATATATATAGACGGCACTGTCAAAACTAGACAGTTAGGTTATTTGTAAATATTTATTTTGATTTGTACCGTAGTTAGAAGTATATTTTTCAGTCTTCCAAATCTGTATTTTCATTTTGATTGTCACCACGATGGACGTTGGTTTCAATCTCAGGCTAAGTAAAGAAAGGAGATTTCAATATACACCGCTTTATTTTTTTTCTTTTTATGAACTGTTATGTTGACAATATGATATTACCTAAATGATACGGATCAAGATTCATCAAAATCTACGTTCAGACACACTAAAAATATCCCAAATAAAGAACTAAGGTAAGTTTAACAGTTAGTAAAATTTTATTTCCTCTGAACTTTAATGATCTTAATATACAATCATTGGATTTATTAATTTCAATATGTCTAAGAAAAGTTTTACTTTGAAATCTGTACATTTTCATAAAAAATCTTCTGACATTTTATATCTGTGTATATATGTGTGTAGAAAATGTATAAAATTTATTTAAATATATTTGATTTCTAATACTAACATTTAGATTAAACTGATGATGAAATTGTCTATTGTCTCGGATAGTAATGTAGATCTTTATGTTGTAAATAACAAATAATAAATCCCTTTAACTAGCCAAATGAACACTTTTATAATCAATGCCTTGGTAAGAATTGCATTGCTTTGATATATAAAATAAGGACCTTTATTCAAGCCACAAAAAATATGGCACTAAGAAATTCAGACATTGTAAACTCTATTATAACAATTTGCAGCGTGTAGGTAGACACATATATGGACAGAGAGGCTTTTCATCTGAAGTTTCAACTATCACCATACCCTTTAATTTTCTTATTTTTTACCCAGTTGTCAGCGTTTTTGTAAACTTTTGTAAGTGTGTTAGTTTTGTTGACAGAATCAGGATCAACATGAATACTCAAAAACAATTACGTTCTATGGAACATACCATATTGATTTTTTGATTCCTATAACATGTTTACTTTATTTTTGAATTGTTAGCATCTTACTAATATTTGAAAATTTAAGACCTCATAGAATTTAAATTGATAAACTTAGCAGTGGCGGCTCATGGTTAACTTTTCAGGGGGGGTCAATAAAATGCCCTTATCCCTTCGCAATCACATATCCAGTCACATAAATCGTATATCTTTTTACTAAAATAACAATTTACATTTTTGTTTTTGTCTTTCAATTAATTTAAACCACAAAATCAACAAACAAGTCTTGAAAATAAAATAAATTCTATACAAATTAAATAATGGTAACCACAACCTATCACACGATTCACATTAAACGTATCAACTGACAAAAAAGTTTAAGTTTCCTCGGCGCAGCTGTTGACCCAAAATTTGCCAACGTAAACCGTATATTACCTATGCGCCCCTATGCCAATTCAATCGGGAACACTCGGGGAAAACTCGCCTCCGTTTATAACCACGAGGACATCGCCAGCCTCGTGGTCCAACGAAACGAAACCTTTCAACGAGTTTACACGCTTAGAATAATAGAAGAAATTTCCAAATTTAAAAGAAGTTAAAAAAATAAAAATTATTTATTATTTTGTTTGGAAATATTATTGGGGGGTCATTGACCATACGACCTAATGGAGGAGCCGCCACTGAAACTTAGAGGAAAATAGTTAATTTTAAAAATTTTCCATTTTGCTCAGCTCCATTTCGGTATTTTTTTACTCCTTGCATATGCTATCTCAAGTTTTAATAGCCTAGTAATATTTTCTCGGGCAGAAGAACTTTTTATAGATTAACCTTTTTTTTTGTAAAATTGAAAATAAAATTTTCTCGTATATACAGAAATTAAGTAGACACACTGTATATAAATGCTCTAAAACTGTTACTAAATTTCTGTACATTGCCCATACTCTGTGATGTCAATACCTAGCATAATATTAATTTTGGGTGCCAAATAACCAGTGGATCTAATATTAATATTTGATTTTCATTTTTTTTTAGTTTGGAAGTTTTGTAAACAAACACAGAAGTGGATTCTGGGAATACCATAAGTGAGGCTGCCACAGTTCCTCTATTCATGAGTTATTTTTAAAATCGAGTTTAGTACATTGGCTAGTAATTGTAGTGCATTGAATTCTTGCAAAAGTCACGCCATTGTACCATATCTTATGAGGGACTCTACCATACTGCAAGTTTTTTAATATTCCATTTAATTAATATAATTCATCAAATGGTTTTTTAAATTTATATTATAATCAAACTTTCAATATATGATATTGCAAAAAATGTCCAAACCATTATAAATGATAACATCACAAATTTAGTACAGTTGAATGACTTTTTCAAAAAGTTACTTAAAACAGTAATTGTATGCGTTTTTTAAAACTATTGAAATGTTTACATTGGAAACGCAAAGAAACAAACAGCAAATAATGCTCATGCTTGTAGTTGCAAAAAAACAATAATAATTGCTCTAATGTATTGTAAATAAACAAAACAGTACAGAGTATTCATTTTAACACTTTTGCCAGGCATCTTAAATCCTACCAGGACCCGGGGTAATTATTTAGTAGAAGCCTCTTACTTTCATGCCTAAAAGTAGTTAGTTCCTTAACAACAAATAATTTCTGCTAGTATAATGATTTATGATATAGTGTGAACTACTATCTATTTGTAGAGAAAAAATATCAGTTTTGTGAAAAACTTATATCGAATAATTACCTTTTTACAAAATTTCAGAATCTAATTTTCACATTACGTCAGATTACGTTGGGTTTGTATCCGACGTAATCTGAGCCGGTAATCGGCATACCGTTAACTCTGTGTATCGTTAGAGTCTCGGCGAGTCTTTGAAAGAAATTTTCGACCAGTGGTGGCTCTTGGTGAATTATATTAGGAGGTCAATAACAAATTTAAAAATAGGCATATTTAAAATAAAAATAAATATCTTATCTTTAAATTAAGCTTTAAATTCTCTTGAAGTTCAGGTCTACTCTTTTTCTTTAGAATTGGAAAAATGCTGAATGTTCGTTAAAATTGCACGCACATTCATTTTATAAACGATTTCTCGATACTTAACATTGCTAAACCGGATAGTCTATCTTGGCCCAACTCCTCAACAAAATTTATTAGCCCTCGAAAAACCCCTGGATTTTCAGACAAAGCCGTTTCATCATATAATTTTGAATAAAATATAACGATTTTTGTATACATTTTCGTTAAACTCTCCAAGGGATTTTCTATAAGCTCTGTCTAGCTGAGTGCGAATGTCAACACTACCGACCGTAGCATAGTTCACCGAACATTTCATGTGATCTGCAGAAAACGCATGTTTTTTTATTTTTTCTTTTAAGTGTTTTAAGTCTTTAACACCGGTTTTGCACCATAATGAGTCTGACGAGTCCTTAGAAAACAACAAACATAACAGTAAAATGAGTTAGAGACTTCACAACCACATATCCGGTTAGCTAAATCGTACATACTTTTGCGAAAGTTTCGATGAACCTCTTTATTATTGTTTTTACTAGTTTGTCGTATATTAAGTTCTGGCAAATTGCGACCACTTACCTTGAATTCGGTTATTTTCTCAAAATTAAGTTCGTTAGCACTCTTTAGATGCTTAATTTCTTGCACTACCGACATTTTATTTCATCTATATTCACAACTCAAACATAGACCACATGGATCATAAAAATAAAAAAATTTATATTACAAAAAACATTATATAAATCAACTTTCATCGATTAAAAAACAACATCGAGTTAGAATATCGACCGCGCGACCTCTGAACAATTGAACTTCCGTATGCCGACGTGATGCCGCGACCGATCGATCGAATTATGAGAAGAGACCGGCTGATGGCCCAAATCGCGATTTCATATTCCATTTGCTATCACGTTCGGCTGCCGCTCGGTAGCTGTGAAATCTTCGGGTGCTTTTGTCAAGCTTTAAGCTAATCATGGCAATTCGGACTGCCCAGCCTAGTCCTAAAGGAACGCAACGAGACCATTCGAACCGCCGCGCGCGGGTAATAGTTTAGCGTATTTAACTTTTCTCAAGGTTCGCGTTTTATTACAACTATTAGGAGGGACGGTCAAACAAAAAATTTATTTTCTGAAATATTTTTGGGGGTTCATTGACCAAATGACCCTATGGAAGAGCCGCCACTGTTTTCAACTATTATATTTTTGGAATAAACCGTTCGTTGTTCTTTAACCTGTCTGGGTATCAATAATGTATTTCAGAATAGGAAGAGTTCGCTTACCTTAAGATATTGCGCAGTATCATTATCTCTAGCATCCATGTAGTTTCTATAATATTTTCCAGCCGCAACTCTGTAAAACTTCTCTTTATAGGGCACTCCCTGCTCTTGAGTTGTCACACAATGGGCAGCTAAAAGTAAGTTCAAATTGACATAAGTATTGTTCCGGATTGGCCGGTACACAAACACGTAGAATCTGAATGCACTCCTTTTATTCAAAACACAGGTTACAGGTATCAAAGGTAGAGACTGGTTATACTTAACAATCGTAACTAAGGTAACTTTAAACTTGTCAATGTCAGGTTTTTAACACTTCGAAATCTCAATTATAACTGAATCCAAATGAGGCCTCGCGGCGCGCTTATATAGCCTTTAGAAAAGGATGGAATGATCTAGAAAATTCTAGAATAATCTAAATAGTACAGGGTGAGATGAATTAAGCCTAACAGAACATTCGAGAACGATTTTTGACACTAACAGTCGTTACATGGATAAAAATTAAGGTAAGTCTACTTCAATAAAATAACAAACAATAAATAAATTCATCTAAATCTTAACAAATCTATGACTAGGGCTAAATTCGTAACATTACCCCCTTCCCAGAGTTGATCGTCCCGATCAAACATCTTCGGTATCTTGGTAACGGGCTAATCGATGGAGATGCACCACTTTCATTTTGCATGAGGGGTTTTCTGAATCCGGTATACCAAGTCATTCAGTCGGGTCACCACACGATACGGGCCTTCCCATGATTTCTGCAACTTCGGCGAGCGTCCCTTAGTTCTTTTTGGATTGTATAACCAAACTTTTTCACCGACTGTAAATCCAGTGTGATCGGCTCGTAGATCGTAACGTGACTTTATTCTATCGCTTTCTATCTGTAATTTATGGCGGACTTCTTCATGGATTTCTCTGAGGCGTTTACTAACCTGGCTGGCATAATCCGTAGTAGTTATCTTATAGTTCGGAGGTCGTCCAGTCAAGAGGTCGACTGGAAGCTGTAGATCAGATATAAATATTACACTGGCAGGTGTTTTTCCAGTGGGTTCATGAACTGCAGAGCGATAGGCCAGTAAAAATGGTTGAATACATTTATCCCAGTCACTTTGTTGTTCATTTACTTGGATTTTTAGGTAGTTCTCCAAAGTTCTATTAAATCTTTCAACCATTCCATCTGACTGCGGATGAAGAGGTGTTGTTCTTGTCTTATGAATTCCTAATAGGCTGCACAAGCTTTTGAATACATCGGATTCAAAATTTCTGCCTTGGTCGGAGTGTATTTCCCTTGGAATTCCATATCGGCAAATCCATTCATGAAATAGTACGTCGGCGACAGTGATGGCTTCTTGATTGGGTATTGCGTAGACTTCTGGCCATTTGCTGAAGTAATCCATCGCTACTAACACAAAGCGATTCCCGGACTTACTAAATGGAAATGGTCCTGCTACATCTATGGCAATTCGTTCGAAGGGTGCTCCCACGTTGTACTGCTTCATTTTGCCACGAGTACGAGTTTGGGGTCCTTTACTGGCGGCGCAGTCTTCGCAGGTTCGGCACCAATCTTTAACATCTGTACGACTTCCTAACCAATAAAACCTTTCTCGAACTTTTTCAAGAGTCTTCATAACACCAAAATGTCCTCCGCCTACACCGTTGTGTACGGCTTGCAACACTTCAGGAATTCTCTTTGAGGGCAAAATAGTTTGGTATTTGTTATTTTTGCCATCAGAACTTTCCCAGATTCTTTTTAACAGGCCGTCTTTTATCACCAAAGAGTCCCATAAAGCCCAGTATCCTTTAAATTTCTGGGATTTGGCTGCAATTTCTTGGTAACAAGGTCTTGGTGAATTTTCTAATTTCAGTTTAATTATAGAACCAATATCTGGGTCTTCTTGCTGATCTTTGGATAATATTTTAGAGTCCCACTCTGGAGAGCTTTGAAGTGCTGTTCTTCGGCAATGAAAATCGTCAGGATCTTCTCTTTCCTCGTGTCTGTTGCAATGTTTACAATTTTCTGGGCTGGGAAATAGGCTATTACTTTTTCTTCGCCATTTTGTACTTGTGACAAAATACCACCAATAGCGGCATTGCTAGCATCGGTGTCTACAATAAACATCTGGGATGGCTTAGGATATGACAACACTGCAGGATTACACAAGGCTTGCTTCAAGTTGTTAAATGCTTCTCCACATTCTTGGGTCCATATATAGCTGTGACTGCTTTCAGTAAGTCGATGTAATGGTCTAGCGATATTAGCAAAACGTTTTATGAATCGTCTGTAGTACGTACAAAGTCCCAGAAAACTCCTTAGTTCATGTCTGTCCTTTGGTATTGGCCAATTTTGAATGGTTTCAGTCTTCTCAGGATCGGTTTTTACTCCATGTTCGGTAATTACATGGCCTAGATATTTCACTTCTTTTTGAAAAAAACTGGCACTTTTTGGGACTGAGTTTTAAGCCAGCCATTCTCAGTTTCTGGAAAACAGCTTCAATATTCTTTAAATGACCTTCAAATGTTTTCCCAAGAATAATGATGTCATCTAAATATACTAGGCATGTTTCCCATGTCATTCCATGTAATGTCAGTTCCATTAAACGTTCAAAAGTTGCTGGGGCGTTGCATAATCCAAAAGGCATAACTTTAAATTGCCACAGTCCAGTCCCAGTAGAAAACGCTGTCTTTTCTTTGTCATCTGGATTAAGCTTAACTTGCAAATAACCACTTTTCAAGTCTAGGGTTGAGAACCATTTTGATCCTGTTAAAGTGTCCAAGGTATCATCAATTCTTGGTAAGGGAAAGCTATCTTTCTTTGTGACGTCATTGAGCCTGCGGAAGTCGACGCAGAATCTGGTGGAGCCATCTTTCTTCTTAACTAAGACTACTGGTGACGACCATGGACTTTGAGATGGTTCTATAATGTCTTGTTTTTCCATATCCCTAAGCATCTGATTAACTTCATGTCGCTTTGCCAAAGGTATTCGCCTTGGAGGCTGTTTTATCGGCGCTGCATCACCAGTATTAATTCGATGTTGAACTATGTTAGTTTTTCCTAAGTCGCTGTCATACAGAGAGAAAACATTTTGATTTCTTCTCAAAAGTTCTTCCAACTTGGTCATCTGAACCTTATTCAGTAAATGTGGCGATTTCACCAGGTCTTGGAGTACCTTAGGTAAAGTAGTTCCAGGTTCTGAAGGTGGTACGTTTGTACAGGTAAATATTGTATTAGCAGGTTGACAGGTTCCGATCTTGTCACCTTTTTTTACTTGCTGGGGATGACCTTTTAGATTCATCATTTTGACAAACATCATGTTTCCTCTACAATGAGTTAAGGTTCTTGCTGGTAAAATTCCCTTCGCATGTAGTGGACAGTCTTGAACTGGTTCGAATAAAATTACTTCTTCCTCAAAATCATCAAACGTCGCTTTTACTACACATTCTGAACAGGCAGGTAAGGTAGTATCTTCTAGCAAAACCACTTCTCGGATAGTGGAATTATTTCTTTGTGGCAGGTTCATAACTATTTCTTCATTTTTTTGTACGGAGGACTCGTTGAGGTATATCAAGAATAAACTGATTTTGGTTCATAACATCAAGACCAAGTATGACATCATCCATTATATCTGCGACGAAAATAGCGTGTATGAAGCTAGTGTTCCCCAGGGTTATTTCAGCCTCATGAATGCCTTTCACAGATATAATTTCACCGTTGGCGGTTTCCAAGACATATTTTTTGTATGGATTTTCTATCCTGCAAGGCGCTATAATGTCTGGCCTCACGATGGTGTGTGTTAAACCGGTATCCAGTACCATTTCACAGTCCCGACCGCATATCTTCCCCGATACTACCAAGCTAGAGCCATTATTCTGCAGCCGGGATACTTTGATTTTTGTTGTTGTCGATGGGGCTTGGTAGCACCTAGCCAGCTTTCGCCCCTTAAAACTGGCTAATGGGAGTTTTCCCTGAATATCTTCAGGAATCCCATTGCTGGTACATCGGCTTTGCACATGTCTCTCTTTACCACATTTCCAACAACGGATGCCTTTTCTTTGTCGGAAAGTTAAAGATTTATTTTCGTCTTTCTGATGTTTAAGAAGAATCTCTTGCAGTTCTTTTAAAAGGTTCGAAGCATTTTTATTTGTAGTCCGGTATTCTGGAGTGTACTGTAGTCTACGCAGTTTTCCTTGGCCCCTGGATGTTTGTTTAGCTGTTTCGAACTAAAGGGCATATGCCAGAGCTTCTGAAATCTTCTTTATCCTAGCCATTCTTAAAGCTTGGTTGGTATCAGGATCACGACGGCCTTCGATAAAACTGCTTACTGCCAACTCTTGCTTGATCTCTTCAGGGTAGGATGGATAAGTCAAGTTAATTAGTCGCACGATATCGGTTTCATACTCTTGAAGACTTTCGTTATATTTTTGTCTTCGACATTGAAGTTGTGCTTTATAAACCTCCTGTAGATGTGCTTCTCCATAACGCATTTCTAGATGGCTTACTAATGTCTCAAAGTCATTTTGTTTATCTTCGGGTATGTTCCTTAACACCTCCATTGCTTCGCCACGCAAGGAACAAACCAGCGCTCTTGCCTTTTCGGTGGAATCCCAAGTATTTCCTGTTGCGGCAGCTTCAAATTGTTTCAGGTAAGTAACCCACGGCACCTTACCATCGAACGTAGGTGGCTTTATCACATGCGATAAAGAGACAACGTCGGATTTGAATTCACTGTGCTGTCCAAATTTCTGCATCTGGGATCGTAAACTTTGGACTTCTTGCTGCATTTGGTTATGAACCTCCTGAACTTGCGTTTGCACTTTCTTCTCCATTTGTCCCATTTCCTCTTTTACATCTTCTTTGGTTAGCGCAGTTCAAGCAACGTTTTTCTAGTGATTTCTTCATGACTTTTTTCCATTTCTTGCATTTTTTGTTTTACGTCTTCTTGGTGCCTCCTCATATCTTCAAGTTCATTTTTTATGTCTTCTTGGTTCTTCCTCATGTCATCTATAAGTTCTTGCTTTAGTTCTTCTTGGTTCCTCTTCATATCTTCCTTAATTTCTTGCTTCATGTCTTCTTGATTTTTCTTCAAGTCGCCTAGTTCTTGCTTCATGTCTTCTTGGCCCCTCTTCATGTCTTCTTGGCCCCTCTTCATGTCTTCTTGGCCTCTCTTCATGTCTTCTTGGGTTTTCTTTATTTCTTGTTTTACATCTTCTTGGTTTTTCTGAATGTCATTATGCATTGCAATAATCAAGTTCATCAAAGAATCCAAATTTGCTGCCAAGATTATTGCTACTAATAGAAACTATTTCTTACTTCTTTAGCTTCAACTGGATCCTAATCCCGCTTCCGACACCAAATGTTCCGGATTGGCCGGTACACAAACACGTAGAATCTGAATGCACTCCTTTTATTCAAAACACAGGTTACAGGTATCAAAGGTAGAGACTGGTTATACTTAACAATCGTAACTAAGGTAACTTTAAACTTGTCAATGTCAGGTTTTTAACACTTCGAAATCTCAATTATAAGTGAATCCAAATGAGGCCTCGCGGCGCGCTTATATAGCCTTTAGAAAAGGATGGAATGATCTAGCCTAACAGAACATTCGAGAACGGTTTTTGACACTAACATAATCGTTACATGGATAAAAATTAAGTCTACTTCAATAAAATAACAAACAATAAATAAATTCATCTAAATCTTAACAAATCTATGACTAGGGCTAAATTCGTAACAGTATGTTTATTTGGCGCAGAAACTTCATCATCAACATCAATTTTCTTTGGCTTTTTTTAATTCAACGAAAAATATTTGACTATACAATGTGTATCCGATTCTAGTATACTTTTCAAGAAAAAATTACTAATGGAGTTTTACTTCTTGTTCGAAATAATGCACAGAGTGTCCCAAATCCGAGCCTCACCAATGTGATCTCGTAAGCCGTAAGAAATACAGAGTCGGTTAAAATGGGGTAAAGTTGCACAGTTGGGGGCCAATCCATATGCCAATAAGAAAAATCTGAAAATATTTTCGTTCCTGAAATAAAAAAAAAGAACTGAAATCTTCCTTTATTTGAAGAAATAATCGAAAATCAATATCACTTTCTCATTGCCACTTTTTCCCTTCTACCACACGGCAATATCACATTTTATATATGACTTTTCTTACGCGAGCTTCTTTGATCAACTTGCAAGTCATTTTCAGCAACAATTTTTGCTGAACGTATGGGTAGGAATTATTGGTGACTACCTAATTGGCCCATTTTTTACCAGCAAGATTAACAGAGGTGAATCCTATCCAGATTTTTTGAGAGAACATCTACCCAATTTGCTAGAAGATGTATTCCTATATATATATATATACTCATTTTAGTGTCCCTGCTCGTCAGCATTTCGACATTACTTACCCTAATCGCTGGGTCGGACGTGCAGGACCTTAAAATTGGCCAGCTCATAGTCCTCATATGAATCCTCTAGATTTCTATTTATGGGGTCATCTGAAGGCTCTGGTTTATAAAACTCCTGTACTAGATGTAAACGACTTGAGAAATCGAACAATCGACAATCGCAATGTCATAAGGATACTTCAGGGATTTTTGATAAACTGAAAAAACTGCAAAAAGAGTCCTTTGAGACGCCACTGGACTTAATAACTTCAATCTAGTTAGGGCTGAATTAGCGCCTTAGTGCTAAAAATGACTGCCAAATTTCAACCAAATCGGCTTAAGCACATTTATGATGTTTATAAAAAACCGATTTTTTTTTAAAAAAACTTTAACTTTTTTAAGATCACCTAAGGAATCACCTCCTGGAGTTAATATGTATATGTATATATATATATATATATATATATATATATATATATATATATATATATATATATATATATATATAGGGTGCTTCAAACACGGACTTATTTGGGAAAACATATTTTTTTGCAAATAACTTTACAATATTAGATCTATCTAGCTGCAGGCTATATATGGCAAACATGTGCCAAAGCAACGGAAGTTTGACATAACTTGTGCGCCATATAATATTTTAAACGTACAACGCAACATTCTGTTTTTGCAAGATTGATTTTGTAGTATGTCCACCCTGTATAGGTGTGGCGAAAAATTTTGTAATACGTATATGTATGATGCTTTATAAACTGGAAATTACCACCCAAACGCCCAATTTTAGATTTTTGATATTTTTTATAGTGGTTTGAAAAATAGCTCCAGTTTTCAAAAAATCACACATAACCTTAATTAACTCGGAAACTACGGAGAAATTGACTATAGTTTAAATTAGTAACTTATTTTTATTTTTGACAAGGAATCAAATAATGAACAGAAATCCAGGGTTCCCATTTAAATTTTTATAGTTGATGTCGTCCCTGCAGAATTGGGACATCCTGTATACATGGAAATATAGTGTTTTTTAAAAGAACTTCAAATTTTAGGAAAAGCTTTGTAAGAAACTTTTTTTGGTATCTATTACGGATTTCCAGATAGTAAATATAGTGAGTTCCTTTATGTGGAACACGGTATACTTAAATAATCGATTTTTTTTAAACTATAAACCATTATATGGAAACTGTTAGGCCAATTTGTGATATAGGACACTATAATCCGTTTAATTTTTATTAAAAAACTTCTTAATCGGGCTTTTGGTAATGTCTTGGAACAACTTTTCCAAATACTTAAAATTAAAACAAAGTTACTTTACCATTTACCTAACTTACACCCAATCAGACACGAATTGATATTTACCTGTAAGCACAATAGATGTAGTTAGCAGAGTTCCAGCGCATATATTGATGAAAATCGATGGGTTTTCTGAATCCTTGTTACTGTACAACGCCACTACCCATGGATAGCTCCCCCGTTTTACCACTCTACCATTAACCACAAGAGTTTGTGCAGATACTTGTTTCTCTCCGCATACTAGAATAATAAAAAAAGAAAAAAAAGTGATGATTACGAAATGTAATAGACAGACAGGCCGACAGACAGACCAGCAGAATTGAAAAAAACATGTTTTTCGGCATCTAGGGACCCTGAAACGTACAGGTCTGAAAAAATCTCGGAGGTGATTTTTTCACGATTTCAATAGTCTGTTACTTTTTTTAATTACATTTTTAACTATATAATTAAACGAATTAAATAAAAATAGTATTTTCCCATTTGATTCGGTCAATTTTTCCATTAACCATTATGCAGCTCGGTAAGGTTTCAATAAAAAAGCTGTAATATCGGTCAATTTTAGAGATGCTAAAGCGTAGTTCTAGTTTTTACATTATTATCCAAGAATTTTTGAGAAATTTTCCATTTGTTTCATTTTTGTTAAAAGACAAAGATATTACATACGTACGAAAAAAAATTGTTCAAAATCGATCCACTTGTTTAGAAGATATGACACTGAACTTGGGTCAAAATCAAGTTCGTCAGTTTTTTTGGAACTGAGTGTATATATACAGGGTGATTCATGAGGAAATGTCAATACTTCAGGTACATATTCAGGACCAAAAAATTAACATAAAAGTCTATATAAATAAGTGTCCGCAAGGCCTTAGTTCTCGAGATACAGGGTGTTAAAGTTTTTATTTAATTTTCCTATTTTTTAAATAAAATCTATGATAATGTAAATAATGGAGTGAAAATTGATATACGGGGGTTTTTTGGTATGACAAATTCGAATCTAATATTAGTATTGCTCTTACTTGTAGGGGGCGCCACCTACATGTCTTTCTACTCCTTCGAACAATCACAACTTTTTGGTACAGTCTTGTATTACATTTTTGAGTAAAACAAATTATTCCCTTGCCATTTCTACGTCAGAAAGGTATACCTGTTAAAAGTGGATACGAGCAACCGTTTTCGAGATATTTGGATTTAAAACAATTTCGGCGCATGTAATTTTTTATCGCAAAATTTGAAAAGTTTGTTATTTTGTCCAAATTTAAACGCATCTTGGCACAAAAGCTTTGAAATGAAAGACTAACACATTTTTTTGAGGTGTGTATTCAGTGCCTCAGACATAAACTATAAAGGTATTTAATTTTTATTAAAATTGTTATTATTAAGTTGTTTTTAATAAAATCTTACGTTTTAAAATTTCCAAAAATTTCACCATTTGCTTCTAAGCACAGGTCAGCTCTATGGTGTATAGCTCGGGTTGCTCTGTGGTTACATTCGGGCGCATTTCTTAGTGTTTGTGCTGCGTTTGTTATCCGATCCAATAATGCTTCTCTTGTATTTACTTTAGTGGAATATACCAGTGATTTGAACCATCCCCAAAGACAACAATCCAAAGGATTAAGGTCTGGCGATCTAGGTGGCCAATTAAACGGACCTCCCCGTCCAATCCATCGGTTTGGAAAGTTTTGGTTTAAAAAAACTCTTACAAATAAACTGTAGTGTGCAGGGACTCCATCATGCTGCAAATACATGTTTTGTCTTACATTAAGGGGAACATCTTCTAATAGATTTCGCAAGTGATTGTCAAGAAAGTTTAAATATTTTTCCCCTGTAAGACTACCGTCGATTATAAATGGACCAATTAAATGAACATTTAACATTCCACACCACACATTAATGCTAAATTTATGTTGGAAATTATGTTCTACTGTAGCGTGAGGATTTTGATAGGACCACCGGTGTTCATTGTGAAAATTATTTATACCATCACGCGTGAACTGTGCTTCATCAGTGAACAAAACATACCTATACAACCTTCGATCTTCATTAATCCAGTTACAGAATTGCATTCTCAACTCAAAATCACCCTCCTGCAAATGTTGAACCCGTTGTAAATGAAATGGGTATAAACAATTAATGTGAAGATTTCTCCAAGCAGACGATTGTGTAATTTGATAAGTATCTGCAATCCGCCTAGTGCTTATGCTTGGATCATTTTCAACGGCATTGAGTATAGCCTCTTCTACTTCAACGTTGGGTCCCGATTCCCTTTCAGATACAATTTTCGCACTTGGAAACATCCCAGATTCTCCACCAGTAGTGAAAACTTGTTGAAAAACTCTCCTATCTGGCACTCTT
Organism: Kuschelorhynchus macadamiae; assembly: GCA_030620095.1. Lineage (NCBI taxonomy): Eukaryota > Metazoa > Arthropoda > Insecta > Coleoptera > Curculionidae > Kuschelorhynchus > Kuschelorhynchus macadamiae. The sequence goes on along the minus strand of JAUTXW010005022.1, from coordinate 757,868 downwards.
CTATCTGGAAAACGACGCTGGTACTCCGCGACTGCTTGAATTGCGACCCCATCGCAGAAGCCATAGACGAATATCATATCTGCATATTCACGATGCGAGAATATTACAGGCATAATGACGTATTTAGATCTAAAGTTTCTTAAATGATTATTGTTAGATAATAAAAGTTATGAACAGAAATTGACAGTGACAAAATTTGGTCTTATTATTAACTGACATTACTATTGCTAAGTAACAGGAAAAACGATGAGAACACCAACCAGCAGTTGTTCTCTCAGGCAAGGCACACTTCTGTTTTTTACCATACATGCATACTTTATGTGAATTTGATAAAAAAAATCACATGCGCCGAAAGTGTTTTAAATCCAAATATCACGAAAACGGTTGCTCGTATCCACTTTTAACAGGTATACCTTTTTGACGTAGAAATGGCAAGGGAATAATTTGTTTTACTCAAAAATGTAATACAAGACTGTAATAAAAAGTTGTGGTTGTTCGAAGAAGTAGAAAGACATGTAGGTGGCGCCCCCTACAAGTAAGAGCAATACTAATATCAGATTCGAATTTGTCATACCAAAAAACCCCCGTATATCAATTTTCACTCCATTATTTACATTATCATAGATTTTATTTAAAAAATAGGAAAATTAAATAAAAACTTTAACACCCTGTATCTCGAGAATTAAGGCCTTGTGGACACTTATTTATATATACTTTTATGTTTATTTTTTGATCCTGAATATGTACCTGAAGTATTGACATTTCCTCATGAATCACCCTGTATATATATATATATATATATATATATATATATATATATATATATATATATATATATGTATGAGTATGGTCTGGTAATAGTTTGGTTGAAATCTATTATGGTGAAAGAAGATGGCAGCCTAGTGAAACGTTAAACAAATTATTACTAATTAAACTAATTATTCAATTTACCTCATATTTTGCACAAAAATTTTGGTATGAATCCAAGATAGCAAAGTAAAATGTCGGTATAATAAAATATTGAACATATCAGCCTGGAAAAACCACTTATAAGATTAATGTCAAATTTTGTGCAAGCATTGATATAGAGATAAACTCGTAAAGTCGTGGTACGAATTCAAGATGGCGAAACAAAATGACCTCCAAATAAAGTGCCATGATATACGAGAGGTCTATAAAAAGTAGTTAAAAACGTAGGTTTTAGAGTAGCCTACAAAACGGTGGCTGAGAAACTGGCTTCGATTGTGAAACATTAATTTTACCTCTGGCGGTGAGCTAATGCCACTAAGTCGGTTCGTGGTCCTATACGATTATAAGTTCTGGAACATATGGATTCGCATTATGACCAAATTTGACCTGTACATCGACGAAATCTATAATTGCGTTAATTGGACACTGTAATTAATTTTGTTTTCATTACGTTTGGGTGTTTCAAAAAATATGTCCATCACTTAACGAGAGGTTTTTTGACAAAAATAAGACAAAAATCAAACAAGATTCAAGTAAAAGTATTAATAGTGCGTTAGAACATTAAAACCAAGGACCAAAGTTGAAATGCCGTGAATGCTCCGGTCAAGTGATTATTATTTTTGTCATTGGTAACATTTAGTTAATTAGGTAGTTTATATTTATTATATTTTATAATTAAATTCTCCTAAATTTTATGCTCCATCTTAAAAAAGTTTTGAGCTTTTATCTTTTAATGAAAATAGTCACTGGAAAGGTTTATGGTCTATTATTTTAATAAATTTTTTACCATATTAATAGATATAAGTTATTTTTTTATAGTAGCATAACGTCACAAGCATTTAAGGTCCTTTATGCATAGGCTATTGGAATATCTTGTCCAAAGGGCTCTTGAGATCCATCTGCTCTTTAAAGCATTTTAAAAATTCTTGGTCTTTTTATAAGCATTTTTGTAAATTATTAATACATTTTCCATTATATTCTAAAAGTTGTTTGGTTGTTTTCGGAATAAGTTAATTTTTATAGCACTTACTTTATCAGTATTTGATTCAACTCCAGAAAGGGTAATGAATAGGTTACTTGCGTTCGAAAGAAATTTGAATTACTTAATTGTAATTTAAAATTGTTGTCGTGTAAACGAAGATATTCACTGCGTCATTTTTATAGAATATATTTATGTCATTTAAATAGACTTGTCTAGAAAGTCTGTAGTATTTGGTAAAGGGTATCGTTGGTTTGGAGTATCTTTATTAGTCGTCTGTAGTCGATGACAACACGAAACTTAGGTTGTTCACTAACGTCTAGTTTTTTGTGCACTACCCAACTTGGACAATCCTATGGAAAAATTGGTCTTATAATATTTGGGACTAACATTTTCCTAATTGCTTTTAAACAATTTTTTTTTACGAGTGGAGGCATAACGATAAATATCTGAGTAGATTGGTATTTTTTCGTTTTTATATCACTGGTATAGCTTAATTCATGTACTATGTACGAATTAATATTAAAGTAATAAAATGACTGCTGTTAACCTTCATAATAATGGTAACTGTAATTTATATCAATAAGCTCAGTATTTTTTCTGCCAAACTGTTCATATATAAGTTCGAGTAAATATAAGCAAAATTTTTTACTTTAAAATTTAAAACTGTTCTTTGGCTGTGGCAGGAATTTTGCAATTTCTAATTTTTTGAAATTATATATTAATTACTTATTCTGATCACAAACAAATCGTTATTTAGTATCTTATTTTGCAGTAATTTTATTTTTGTAAACGGCGTATTTCAAATATCTTTTCCAAAATTTATTTATTTGTTTTTAATGTTTCGACATTATCAAGACCATTGAGTTCGTCGACTATCGTAAAAATAGAAAAAGCATTTTAATAACATTGGTATAGGTGGATTAAACGCTAAACGAAAACAAAGGCACTCGAAAGCGACAAAAAATATTAATGGAGGTAAAAGAGGCTTAACATTTTGAAAAATCTCCTTTGAAACCCTAAAGACAAAGTCGACTTGAAGGAGAGGAGTGGCATCTATGAAATTAGTTGGGCAAACTAAACGATCCATAAACATTCGTTTTAAATAACATATGGCACATTTAAGATACGGAAGAACAGAAAAGTCAAGTGTTGCCTAACATGCTTTGGAAAACAAGCACCAAATAGGAATAAATAATCTTAAGTTGATTAAAAGTGTATCTAATAATAGATTACTGGATGCATTTGAGAGTATAGAAATAATTAAATGTGGAAAGAAATCACTAAATAAAGACCTATAAATAGGTCGGTAAAACTTTTTAAGTACTTTCTTGAACTTTTCCATATTATGTATTTCCTTGATTTTCTTTGGTAAATTATTATAATTGACCTTTTCAAAAATTACTTTTTATTAATAATGTCTGTTTGTCTAGTATTGTGATGGTGTATTGCCTTGGTCTTTTGAAACTTAACAAAGAAACAAAACAAAATACTAGAACTCAGTCTTATAATCATATAAGCCCCGCAATAAAATGGCTAAAGCTAGGAGAAGGCAGGGCAGGACTCGGTTTGCTTCAGTGAAATAACAAAAAAAAAACGAGGAAATGAACTAACAATAAACAAAAAAAATATTTAAAATCACTGAAAACTACTTTTGCAAAAAAAGTTGCAATCTTTCCTGTGTCGAATAGACTGCAGCCTCCGCTTCTGCTATAAAGATACTTTGGACGGTCCACCAAAGCGTTTATTGTAGTAGGTCGAGTCGCATATACTAAATCTTTTTACCTTAAATATTTATCAGTAATTTTACATACATTTGTTGTTAGTTTATTGTTAGTCGTTAGTTCATTTCGTCGTTTTTTTTGTTGTTCCACTGAAGCAGGTTAGAACTCGGTTTAATCTTTTTGCCCAAACCGAATCCTGCCCTGCCACGCCCTAGTTTTGGCTATTTTATTGCGAAGCTTATGTGATTATGACTGAGTTTTAGTATTTTTTGTTTTGTTCCTTTGTTGAGTTTTGTTCTGTACAGTTATGCAATATTACTAAAGTTTCTATTGGAGCCTTTTTTTTTCCAGTTTTCTGGTTTTCCCAAAATTTTAGAAAAAAAAGAAAATTGTTGTCATGTTAAATAAATTACTTGTCAAAAACTTCTGGTTCGTTTTGAAGCTAGATTAAATAACCGCAACCATTATTTAAATTTTAACGAAGATGTTAAGGAGGCTTCGGAACTATATTTATTAGGGTATGCTTATCATTTGTCGTATTTTATAATAAATACACTTTTATGAAGCTGTTGGCGTTTTAAAAAAAGGTGTCCAGAACGAAGACAACCCTGCGATATTACATTTCTTAGAATGAAAAGAAATCTAGTTGATTTCGGATGTTTCAATAAGCCGCGAAGCAAAACCTATAACAAGGAAAACGAGGGAGAGGTAGTTAATGTTCTGGCGTCCATTGATGTAGACTCTTTAAGTTCTTGCAGAAAAATCCATCAGAATGTTGGGATTCCAAAAAGCTGGGTACAAAAAATTTTAAGGAAACAAGGTCATAAACCATTTAAATTCAGATTGGTGCATACTTATATCATATCCGGGCGACGCCCAGCGTCGTATGATTTTCTGTAACTGGTAATGACTTTTATAGAAAAGTAATATGGTCCGAAGGTATATATAAGTAGAGCCGGAGTATTAAATAGGCATTCTAGATACTGGTCGCAAGAAAACGAGCATCGAATATTTCCTGGTGAACGACAGGGTAGGTTTGAGTTTAATATTTCTTGTTTCCTATTGGGTTCAAAAATAATGTATCGTATATACTAGGTCGGTATCAGGATGATATGCCTTTGACCTATTTACGCGACATATGTTTTCAGCAGGGTGGAGCACCTGCTCATAATTCCGGTAGAAAAAGGCAGTATTTGCAAAATAATTTTCTTGGAAAATGGATAGGGACCAATGGTCCTGTAAGATGGCCGGCGAGATCGCCAGTTCTCTCGGTTTTGGATAACTTCCTGTCAGGTACTTTAGAAAACAAAATATATAGGACAAGACATGATACCTTAGCCGATTTAATAAACGCCCCAAGAAGCGCATTCAATGAAATGTAACAACGACCGATTAGTATTTTGAATGCTTTAAGAAGGATACGAAAATTATGTAGGCTTTGTGTAAGGCAAAATGGACATCATTTCGAGCAATATCTTTAGGGTGTAGATTTAGTTTTCTGTTTATTTTAGTGATCTTTAGTGGTAGGATTAGTATTTGTTGTTGTTGTTAGTTGCTCTTTAGAGGTAGAATTATTAACATGTCCATTTTATTCAATTAATAATACTTCTCAAAATTGATGGATTCAAGGGTTTAGCAGTGAAAAACAGGTTAATAATCATTCTTTTTATTATAAAACCAAGTTTTCGCTCCGATTTTGAACCTTCTTCAATGTAAGATTAAAATTATAACTATGATAAATAATGTATGATAGCTAGGCTTAGGATAATTATGCATTTAAAAATCTAAAAATATGCATGCAAATATGATCCGAAACAAGGGAAAATATGCACTTAAAAATGCATTTATTATCGAATAAAAAAAACAGAAATAAAGCAAAAGTATAGCAATTAAAATATTATATTATTTACACTTCAAGGTATCCTTAAGACCTATTTTTACCAGTAATTATTACATTAATACAACTATATAATAAAAGTATTTTTTTTAAATAAAATTTTAATATATAGTTTATTAAAAAAACTAACTAAATAAACTTGTTTAAAATTCATTATTTACGCTATTCAACAAGTTGCTGTTACATTTTATAACTATATGATTATAACAAATTATCAAATTCAAATTTTCTTCTATTGTTTGACAATAGTACTTTATACTCAGAAAATACTCGTTCAACATCACAAGATACAATTGGAACACATTCAAACAAATTCAAATCACTGTCTATTAAAAGTGGTTCATTATCTGGATTCAATGTCTCTTTATTGTCCAAAACTGCACTAATATATTTCAAATTTTTGTAACCAATATGTTTTTGTAAAACTGTAGCTAATTTTTGACAAATTACTTTATGTTTAGTGTTAGTTACAGTTTCACTCATTTTTTCCATCATTTCTACGCTTTTTGACAAAGAAAGCCCTTTCAATCAATTATAGTATCAGACAAGCAAGAAAAATTGTTTTCAATATAAATTAAATCCTCACATACATCTTCTTTGCGCAAAATGTTTTGTGCTTCTTGTATACAATGTGACTATTCCGCATTAAATTGGTTGACTATGTTTTTTATTGCCTCGAAATGTTCTGTGTAATAAATGGCAGCGTTTATCCAAGTTTCCCATCTAGTTACAATTGGTCATGGTGGCAGGGGGATGTTTCCTGCAGTTTCCCTAAATGTTTCTACCCGAGTCGGAGCTGTTAGGAATACTTTCTTCACCGAGGAAATCAGATCGTTCACTCGTGGATAAGAAGCACGAACTTGTTCTGCAACTCGATGAAGTCTATGGGCAAGACATGTGACATGTATCATTTTAGGGTACAATATTTGTAGACCACTCATTGCTTTACACACGTATGGAGCAGCATCTGTAATTGCCACTAACACTTTATCATATTTAATACCACCGGGCCATAAAAGAGTGAGAGAGTCGTTGAAAAATCCAGCAACAGTTGAATGATTTACTTTGTCTAAGGCCTTCATTGTAAGTAAATATGATTTATCCCTTTCTTCTTCTACACCCAACACACCAAAAACAAACACATCTCCCCATATACTTTTATCTTCTACTTTTTCCCGCAATTCGGTAACTGTCTTATTGTACAAATCTTGAACATAGTTTCTCCTTAATTGGATTCATGTGGAATTGATGTCTTTGTGTACTGCTCTAAAAATGACTTCAGGGTACTGATAGAACTTTGATCGTTTGGGTCCCGGTCCTGGTGAAAATGCTGTGGTGATTAAAACTTGTTTCTGAACACACTTTTTACTTTTTTTGGATCTGATGCTTTGTAGTTCCTATGTGTTGTGTCACTTGGAATTTCTTGTTCGCAGTAATAGGAACCTCACAATATTTATAAAACAGCACAAAACCGTCAGTCGTAAAATCAGGAAAATCTTTCACGAATTGATTTAATACCGCACTTAATGGAACGCTTTTCTTTCGGCATATTGGACAATGTTCACGCCACAATGTGTAAACTAAACTGAAAAATTATTTCTAACATTCTTAGAACGTGCGTATTTATGATTGTAAATCCGTGGTAAATCCATAGTTTTTAAATCACAGATGTTTTATTGGGTATCTATAACAATTTTAGGAAAGGATGGGTAAAACCCTTGGTCTGCCAGCAACTAAACATTTTTTATTATTTTATTATTATGGATATACATCAAATTTGTCTTGGGAAATAAAAAAAATATATTCAGAAATATTAGAATATATGCATTTAACGGAAGCTTTCACGGCTTTGGTCAATTAAGAAATTATGGTTCTTGGGATTAGACCTATCAAATTGGAATTACTATCCGACGTTTCGCCTTCGATGAGCTGAGGCATCTTCAGGGATCTTTACTCCACGAAATCTGAACACTGAATGAGCTCGAAGAGATTCAGGCGGGCTTTTATACCCGACTTGTGCTCGCCGAACCGTGACCCTGTGTTAAGATCGATTTCCACGTGTGATGTAGACCGTAACTCGTATCTCTTTTTTCGTTATCTTTTAATTTTTTGTATGTTTAAATATTTCAATAGACTCTCAAACTTTTCGTTTATAAAAACCTGGTAGCGAATATCTTTATGGAAACTTTCGAGGATATTGCTCTAACATCCGCTCCACTAAAACCGAAGCACTGGTTCAGATATGTAGATGATACTTTTGTTCTTTGGCCTCATGGACAGGATAATCTCCTCATATTTCTGGACCACCTTAATCAGCAACATCATAATATCAAATTCACGATGGAAATTGAATCTAATGGAACAATTCCCTTTCTAGATGTATGTGTTCAAAGGAAGGAAAATGGTACATTAGGACATTCTGTGTATAGAAAACCGACGCATACAAATAGATACTTTAACGCAAATTCTCATCACCATCCAGCATTTTGATTTCTGATCAAGATTCTTTAACATCGGAAACATCGAAACTGACCGAAGCTCTCAGACGGAATGGCTATTGCACTGAAGATATTACACGTTCAATTAAAAAACATAGTAAATCAACTCCGCCAAAGGAGAATGATAAAGTGCCACCATTAGGTAGTGTTGTTCTTCCCTAAATATATGGCACTACAGACAAAATAGGACGATTACTTCGGCGGTCCAACAATCTTCAATACACATAAGAAGATTGGACAATGCTTGCGATCGCCGAAAGATCTTGTACCTTTCCAAATAGAAGGAGTATATAAAATTCCTTGCTCCTGTGGAGAAGTGTATGTGGGAGAAACAGGACGCTCAATATCAACTAGACTTAAGGAACATGAACGATGTATTAAAAAGAAACAAATTGTTCAATCTGCTGTAGCTGAATACCAGCATAACACTGGCCATTTCATAAATGTAAAGGAAACCAAGGTTCTAGCATCGGTTCCAGGTTTTTATAAACGAAAAGTTAGAGAATCTATTGAAATATTTAAACATACAAAAAATTTCAATAGAGATACGGGTTACGGTTACATCACACGTGGAAATCGATCTTTTTTACTTTGAAAGGCTTTATTAATTCCAAGAAGACACAAAAAAAATCTTATGCTAGGAATTAAAGCTACAGAAAAAAAAATACACTATATATTATCAGCAAATAGCACCTTAGAAACTAATTTATCTTGTGATTACACCATATTTTGCCAGAGAAAAAAAACACTATATTCTTTTCCTGAATTGGGAAAAAATATGAAAGTGATTGTAAAAAATACATAATACATTTTCATACAAGCATTGTTGTTAGATTTCAAGAGTAGACATAACATAAACATTTAATAAGTAGAACTTGTGTTTTATTCCAGGGTGATTAGTGTCCTTAAAAACTTACATTTTAAGTTTCTTCCTTTAGTTTTTCTTGTTATTTCATATAATATATGCTTATCCTTTTTGTTGAATGTTGATAATTCTATATTTAAAATGATTTATAAAAATTTTTTGTTCAACATATTTAATTTTTTTTTTAAAACCCCTTTCTACAAACTTAATTAATTTTTTTACATATATTTTTTATCTAAAGTACATATTAACCTAAGTCTAAGATATATTTTTTAAATTTAGTTTTAAATAGGGATGTACTATTTGTATTTCTAAGTGTACTTGGAAGTGTATTAAATAATTTCAGATAATTGTGATATATTGATTTTAAACCCGTATTTGTGAAGAATCTTGGAAGATGCAAATGTTCACACTGCCTGGTATAGGGTGTGTGTCTCTGCTCATTTTTTTGAAACTCAATAACAGATCGCTTATTTCCATGAATTATATAATATATATAAAATATTATTTTAAATTTATATATCCCTGAAATATCCATTAGTCTATTAGGCTTATACAGCAAATGGGTGGAAAAGCTTAAGGGAAGTTTAAATTTTTGACTGCCTTGTTCTGTAAGACTCTTAATGGGTTCAACACGACACAACTAGCTGTAGCCTACACTGATACCAAGTAGTGCAAATGACTATATATATGGGAAAAGTACAGTTGTTTACGAATTCTTAGACCTAACAGGTAACCAAGGCGATATAACAACCCAACAACTGATGCTACCTTTGAACTGATACGTCGCACATGCCTCTCCCAAGAGAGCCCCTCATCAATTAACAACCCAAGATACTTTATAACATTTTTATATTGAAGATAATAATCTCCAAACTTAATTGATTGGTCATTATAGGAGACACCTCTTCCAACAAACATGTACGATGATTTGTCTATATTTAAAGTTAGTTTGTGGGAAGACAACCAGGTTGCTATTATCTCTCACGTTTTATCAGTATTTTAATGTCATTTTTATTGTTGCCGCTATACATGAGTGTTGTGTCATCTGCATACAATTTAATTTTACCATGTAATTTTAAACTAAATATTGAATTTATATAAATTAGAAACAGTGTTGGTCCTATAATTGAGCCTTGAGGCACACCACAATGAATCAGTTCTTGTTGACTTAATGCGTTATTCACCGAAACAGACTTTCCTATTTTTGAGGTAGTTAACAAACCAAACAGAGGGTCACGGTTCGGCGAGCACAAGTCGGGTATAAAAGCCCGCCTGAATCTCTCCGAACTTATTCAGTGTTCAGATTTCGTGGAGTAAATATCCCTGAAGATGCCTCGTGCAATCGAAGGCGAAACGTCGGATAGTAATTCCAATTTGACACGGTCTAATCCCAAGAACCATGATTTCTTAATATATGTATTTTTCCTGTAATAACTGTAAAATATGCATTTAGACACAAAAAATATCCTAAGCCTAGTTATTACAAATCTACTTACGTTTTACATTATAATTATTGAATTATTAAATTGCTAAAATTTGAACATTTCTTGTAAAATAGTATAAAACAAGGTTGTACAAGGTAATAATTTACTGTAGGATCTAATAAAAATCTTGTTGTTAAATATACCCGAAAAATTCATTCGTTTTGTAAGCAATCCCAGCCTACTACCAAAAACTGAGTCTATCTCTAAAAAAATGTAAATTACTGGGCGATTCAAATAGAAAATTATATACTATTATATATTTTCGAGAAGCTTATTGTGAACTGAATAATATAAAATAAAAATATACGGGGTGTCCCATTTAAAAAATTAGTTTGTGTTATATCTCAAAAACGACAGCCCACATAAAAAATTTGACTACGCCACTGGATTCTACGTGAAAAACTGTATCATAGCCAGTTTTTACCTTTTCGATAAGTTAAACAACAACCAAAATACGAGGGGGGCCTAAAAATGCAATATTTTCAATTTCACACTGTATCTTAAAAACGAAGGAGGCTATGAAAATGTTGTTTCGGTCATCTTTCGTTTCACAAAAAAGTAGTATAATGTCGCGTAAACCGCAACCCTCTCTCTTCACTAATAAGAGAGATATCCCATAAAAACAACGAAAACGGGACACTCTGTACGCGTTCTAACGAATTGTTTATCAGAGTTGCGGGTTCGATCCCCGCTCGTACCATAACTTTTACTGTTGATTATATATTTCTAAAAAAAATACTGTAAATAAATACCTTCTTTACATCGTGGCTCTTGATATCCCCAGGTGCCATCCCGACAAACATTGATGCTGTATTCGGAGGCTGGCTCGTAATAAGGGTCACATTTATATGTAAGTTCTGTTCCATGTGTCGCTTTATCGCAAGGTATTACAGATTCATCCAGCTTGCACTGAAGGATTGCGTGATTATTGTTGTGATATTTGTCACAAAGCTCTGCAAAATATAAAGAACTTATTAGTAAATAGCATAGGAGCGGGATGTACGAGACTATAAGATTGGTTACTATCCTTTTATTTTTGTCCAATAATCCATAATAAAATAGTTATTTTCCTAACAAGTGCGCAGTGATAAGCTTTAAGTGCGGGAAAGACACTTTGCGCAAGTGTTAGGGACAATATTTTTTCCACGAATGTTACAAATTTTACAAACTTTTTACTTATTTATATAGGTGGGTTCTAAGCGCGGGTAAAACAATATTTTTTATACGTCATAATATTGTAAAAAAACCTTAAATAAATTAAATTGTAGTAAATCATCCATTATTCACAAAGAGACCTGTTTCTAAATTAAACAATAAACAGACGCTAAGTCTCGGTCTCAGTCAAAGTTTATAATAAAATAAAAATGGTGAGATTTGAACCCGTATCTTCTGGGTGAGAGGCAAGAATAATAGATTTACTGCTATTCGTGACGATAACAATATTTCGTTTTGGGTTTTTAGTTGTTAGGTAAATGATTAAAGATGAGGTTCGGTTCAAAATTAAGTATATCATTCGCGCAACATAAAACAGGGCTCCTTTTAGCTTTGGTTATTTCTATCTTCTCCAAAAGATCCAATTTTTTACCCTTCTGATATTCATGGATAACTGTTACGTCATCCGATGTATAGAAAATCGGTGGCCTGTAGATAGAAGATGTGATATCTGTATTTTTATGTTTGTTGACCAAATGAACGTGTTCTTGGACCCTGGTTGAGATCTTTCGTCCTGACTGTCCTATGTACGTGGCAGGACACTCTCCACACCTTAAAGCATAAACACCCGACTTTGACAGAAATTCAGGTTTATCTTTCATAGTCTTTCAAATGTCCTTTCAGTTGGTTGATAGTTTTAAAGGCGATAGAAATATCTAACCCTTTAAAGCAGGGGTGCTCAAACTTGAACTGCTGGCGATCTACCTCAATATGTTTAGACTACTTACGATCGACTCTGAGAGGCTGCAAGTATGTGTGATGCAGGGTTGTCGTACATACACGATACATACACCTTACGTACCTACCTACCTACCTAGGTAGGGTGTACCGTAGCATATATAGATATTAGCTTTCCGCACAATATAAATTATTTTAGTCAAGGTTTGGGTTAGGTTTAGTTAGGTTCTTCTCTACAATATCAATGAAAAAACTCATAGTTATTCAAAATTGCGAGATTGTTGGATGTGAAAAAACAAAAGAGTTATATATGGTGTTAAACTTAACTAAGGAGTGACTTTGGATGTTGAAGCGTGGCACTGCATGTCCTCAGCATACTTTTCATAAGATGGTACGTAACCACTGAGTGCTAATCGCAAGCATGATGACATATGATCGTCAGTTAGTCGATTGCGATATTTTGACTTAATTATCTTCATTTCAGAAAATGCAGACTCGCACAAGTAAGTTGACCCAAACATTGCTGTCAGTTGAAGGGCGATTTGCCTTAGATTCGGATATTTATCTTTAGATATAAAACACCAGAAATTTGTATCAGATGCTGTAGCTTTGAGATGTATGTCTGATATAATCTGCACCAACTCATTTTCAACAGAACATGAGTTCATATTAAACTGACTTGCTATTTCAGTAACTAATTCCTCAATGTTTTTACATGAAAAAGGATAACTCATAAATCATGCTACATTTACCAATTTACTACAATCATAAAAACGCATTTCGAATTGTCCCAAAATATTTGATAATTCAGCCTCATACGTATCATAATTCAACTGAGGAATCCTTGCTTTCAAAGACGGAAAACGTTTCAGATCCTTTCTTTTCAGTTGATCTATCATAAGTTGCAATTTACTTTTGAATGCGTTTACTGCGCTAATCATCTCGATAACAGTTTTTCCTTTACCTTGAAGCTCCAAGTTAATGGTGTTTAAGTGCATTGTGATGTCAGTCAAAAATGCCAAATCAGTCAACCATTTTTCGTTTTTCAACATCTGAGTGTCACCACCTCTTTCATCTAGAAAAGTTGTTATTTCGGGCAATAATTCTTGAAACCTTTCTAGGAATTTTCCGCGACTCAACCACCTGACGTCAGTGTGAATAACTAAATCAGTGTGTTCAGCTGACTCCCTATCTTCCAACTGCAACTTAAAGAGACGCCGTTAGAAACTACGTGCACGGATGGAATTCACAATTTTTGTTGCAATGCCCATAATTTCCTCTGTGTTTTAAACTTTTGAACACAAAACTTGTTGATGTATAATGCAATGGATTGAAAAAAATAAAGGGAAATCTTCATTAGCTCGACACAATGCCACAAAAATCGTTTTTGTTTCCAGTCATTGCTGGTGCTCCATCGGTTGTAATGTACACTAATTTATATATTGGTAGCTTGTAGTTTTTTACAAAATTGAAGAAAACGTCATATATATCTTCGCCACGGGTCCTTGATTGTCAAAAATTCTTCCTTAGCCAACATGTCATTGAATACCATCCGAATAAAAATACACAGCTGGGCAGTGTCTGTCATATCGGTGGATTTGTCGAATTGTAAAAAAAGTATGTACATTCCATGATATCATTTTTTAGTTTATCTGCCAACTCATGACTTCAATACGCCTTGTGACAGTCGGACGAGATAACTGAAGTTCTCTAATAGCAGACATGATTTCTGTTTTATTTTTAAAATCTCCAAATAAAGTCTCACACGCTTCAATAAATGCTTCCTTCACAACCGATCCATCTTCGAATGGTTTTTGTGTTTCGCCAATATATGAGATATTTTAAATGACGCGATCGTAGCAGCTTTTGTTTGTTTGGCTGGTCTTGTGAACATGGTTTGTTCTTTTTTCAAACAAGATATCAAATCACGTACTTTTCGTTTTCTTAATTCACTCTGTGGCGGAAAATCCTTTTCATAGTTTTTATGAACCGTTTTATGATGCCTCTCTGAGTTACCACACTTAGGTATTGCAACTGACGCACGACAAATAAAACAAATGCACTTATCCTTCATCATACAAAACAAACATTCTTCCTCCCAATCGTTATTAAAATGATACGTTTTAGATTTCTTCGCTGCACTCATTTTGTACTATTTAATAATAAACTTTGTATCGACGTAGTATTGCTTTCAAGTTGTAATTCAGAATGACTCCAATTCCTGCAGGCGCAACATTTATATCGGCCTGAACGAAAGTCTCGAATGTTCCCGTCAAACGTGCCGCCCGAAATTTCTAGAAAAGCGGCAAGAATAAAAAACGCGGCTTTTCTTTGACAAGTACCGCGCGTTCCTTTGATAAAGCCGCCTTTTGCCGCTAACAGAGTGTTATTTTATTACGTAATAAATGTTTGTAGTTTAATTAAGTACCTACTTATTAAAACATTTTTTCTTCTCGAGATCTACCCAAAAAGCACTCGCGATCGACCGTTTGAGCACCCCTGCTTTAAAGAATTTATCCAACTGGGTTGAAATATTTCCAAAATAAGAAATAGTTTTAAAAGTTTTAAAAGTCATTATTTGAGGCAGCATGTATAACGTTAAAGGACATTTTATATTTGTTAAAGAACTTAAAGTATAATTTGTTGATAGAATTTTGCGAGAAGCCGTTGTTAAATGCTATTTGCTTAATAGTATTTAGTTCTTTTTTAAAAGCGTCCTTAGATAGGGGTATTTTAAAAAGTCTATAAAAGAAACAATTTAAAGCTGCAAATTTATGTGTATGTGGGGAATTGGAATGAAACTGTATAATGTTGTCTGTAGAAGATGATTTTCTAAAAATCTCGAACTCTATTTGGCTACCATTTCTTATAAGCAAAAGATCTAGGAAAGGCAGCTTACCAAGACTTTCTTTCTCCAGGGTAAAGGTAATTTTATTATGGAGGGTGTTGATAAAGTTCAGAAAATCGGACAACTCTTGGTCATCTCCATTCCAGACCACGCAAATATCATCCACGTATCTCTTATATGTGATCAGATCGCGCAAAATGACTTCTCATGATCTTACTCTCTAAGTGGTTCATAAAGACTTCGCTGAGAAATGGGGAGAGGCAAGACCCCGTAGCTAAACCCGTTAGTTGTTTAAAAAACATGCCATTGAATTTAAAAAAGTTTTGGTCGAGGACTAAAGAGAGAAGAGAAATAAGGTTATCTTTAACTATATTTGGAAGATGCGTTTTTACTAACAGATCTCGGACTAAATTTATACACTCACCAGGAGGTATACTAGGGAATACGTTTTTGGCATCTAGTGATATTAGGATAGCTTCATTTGGTATTTTAATGTTTTTAAGATAGGTTGCCAAGCTCACTGAGTTTTTTATCGAGTGGATGTTTTGGAAACCTGTCACCTTAATATTTTATTAAGCCATGAAGATAAGTTATAGCATGGCGAGCTCGTGTAAGATACTACCGGTCTAATAGGAGTATTTTCTTTATGCACCTTCGGTAAACCATATAGTAATTTGTACTTGTTGGAATTGAAAAATTCTAGAGTAACCAGAGTTTGGTCGAGAACGTTCTTAACCTTGGCAAAAACGAGTTAGTTGGATCTTTATTAATCTTCTGGAAGTCTCCAGAATCCAAGAAGTTCAAAACCTTATGTAAGTAATCAGTACGTTTCATGATAACTACACAAGAGTATTTGTCTGCTTTAGTTATTATTAGGTCATGTGATTTAATTTTGTTTTTCAGAGAAGTAAGATTTTTGTCAAAGTAGTTTTTCTTTTTATTGTTTGGTATGTCGAAATTTAAAAAATTAATTATTTTAGCTCTAATAATATTTTTATAGCTTATATCTGTGCTCTGAATGATATTTTCCGCCTCAACTGCAAGGGTTTCTGTACATTTTATGAGATAAATTAAATTTTAAATTATGATTTAACAATTCTTCCCCTCCTTCTGTAAACGAAACATCTGTTAAATTAAGGTAACGTTTGTGAAACTGAAAAGGATTGTTGGACATATTTAATTGATGATTATTTGGTTCCCTGTTTTGTACTTTAAGATTTTTAAGTTTGTTATTTAGCCTAATAAAAGTATTATGTCCAAACGTTTCAACCTCGTCTCTTAACATTGAATCAACTATCACAAACTCCATAAAAGATAGTATAAAAGTTAAAGCCAAATAAAGGTATTTTAATTTCGAATTTACTGAGTTTAAAGTTCTATAGTGGCACTTTATTTCTTCCTTTAACCATACGATTTGAGCGATCCTAAGAGCGGTCTTTGACGATCTATTATAACTTCGGCACCTTATGTTAATGAATTTAGGGGTCAGCTTAAATAAAAGGCACTGTTGGAGAAATCAAATTTTAAGCAGCAGATTCTTCCGTGAAATTAGGTTTTTCCTGTAAAACTGGATGAGTTTCGCCTGACTATGGAACTTCAATAGTTTTCTCGCAAACTGACAAACTTGGTATTTCAACGGGATGATATTTTGCATTGCCACTTAAAATATCGTTGCGTAACTTTTTTTGTATGTAGTTGAGTCGATAATATATCCCTCCGCTACTGCTGATGACTTCCAGCCTCCTAAATGCTTTACATCGGTAAGTCATTTTCCGGAATCGGCCGGCAAACTTGCAGAGGAGCGACGAAAACGATGCCCCATGTAGAATTCAGGGTTGGGCAATTTTAGAAATGCCACAATTTCTGAAGGCATCTTCGCGAAATTGTTAATGCCGACACACTGTGTTGTGCACTTCCCTCTTTTAAAATTTATAGAAAAACGTTTCCATTGTTAATTTCGTCGGATATAACAAAAGAGCGTGAAGGGTAATTTTTTGAATCCTGAATTTTGAACACAATTAAATTTTCCTTGTCTTCAATGTTAACTGTTGTTAGTTTTGCTAATTCCTCTCTTATGCAGGCGCCTGCAAGCCCAAAAATAGTCACAACTTTCAACAAAAAATATATATCATCTAGCGCCTTATTCATGAAATTCGTTTGTTTTCTTTTGTAAAAATATTTGCTTTCTTTGGTTTGAAGCCAACATTTTGTTTTTTGAAAAAAGCAGTAAATTTGTAGAATTTGCTTATAACTATATTTTCTTTAACTTTTAAAACGACCTAATGCATTGAGTATTTAGCCCATAAAGTATTTGGTCTAAATTCTTTGCTTAATTCAAGAAAATAAGCTAATAGTACCTTTTCTTTAACCGTTGTCACACCTTTTTCTTTGGACCATTTTCCGAACAAGTCGTACTGCTTTTCATACTTCTGTTTTGATTTTGGTATTTTTCACCCGAACTATCCATTTTAAGCAGAATTACTTTTTTTGAAGCTTGTTTCAAATTATTGAATGTTTTGTATTTTGGTTGACATAGCAAAAAGACTGAAAGTGCGCACGCAAATGAAAAGGCAAAGTAGTCACTTTGCGCAAGCTCGTAGAAAAAATAATTAACCTAATACATTTTTATTTTAGGCCCAAAGAGTGGTGACTATCATGACGATCTTTAGAGCTTTTAGCACTAAATCACTTCCCAGGTAGCCTGATAATGGATATGCGGTCAGTTTACTATTTCGTAGGTGGACACAAACGACCTCACAGAGATGAATGGCTGA
Organism: Kuschelorhynchus macadamiae; assembly: GCA_030620095.1. Classification (NCBI taxonomy): domain Eukaryota; kingdom Metazoa; phylum Arthropoda; class Insecta; order Coleoptera; family Curculionidae; genus Kuschelorhynchus; species Kuschelorhynchus macadamiae. Next base: position 739,937 of record JAUTXW010005022.1, on the reverse strand, counting down.
CTGCCAACAAAATAATTACAGTAAGGGCGGTTCGAAGGGCCGTAAATTCCTTTCATAACAAGACTATTCAGAGCAAGTCTTATACCGGCCAGATGGTCTGCAACTAGGGTAATATATATACCTAAAGTGGGTCGAAATGATCCTCTACCAAGTTTGCTTAGACCAAAAAGTCTAACCTCCTTTCGGTTGAAAAGCCTGGAGAGAATCCTCGATGAGCACATCAGGGACGTAGCTCTTAGGCTCCGCTGAGTGAGCATCAGAATGCTTAGCAAACGGGCAAATCAACAGAACTGCCTCTCAGCAATCTTGTTGAGAGCATAAAAAACTCTCTAGATAACAAGGAGATTGCAGTCGCTGCAGATATCGAGGGAGCATTTAACAATGCCATTTCTGGATCACTCTATGATGCAATTACTGAAAGAGGGGTAGAACCCCTTATATGTGGCTGGATACAGGCAATGTTTGAAAACAGGAAAATAACAACATCTCTACAGGACGAGACAGCGAGCTTTAGAGCTGCTAGAGGATGTCCACAGGGAGAAGTGTTGTCGCCCTTGCTGTGGCCACTACTGGTGGAGAATCTGCTGGCTGTGGGAGATTGATCTGCAAGCATATGCTGATGATCTAGTCATCATAGTAAAAGGAAAGGTTGAAGAGAAAATCTTAGCAACCCTTCAGGAAGTACTGAACACCACACTAACATGGTGTGAGAGGGAAGAGATGTCTATCAATCCTAAATAAATGGTAGTAGTCTCCTTCACAAAGAAAAAGAAATCTGGAGAGACTTCGACCACCTTCCTTACGGGGACAGGTGATATCATTTTCAGCTGAAGTGAGATATTTGGGAATTATCCTGGATAAAAGGTTGAACTGGAATTCTTCTTCTTCTTCGGATGCGTATCCACTAATGGATGTTCGCGATCACATTTTCCATCTCCTCTCTATTCCTTGCAGTGTGTACCAAGGTCTGTATGTTGGTTAATCCAGTCCACTGTCGTATGTTGCGAAGCCAGGACATTTTTTTTCTGCCAATACCTCTACGGCCCTCGATTTTTCCCTCGATTATTAGTTGTAAAAGGCGGTATTTATCGTTTCTCATGATATGTCCCAAGTATGCGGTCTTCCTTTTCTTAATAACAGTAAACAGTTCGCGTTCCCTGTCAACTCGAGCTAGAACCTCCTCATTCGTGACCCTCGCTGTCCAAGGTATTTTTAATAATCTGCGGTATGTCCACATCTCAAAGGCCTCCAATCTGTTAATTGCGCTTGCTTTTAAGGTCCAACTCTCCACCCCATACAGTAATACCGACCACACATAGCATTTTATGAATCTCAGTCGCAATTCCAAGTCAAAGTCCGAGCAGGTGAACACGTGTCTAAGTTTTTGAAATGTCTGTCTAGCTTGTTCTATGCGACATTTTATTTCGTTATCCGATGTCCAGTCTTCATATAGCCAAGTGCCCAAATACTTGAATCTATTTCCTTTTTCTATAAGTATTGTGTTAAAAGTCAGTTCTGCATCCTCAACGGCTTCTGGATTTCTCGTTATGATCATGAATTTTGTCTTCCTTACATTTAGATTCATGCCCATTGATGCGCTATGTTCCCCCACTAAATTGACCAGTCGTTGTAAGTCTTCCAACTTATCGGCGATTAAGACCGTGTCATCGGCGTATCTAATGTTGTTAATCCATACTCCATTGACTTTAATGCCCATATTGACATCATCCAGTGCTTCTCGGCAGATGGCTTCCGAGTACAGGTTAAATAAGAGTGGAGACAAGACGCATCCCTGTCTTACTCCTCTTCGGATCCAGATGTTGTTTGAAAGACCATTTTCCCATTCAACACGTGCGGTCTGATGCCAGTATAAATTTTCAATACAAGTAATATCTTTCTGATCTATGTCAAGAGTCCTTAGTATTTGCATGAGCTTGTGGTGTTCTACTCGGTCAAATGCCTTTTCATAATCAATGAAGCATAAGAATATGTCTTTTCTTTGGTCGTAGCAATTCTGGACTAGTATATGTGTAGCTGTTATTGCTTCTCTTGTGCCCATCCCCTGCCTGAAACCAAACTGGGAGTCAGCCATGTCTCTTTCACATTTTTTATATATTCGTTGGTGGATTATTTTAAAAAAGATCTTCAGGGTGTGGCTCATGAGACTTATTAGTCGATAGTCGCCGCATGCTTTGGCCCTATTTACTTTAGGAATGCTGCTAGAATGCTCATCTGAATAAAATAATTCAGAAAGCTAAACTATCCCTGTGGACCTGCCGTAAAATCTACGGAAAGTTATAGGGTATGAGACCAAAACAGCTGTATTGGCTGTACCTACCGGTCATAAGACCAATGATAGCCTATGGTTCTGTAGCCTGGTGGAGCAAGGGACAACAAAGTGTTGCCCAAGCCAAATTGAGTGGACTGCAGAGACAGGCTTGCTTGTTGACAGTGGCCATGGAACTCCTTTTGAAAGTTCTACCACTCCACCTATTTGTGGAAGGGGAAGCAATGAGGATAACATACAGACTCCGTCATGTTACTAACAGCATGGTGAATAGCTCGAGCCACATGGAATCATCCAACATGCTGAAAGTTGTGAAAAACCACTACATGTTGAGAATGCCACCTGACCTGCTACCAAAAACTGTTAGTGCACAGCAACCCTACTCCGTGATCTTCCCAGGGAGAGAGGAGTGGGATCAGAATAAATCTGATCTACTTAAAGGAGAGCTGTGCCTATTCACAGACGGCTCCAAAAGCAATAAAGGTGTAGGAGCTGGAATCCATGGGGAATAACACCTCAATATTTCAAGTAGAAGTCCATGCTATCGAATTGTGTGCTAGAATGTTGCAGGATCAACAAACAACACATAAAACGATAAAAATATAATATTGGAACTGTCAAAAGGCACTTGTTTGCCTGGGAAGCGACAATCAAATCGCTCTTATCTGGATACCAGAACATGCAGGTTTGGAGGGAAATGAGTTTGCGGACCTTCTAGCAAAGAAAGGAGCAGGACAAGATTCGTGGGACCTGAACCAGCTTTAGGAGTAGCCCACGAAACGGCCAAGCGCGCAATCTTGGACTTGGTTGAGGAAAAACCTAATCTCTGTTGGCTTGGATTGCCAGGCGTGTCCCATGCAAAGGCATTTATCCCCCTTCCTATGAAGAAGAGGATAACAGAAAGTCTGTTAAATATGAACAGAATTAAGCTCAAAACAGCAGTAGGCCTATACACTGGCCATTGTGGTCTAAGTCATCACATGCACAGGATGGGGCTTGAAGACGAATCCGAGTGCCGCCTATGTATGGAGGATGATGAGACAGCCAGCTATGTGCTATATGAATGCTCGGCAGCTGCCAGGATCAGGTTCTTTATTTTTAGTAGAGATATACTGCTGCCCGAGGACTTGAAGAATACCTCCCCAAATGCAATGATAAGACTCATTGAGGATTTAGAGTTGCTTCGGGAAGTGTAAACATAGGTGTGAGCCACAATAGACCACAGAGTCGCAGTGGAGGGTCGGTTTGATCCACTCACTTTTAACCTAACCTAATCTATCATGACGATATGAACCACTCTAATTTTATGAAATGGGTTGAAACTCAGCTGCTACCAAATGTTTTAGTACTCGATAATGTATCTCAACACAATATAAAAATGTTGCACAAATAATGATTAAGTGACGACAGGATAAAAATATTGTTTTCGAAGAAAAATTAACAAAGACAGAACTTTACGCAATAATTCAAAACAATAAATATCGATTTCCGCCCACTTATGTATTAAATCAGTTATTAGAAAATAATGGTTACAAAACTGTAACATTTGCCGCCGTATCATTCCGAACTGATCCTTATAAATATGGGATATCTGGTAGGCAGCCCATATACTATATTTATGTTAGCCGACGTTAGAGGTCCTAACTCGTCAAAGATTTATATGTCGACACGTCACAGAATATGAGATATCATAAATAAAATGGAAACACATCATTGATACTACACTAGATCATCTATGTTTTAACGTTAACACTGGATCATCTCAAGAAAGCTGGCAGATCTAGACAGCAACAGTGGCTTAGATGTCTAGCCCTTACCATAATATGACTCAGATTCATTTTTTGGTACCTTAAAATATCTGTTTTAATAAGTTTAGGTTAGATTTCTAATAGTTAAGATATTTTTTAGGTCTGAATTATTTCAAGTTTAAATTATGTGGGTTGCTTGTCTAAATTATATCTCTTAATAATATTATAAGTATAATATTTGGATTGCATTTATACAGGGTTTGATAACGGATAGCGATATAAAAAAAGTTCAAATACAAAAGTTGTAGAACAATACGGGCTACATAACCTAAAATTATTTTCATTTATACAGGATGTCTCAAAAATCTGTAGCGAAGCAAAGTTGTGTTTTTTCTTATGGGACACCCTGTATATTTTTGCATATTTAGATTCTGCTCGTGATTCTACACATTTTTCGTATTACATGTCCTATGTCTAAATCTGATAGTTTTTCTAATATCTGCCACCATGTGGGCCGTTGGCTTTTTGATATAGGATTATGATTTTTGACAGGAACATTAACAAAAGTATGGGTTGACTTTCAACGTGAACAAAATTTGTCGGCGTTGTACAGGGGGTCCTAGATAAGTAGGAGAAATTAAAAAAATTAAAAACATCATATCTTCATTTTTTTAAATGGAATGTATAGTATTTTAATATTTTAGAATATTCGTGACCCAAAACCCTTTCTTTCGTTATAAATATGTCCTATACCTATTTGTCATAGTTTCCGAGATTTTGATATTTTTGTATTTATTATTTGGTTTTCAATGGCAATCGCCTTAGAATTTCCTTTATTATCGAATTTATAGAATTTTCCGAGGAATCCATTTAAAATAACAAAGTTGATATCCGAGGAACACTTGTATTTCAAATTTTCTCTGTTATTAAAAATAAAGGAATTAAGGGAGGTGGAAATCTCGGAGAATCACCCTGTACATTAATACACAGTAAAAAATGCAAAATTAAAAATTCAGTCTACTCTTTTTCTTTATGTAAAAAGGCAAATAAATATTTTAATTAAAGAGACACAACAGAAAAAGGAATCCTACAATCACTTGATTAAATGTTCAATATGACCACCATTTCTTTCAACACACACTTGTAGCCGATTCACAAAGAAATTGTTAACTCTATTCAGCATCGCGGCATTGATATTTGTACATGCATTTCTAATTCTCATTTTCATATTCTCTATGGTAGTGGGTGGCGTTTGGTAAACTTGCTCTTTAACAAAACCCCACAATAAAAAATCTAGTTTTGTGAGGTCCGGAGACCTTGTCGGCCATGATACTGGACCTCCCCTACCAATCCATTTATTTTCATAATTCGCGTCTAAAAATTGCCTCACCTGTCTGCTAAAATGTGTGCCGGAGCGCCATCTAGTTGGAACCACATCCGCCTCACTAGATTCAAAGGTAATTCGTCAATCCACTCCTGCAAACTGTTTTGCAGTAAATTTAGGAAAGTGTCTCCATTAACTCTATTTTCGAAAAAATAAGGTCCAATGATACGGTTTCCGATTATACCAGCCCATACATTAAGAGACCATCTATGCTGGTGATCCAAGAGGATAAAGAATCTGGGGTTTTCAGAACTATAATAGCGGAAATTATGTCGGTTGACGTATCCATTTTTATGAAATGTCGCTTCGTCAGTAAATAAAATGTTATTGAAAAAATCATGTTCTTCTCTATTTTTTGCTAATGCCCAAATACAAAATTCAAGTCTTCGATTGAAATCGTCTTGATCCAGCTCTTGTACCAGTTGAATATGGTATGGGTGAAATTTATGTTTTCTAATTATTCTATTTGCCGTAGATTTAGCTACACCTCTCTCCTTTTCTAACTGCCTACATGAAATATGAGGATTTTCAATTAAAGTTTGCATAACAAGATATTCAGTTTCTTCATTTGCGGCTCTTTTCTGCCTTTCCAATTTTTGTTCGTAATCGACATAGACAAATCGTTCTTTGAGTCTCACAAATGATACGTCATGAGGATGACGTTCGGCATTGCTAAACCGTTGCGCATAAACTCTACTTGCTAAAAAACAATTTTGATCACTTGCGCCCAAAACATAAATCATGTTAATCAATTCTTCTCTAGAAAAATTCATTTTGAATCAGTTTGAACACCGTTACTACAAGAGTTTGACATTTCGCCATGTCAACATTTTCCCCGTTTTCATTTGTTTTTACTTTAGGATTGTCTAAGGCATCTTCGTACATTAAGTTCTAACTAAATGTTGACACTACCTACGCTTTTATAATAGCCAAAATAGTAAATATTTAAGAATAGTTGGTAAAATATCTGTTCTAAGTCTTTAGGTCGCGATTCTTAGCACAATATTATGAGCTGAATTTTTAATTTTGCGTCACTTGTAGTGTATTATAATTAGAAAATTCGATAATAAAGCAAATTCTATGCAAACTATGACAAATAGGAATAGGACATATTTATAACGAAAGATAGGGTTTTGGGTCACGAATAGTCTAAAATATTAAAATACTATACATTCCATTTAAAAAAATTAAGATATGATGTTTTTAATTTTTTTAATTTCTCCTTATCTAGGACCCCCTGTAGAACGCCGACAAATTTTGTTCACGTTGAAAGTCAACCTATACTTTTGTTAATGTTCTTACCAAAAATCATAATCCTATATCAAAAAGCCAACGGCCCACGTCGTTTGAAAAAAGGCACTGCAATTCATAATTTTTTACAAAATGGCGGATATTAGAAAAACTGTCAGATTTAAACATAGGACATGTTATACAAAAAATGTGTAGAATCACGAGCAGAATATAAATATGCAAAAATATACAGGGTGTCCCATAAGAAAAAACACAACTTTGCTTCGCTACAGATTTTTGAAACACCCTGTATATATCCGTTATCAAGATATCAACCGAGAACGCACTATTGGGAAACCCTGTATATTATTTAATTGAGCAAGTCGCTACGCCACTGACCGGTATGCCACATCCGCTCGCATACCCGAGTACGTGGCTGTATCACCATTAAATTTGTATTACTATACTGCTAATATCACACTAAATTACAAAATCTCAGTAGGAAAATAGCCTAATTCCATATAAAGTAATCAATGAATTTTTATAATAACTCTGAAAAAAACAAACACACGCATTTCTCTGAACGACATACTTAGGCAATTAGGAAATACGGTGGAACTCCACTGGCCATCTCCTCTACAATATATGATCTCTTCATCTCTATCGTGTGCTGTTGACAACTTATACGTGTTGTCGCATCTAAATATGATCTGGGTTTTTGGCAGGACTCTTTGGTTTGCCAGAGCTGGTAGGGACTCGTCTTGAAAGTGTACCCAGCTTCCGTGAGCAGGCTGATTTGGGGTGATACACTGGTTTCTGAAAATAGTTCCTTTATTAGAGGTTTTTGCATATTCAATTGACTGTAGAAAAGGAAATAAGCTAAGCTCTTTGCTTAAGGTATTTTTTTCAGGTCATGAAACAACTGAATTTTGACAAACAAAAAAAAAGAGACAAAATCTTAAACGTCTAAAGGTTGTGTCGACATTCTGAGTAAAATTGTCACTATGTTAAATTATAGAGAATTAATTCTAAAACTGCGAGGTACGATTTTGCAAAGAAATAAATTGGGTTGGAAAACTTTATAATGTTGCTAATTTCCCCAACATTCCAACGGACGTAAATTGTTTTTTTACTTTCATGTTCCTAGAGAAAATCTTAAAAATCGACTTAAAAGTAATGGTCCTAACACTGGAACCTGTGGTGGACGATAGATCAAAATACAAGAGTTCTAACCACACTACACCACAAATTGTTACGTTCTGGACGCGCGTTTCGCTAACCAAGTTAGCATCATCAGCAGATGATATAAACTAAAGTAACTTATCCTATCCTATAACTATCCGTTGTCAAGTAAACAATAGAGGGACTATAGGGAACAGGCCCTCTGTCTTTATTTAGTGCTTTCTTACCACATTTAACTATTTCTATACTCTCAATTTTAATATCTTTTGATGTAAGCTCATTGTTTCCTAGTCTACCCATACCACTAGCTTTAGAGTACCTAAAGGAACTACTTGAAATCAATAATTTGAAGAAAGAAATTATTGATGAATATCTACTTCTTACAAAATTATGTATGAATCAAAATTTTTTTCAGTTCAACAATAAATATTATAAACAACTTGAGGGAACTGCGATGGGCAATTGCTTATCTCCGTTCCTTGCAAATTTGTTTATGTATAGATTAGAAACCCAGTTGTGTGTGGTATAGATACGTAGACGATATATTTGCTATTTTTGATACTAAAACAGAAAATTTGGACACTTTCTTAGGAACATTAAACCTTAAATATCCTTCCATTAATTTTACGTACGAAAAGGAGAAAAATGGGCAATTACCTTTTCTCGACACGTTAGTTATTAGAAATAACGATAAATTAGAATTTGATATTTATAGGAAATTTACTAATACTGATAGGTATATAACATCCGACTCATTTCGGAGAATCGGATTAAAAATATAGCTAAAAGTAATGGATATATTGGTAATTTTGTACATAAATTAGTAAATAGACATAAGCATAAGAAAATGTTAAAAGATGCCACTACTCTTCAAGCACCTGAGGCTCCCAATAAGTTCATAGTAATCCCATATGATCCCAGATATACGAGAGGTCTAGAAAAAGATTTTAGAGTAGCCTAGAAAACGGAGAACAGTTTGAAAAATCTCCTTGGAAACCCTAAAGACAAAGTCGACTTGAAGGAGAGGAGTGGCATCTATGAAATTAGCTGTAATGACTGCGATCTAAAATATGTTGGGCAAACTAAACGCTCCATAAACATTCGTTTTAAAGAACACATGGCACATTTAAGATACGGAAGAACAGAAAAGTCGAGCGTTGCTCAACATGCTTTAGAAAACAATCACCAAATAGGAATAAATAATCTTAAGTTGATTAAAAATGTATCTAATAATAGATTATTGGATGCATTTAAGAGTATAGAAATAGTTAAATGTGGTAAGAAAGCACTAAATAAAGACAGAGGGCCTATTCCCTATAGTCCCCTCTATTGTTTACTTGACAACGGTGCAGTCGGACTCAACCAAGTGTGACCACATTTACCTATAAATAGTCTCGGTTATGATAAGTTACTTTAATTTATATCATCTGCTGATGATGCTAACTTGGTTAGCGAAACGCGCGTCCAGAACGTAACAAGTTGTGGTGTAGTGTGGTTAGAACTCTTGTATTTTGATCAAAAGTAATGAACAAGAAAATTATATAAAATTATTTTATTCACCATTGTGGTTAGTTTTGTTTTATATAATAATTCTTTGACTTTATCTATTTCATTTTTTTTTGAGTCTTGGTAGTTTTTTTTGTTAAAACGTTTACAATCCATATTCAATATGTTTTACTTTTATAGTTTTATTATGAGTAAATGCTATATGATTTAAGTTCATGTGCCTACGTTAGGTTTTATCATTTTCATTTTTTTTTCGATATTTTGTTTAATTTATTTCTTATTCGTTATTTTTGAAAGGTTAAAGTTGAAAAGCCTTGTTTGATAAATTATAAATGAATTAAAATAACTAAAATATGTTCGAATTTTTTTGTGCAAAAATTTCCAGGAATTTTCCTTTGTATATATTGCAAAGCAAAGTTTTCGAAATGTTATAGAAGTTTCCGTGAATCTTGTGTATATAATTTTTCTCTAAGCCGCACCATTAGAATATACAGGACATTAAACATGTGTGATAATTGATGATTCTTCGATCAAATTTCTGATATGCTTCTATTCTGTGTGGGTATGTGCCCAAACATAATCTTGACTAGCGATCTGAATATCGATAGCATGAAAAAGACCAGTAAATACCACAACGATTGGAACATCGAAATCGGCGATAGACTATATGGTAACGAATATGAGTGAAAGTTCCGTTAAATGCACTTTTAAACAACCTCATTTGTCTGACCATCTCTTACAGGAACTAAACATAAATTTGAATCATGTACTGACCGAAAATAAAGCCCCGGGTAAAAGACGGCAAAGAGCAATAACAGAAAACAGCCTTGTAAATCTCAAATACAAACTACGGCATGAGACATGGAACAGCGACGATGCTGTCGATATAGACTCGGCTTTTAATGCTTTTCTACACAAAATTCAAGTGGCACTACGAACAATGAGACAAATAAAAGAGCAAAAAAAAAACAAAACTGGTACAATGACGAACTAAAACGGGAAAAGGACAATCTACACGATCTTTACTTACTTGCAATGCGAACAAAGGATATACAAACTTTAGAACACTATAAAGTCCGAAAAAAGCAATACAGGAAAAACATCAAAGAGGCAAAAATAAGATCTAACAAGAACAAAATCGAAAATGCAGTCAATCGCCCAAAGGAAATATGGTCCGTCATCAATGAAGAAATGGGAAGAAAAAAAAACAGCCTAAGCATATAGAACTGCAAGTCGAAGATGTACTAATAACTGACCAACAAAAAGTGGCTGATAAGTTTGGAGATTTCTTTTCCACAGTGGCGGAAACAAAAATCAAAGACCATTTTGGTCACAATTCTACCACACCACCCACGACTAGCAAACCTCAACTAAACTCTATCTTCCTTGAAGCTACAACAGAAAGGAAGTTATGGAGATTATCAGAGGCCTAAAAAATAAAAAATCGGTTGGCGTTGATGAAATTCCTGTGAGAGTGGTTAAAGCTGTGGCGGAGGAAATAATTGAACCAATTAAAACATTAATAAATGCTGCAATGATGACGGAAACCTTTCCATCGGTCTTGAAAATAGCAAAAGTCATTCCAATATTTAAAAAAGGAGACCCACACAGCTTTGAAAATTATAGACCCGTGTCCATTCTTAGCGTCTTCTCAAAAGTATTTGAAAAGGTTATCTACAACAGACTACTACAATTCCTTAACAAATACAAACTTATCAGCAACAATCAACATGGATTTAGAATGGAGAGGTCAATTGAAACAGCGGCTGTGGAGTTGATAGATTTCATCAATAAAGAACTCGATTTGGCCAAAGTGGTTGCAGCAGTTTTCTTTGATCGGTCGAGAGCGTTCGACACTCTTAATCTGGATTTTGCTCGACAAAAACTGTACAGCTTGGGAATACGGGGAAGAGCATTGTCGATTATAATGGCATTCTTAGGGAATAGGAAGCTTATGGTGAGTGCAAATGGATCAGAGTCTGAACAATATAATATCAATATAGGAGCAGCACAGGGTTCAATACCAGCACCACTGATATTTATCATGTTTATTAATGACCTAGTACTCCCAGGGAAAATGATTAAATTTGCTAACGATACATCGGTAGCAGTATCGGCAAATGATGAAGAGTCACTCATCAACGAGATCGCTATAGTAGCATGAGTGAATGGTGTACAAAAAAACCATCTTATACTAAATTCAGACAAAACAGTGAACGTCCATTTTTACAATAATCATCCAAGAGCCAACATTGTGGATGCTGCTGAATGTACAAAGTTTCTGGGTACTTATGTAGACGACAGAACAAACTGGGACCTACAAATAAATCATGTGTGCTCGGGGCTCAGCAAGGCCTACTATGCTCTACTTAAAATGAAGCACACCATCCCAGCAGTCACATTACTCACCATCTATTATGCAATGGCTTATCACTACTTGTCCTACAATATACTGCTGTGGGGACAGAGCACTCAGATCAACAGAGTGTTCATATGCCAGAAGAGGATCATTCGTTTGATGTTTGGGCTTGGGCCTCTGGAGACATATAAAGAAACCTTTAAAGGCTTTAAAATACTCACCGTCACTGCAATATACATACTAAAATGTGCATTATATGTATTCAAAAACAAAGAAAAGTTTTTGTAAAATCTGAATGTTCACAATTATGCCACAAGAAATGCCACTGCTCTATTGATCCCAAAGCACAAGACTACCCACTACGAGAAATCTCCTCACTAAGCTTGCATAAAAATTTACAATTGTCTACCGGACACTATGAAGACAATGAAAAGCGTGACGTCATTTCGGAATAGCCTGAAGACATTTTTATGTAACAACTCTCCTTATAATTTAAATGAATACCTCAGGAAATAAAATGCAAAGACAGTCTGTTCAAAAATGTTTTGTTTGTGTTAACACATCTATATGTATATCCATGGTTTCGTTATTTATGCATTTATTTATCTATATGTTGCATGTTTTATTTTATTTTTATTTTATTCTATTTTTAATCTACTTAATGCTATGCTGTTAATTTTAATTTATATTTAATGTTTTATACTTGACTTTTCTAATGTTATGTAACATGATCCTTGTAGAAATAAACATATTTGAATTTGAATTTGAATTTATTAGGAGCGAGAAATCAGTTTCAGTTTTGGAACATGTTATCACTACATAAAGACCCATTAAGTTAACAAACGACAACAGGGGTATATGCCCTATATTTATGGTCATCTTTTTTTACCCGGTATATTGCCTATTTTTATTAAACATATTTATAGCTTGGCTTCTTAACTAAAAATTATTAACTCTTAGAATTTTTTCATACAAGCTATAATTTTGGAGTTCATAATGTAATCATATGTTCATTATGTGTCTAAAGTTATTCGCAAAAGAAACAGAAAAGAAAAGCTATTTTCTTTCTACTAACCAATGGTAATGAACGAGACAGCATACAACTGAGCAAAATAGAGGACTAATATGAAAACAAACATTAAAGCATTTTTATTGGTTAGAACTGAGATAAGATAATCAACTGACTAGCAACAATTGCACGATATTCATTTTTAAATAATGTTATTGATATTAAATATTATTACTATTATAATTAAAAAAATTACAAAGCAGGATCTAGTAAACAGGAATAAAACAGTTTTCCTTTTTTACAATTAAGATAATAAATCGGTGTGTAATATTACCTGGTTCCTCCTGTTGAGGGTTCTGGGGTGACAGGTGTGACAGGAGTAGGTTTTAGTGACCCACAAGTTGCTTCATCTTCGTCAGAGTTGTCAAAACACTCTTGTATGCCGTTGCATCTGAAATTATTAATGTATTTTTATTGGTTTTTCCTTCTTGGATTCCATCACAAGAAAAACTGTATGACATGTTTAAGCCTTAAAACAGCTCAAGTAATTTCTTTTCAACTTAAAAATTCTATAACAAGTGCCTGTTAGGGTTTTAGTTCAGGCGGTAGGTTGTTTTGAACGGAAAAATTAAACATTATAATACTTTTTAATAGTACATTTCAAAGTAATGAAAAAACACAAATTCAAATACGCCCTATGAACGCACACCCCCTAAATATTCAATTTAGGGAGAAGACATTGGTTTATATGAGATAACTCGTTTTCTGCTTCCGACTGAGTGCCTGCAATAAAACTATCCGGGTCGATTCGATTCCATTGTGTAGTGAATGTAGAAATACATCGGACTTTAGATATTTACGAGGGCCTTTCAACAAATACCAGGACTGAATTTTTTATGGCCCAGTGCAACGAGCTACATATAAAACTTGGGTGTATTGTTATGATCCGGAGATGAAGCAACAGTGTACGGAGTAAGTAGAAAAAGGAGGACCACCTCCAAAAAAAGCACGTGCGCAAGAATCTGCCGCTAAAGCTATGGTCATCAGATTTTGATCACAAAGGCATGGTGTATACGCACATGGTCCCACATGACAGTACAGTAACTGCCAGTTATTATAAACAAGTTTTGTTCCAGTTGATGAAGGACCACATTCCCAAAAAACGACCTGAGCTGATTTGAAAGTGGAAACTTCATCATGATAACGCTCGCCCTCGTGTAGCGAATATAGTGATAGAGTTTTTGAACACTAAAAATATCAGGTCTGTACCGCATCCTCTATATAGTCCTGACATAGCTCCATGCGACTTCTATCTGTTTCCTCAAGCAAAAAAAGACCTCAAAGGACGACGATTTTAAGCAGAATTGGATGCTGTTAAGGCTTTAGAGGCGGTTTTGACGAAGCTTTCAAAGAATGGCTTTCCGCCATGTCTTTGAACAATGGCAGCACCGTGGGGATAAGGTTATTGCATTACAGGGGAACTATATAGAGCGTGATAAAAGTATTGTTGTTTAAGATTAATAAATAAAGTTTTGGTAGTACTAGTCCTAGTCTTTGTTGAAAGGCCCTCGTATTTAATACACAATTTTAGACACTACTATATATATATATATATATATATATATATATATATATATATATATATATATATAATGGACAACACGAAATCGCGGGGTTGCAGCCTAATAATCCTATTGATGTTACTGGGACATTAAATAGATGACTCTATTTACTTTGTGAAAGCTTTCGGATTTATTTTAATCCTTCATCAGTCACACTACAAAATGGTTTGTTAATATAAAGTAAATTACTAAAATATTTTAGACTTACTGTAAGTGAGGTTACAAATATAAACAGCTATCCAATAGGAAATTCATTTCTGTGAATGAAAGGAACACCTCTTTATATAAGTATTTAACACAAAACAAACAGACTGGAAAAAAACAATAACAAAAATTTTTTTTTTTTTGACTACACACGAAACCGTTGAAAGGTAGGTTTCCAATGTATTCGACCGGAGTCGAGGCTTAACTAGAATATTAAGAATAAAATATATGCACCTATTTGTTTCTTTTTTAGATAGCAAAAAAAAAATAATCCTTCTTTTGTGTTTTGAAGGCCAGGACGATTATTTGGTTTTAAGGTTTAATAAATTGCTATATATTATATTGAGATTCTGTATATCCGATTTTTTATTCATCGGGTTTTCCTGATTATTTATGTGCACCATTTCGAGAAAATTTCTTTTAAAATAATTAATTTCACATTCGAGAATCTCCGCCTCTGCGAAATTTGCTGAATGACCTGTGTCTCTTACGTGTTGGGAAAGGGCACATGCTTCGGGTTTTATTCTTATATCACTTTTATGAGATATTATTCTATCTTTTAGAGGCCTTGAGGTTTGCCCTATGTATTTTTTATTGCAATGTAAACAATCTATTTTATATACTACATTTGATTTGTTATGCCTTTTTGTTTTATCTTTAAGAGAACTAAAAAGTTTGCTCGTAGGTTTAACGGCTTTATTGGCTATAACAATATTTTCTTTTTTGAATATGTTCGCTAATTTAGGGGTTAATTCCTGAACGTATGGAAAGGAAACATACTTTTTTATTATTGGAGGGCTAGTAGAAACAGTTGGTGAATTGTTTGGTACTATAGTGTCAGTTGAATAGATTAATTTCTTTAGCAGGCTTTGAGGGTAAGAGTTGTCCAATAGTAGGTTATTTAGACGTTTTAGATTTTGATCCTTTAATGACTGATGACAGATTGACAAAATTCTATTTTTTAGGCCAAGTATGAGGTTTATTTTCATTTTTTCTGAATGGTATGAGAAATAATTTAAATATCTACCTGAGCTGCTTGGTTTTATGTACCAGTCCAATATAATTTTATTACTGTTGGTTCTAATAAGTCTTGTATCTAAAAATGGCACACTTCTCTCAGATTCCATTTCAATTGTGAATTTAATGTACTGATTATAATTATTGAAAATATTGAGTAGTTCTGTTTCGCTTCCAATCGGAATGGCGCAAATTAAATCATCAACATATTTTTTTAAAAAGGGTATTTCAAAGTTCAGCTTTGGGATGCAATCGTATAATAAATCATCCATTACGTATTGCGCTAAAATGGGAGACATTTTTGAGCCCATAGGGGTTCCGAAAACTTGTTTGTAAAATTGATTGTCAAAAGAGAAACAGGTATTGTTAAAAACAAATTCTATTATTTCTAAGAAGTTTGATTGATTTAAAGAACAGTGATTTTTGATTTTGGACCAATTTTTTTTAATACTAACTTTGACTAATTCTAATGGGATATTGGAAAATAAAGACGTAACATCTAAGCTTATAATGTGGTAATTTTCCGGTAGCTGAAACTCGTTAATAAAATTTGCAAAATTAAAAGAGTCTGCTATGTAGTATTCGTTATTATAATCGTATGCAGTGTTTAAAACCTCTGTAATAAAACCAGCTAGTTGAGGAGTTGGGGAATCTATGGAGGATATTATTGGTCTAAGAGAAATTGTGGGTTTATGTGTTTTTGGCAAACCGTAAAACTTGGGGCAAATAGAGTTATAAATCATCAATTTTTTCGCAGTAGCGTCGGATAGTTGTTTTGATTTTTTCAATTTTGAAATTATTTGGTTGGCTTTTTGTTGAATTGTAGATGTAGGATCGCGTGGAATTTTTTTGTAATAAACTTCGTCACTAAGTAAGGACATAGCCAGTTGTAAATATTGTTCTTTGTAAATTGCGACCGTGACGTTGCCTTTGTCAGATCTCGTAATGTAGATATCTGGGTGTTGTTTTAAAAAAATCTTGGTTTTATTATACCATTTAGTTGTCTCTGAGAAAGTAACCTCTTCTGTATGAAAATAATTGGTGATGACATTGGCCGCCTGTGCACTGTAAATATTTTTTTCACCCATATTGTCTACGTGTGATATTGTTAATTCAACGTCTGCTAAAATATGTGGGACTGAGACGTCCTTTTTGGAAACGGGGAGACAAAACTTGGGCCCTAATGATAGGATATTTTTTGCTTCTGTTGGAAAAACGACAGGTGTAAGATTTTTGAACCAACAGTCCTTAATTTTAATGCGATTTAATTTATTTGATTTAAGTTCGTCAATCTTTTTAAGATTGTTGCTTTTTGTCTTGTAAAAAGCCTGGTTATACACTATATTTTGTCTCCGGAAAATACTCAAGATATATATTTATAGGTATATATTCCTATATTCTCAGTCGATATGTGCTATAGTGCCTTTTCCATATTTCAACATTTCCGTGTGTTATCTATCTATAAATTTAAAATCTTACGGCTAAGTTTATTTAAAACTAAAAATCATCTGTCCAGTTCTTCCTTCTTGGACATTCACGAGGCCTGTAACTCCTTTGATTTGATATAATATGCCTAGGGGTTAACCCAAGACGTCTGCACTGGAGAAGAAATATCTTCCTATTTTTCAGCGAAGCTAGTTTGATGTTGAGTTTTGCCCAGTTTCTCAAGTAATTTGCACAATTTAAACCATATGTAGTAGAAATTTCCTGGTAAAACCCCATTCCTGATTAACAGATTCTTTATAATTTCACGGCTGTTTGAAAATGAAATGGACAACACGAAATAGCGGGGTTGCAGCCTAATAATCCTATTGATGTTACTGGGACATTAAATAGATGACTCTATTTACTTTGTGAAAGCTTTCGGATTTATTTTAATCCTTCATCAGTCACACTACAAAATGGTTTGTTAATATAAAGTAAATTATTAAAATATTTTAGACTTACTGTAAGTGAGGTTACAAATATAAACAGCTATCCAATAGGAAATTCATTTCTGTGAATGAAAGGAACACCTCTTTATATAAGTATTTAACACAAAACAAACAGACTGGAAAAAACAATAACAAAAAAATTTTTTTTTTTGACTTACACACGAAACCGTTGAAAGGTAGGTTTCCAATGTATTCGACCGGAGTCGAGGCTTAACTAGAATATTAAGAATAAAATATATGCACCTATTTGTTTCTTTTTTAGATAGCAAAAAAAAAATAATCCTTCTTTTGTGTTTTGAAGGCCAGGACGATTATTTGGTTTTAAGGTTTAATAAATTGCTATATATTATATTGAGATTCTGTATATCCGATTTTTTATTCATCGGGTTTTCCTGATTATTTATGTGCACCATTTCGAGAAAATTTCTTTTAAAATAATTAATTTCACATTCGAGAATCTCCGCCTCTGCGAAATTTGCTGAATGACCTGTGTCTCTTACGTGTTGGGAAAGGGCACATGCTTCGGGTTTTATTCTTATATCACTTTTATGAGATATTATTCTATCTTTTAGAGGCCTTGAGGTTTGCCCTATGTATTTTTTATTGCAATGTAAACAATCTATTTTATATACTACATTTGATTTGTTATGCCTTTTTGTTTTATCTTTAAGAGAACTAAAAAGTTTGCTCGTAGGTTTAACGGCTTTATTGGCTATAACAATATTTTCTTTTTTGAATATGTTCGCTAATTTAGGGGTTAATTCCTGAACGTATGGAAAGGAAACATACTTTTTTATTATTGGAGGGCTAGTAGAAACAGTTGGTGAATTGTTTGGTACTATAGTGTCAGTTGAATAGATTAATTTCTTTAGCAGGCTTTGAGGGTAAGAGTTGTCCAATAGTAGGTTATTTAGACGTTTTAGATTTTGATCCTTTAATGACTGATGACAGATTGACAAAATTCTATTTTTTAGGCCAAGTATGAGGTTTATTTTCATTTTTTCTCTTATTTATAACTCTATTTGCCCCAAGTTTTACGGTTTGCCAAAAACACATAAACCCACAATTTCTCTTAGACCAATAATATCCTCCATAGATTCCCCAACTGCTCAACTAGCTGGTTTTATTACAGAGGTTTTAAACACTGCATACGATTATAATAACGAATACTACATAGCAGACTCTTTTAATTTTGCAAATTTTATTAACGAGTTTCAGCTACCGGAAAATTACCACATTATAAGCTTAGATGTTACGTCTTTATTTTCCAATATCCCATTAGAATTAGTCAAAGTTAGTATTAAAAAAAATTGGTCCAAAATCAAAAATCACTGTTCTTTAAATCAATCAAACTTCTTAGAAATAATAGAATTTGTTTTTAACAATACCTGTTTCTCTTTTGACAATCAATTTTACAAACAAGTTTTCGGAACCCCTATGGGCTCAAAAATGTCTCCCATTTTAGCGCAATACGTAATGGATGATTTATTATACGATTGCATCCCAAAGCTGAACTTTGAAATACCCTTTTTAAAAAAATATGTTGATGATTTAATTTGCGCCATTCCGATTGGAAGCGAAACAGAGCTACTCAATATTTTCAATAATTATAATCAGTACATTAAATTCACAATTGAAATGGAATCTGAGAGAAGTGTGCCATTTTTAGATACAAGACTTATTAGAACCAACAGTAATAAAATTATATTGAACTGGTACATAAAACCAAGCAGCTCAGGTAGATATTTAAATTATTTCTCATACCATTCAGAAAAAATGAAAATAAACCTCATACTTGGCCTAAAAAATAGAATTTTGTCAATCTGTCATCAGTCATTAAAGGATCAAAATCTAAAACGTCTAAATAACCTACTATTGGACAACTCTTACCCTCAAAGCCTGCTAAAGAAATTAATCTATTCAACTGACACTATAGTACCAAACAATTCACCAACTGTTTCTACTAGCCCTCCAATAATAAAAAAGTATGTTTCCTTTCCATACGTTCAGGAATTAACCCCTAAATTAGCGAACATATTCAAAAAAGAAAATATTGTTATAGCCAATAAAGCCGTTAAACCTACGAGCAAACTTTTTAGTTCTCTTAAAGATAAAACAAAAAGGCATAACAAATCAAATGTAGTATATAAAATAGATTGTTTACATTGCAATAAAAAATACATAGGGCAAACCTCAAGGCCTCTAAAAGATAGAATAATATCTCATAAAAGTGATATAAGAATAAAACCCGAAGCATGTGCCCTTTCCCAACACGTAAGAGACACAGGTCATTCAGCAAATTTCGCAGAGGCGGAGATTCTCGAATGTGAAATCAATTATTTTAAAAGAAATTTTCTCGAAATGGTGCACATAAATAATCAGGAAAACCCGATGAATAAAAAATCGGATATACAGAATCTCAATATAATATATAGCAATTTATTAAACCTTAAAACCAAATAATCGTCCTGGCCTTCAAAACACAAAAGAAGGATTATTTTTTTTTTGCTATCTAAAAAAGAAACAAATAGGTGCATATATTTTATTCTTAATATTCTAGTTAAGCCTCGACTCCGGTCGAATACATTGGAAACCTACCTTTCAACGGTTTCGTGTGTAGTCAAAAAAAAAAAATTTTTTGTTATTGTTTTTTTCCAGTCTGTTTGTTTTGTGTTAAATACTTATATAAAGAGGTGTTCCTTTCATTCACAGAAATGAATTTCCTATTGGATAGCTGTTTATATTTGTAACCTCACTTACAGTAAGTCTAAAATATTTTAGTAATTTACTTTATATTAACAAACCATTTTGTAGTGTGACTGATGAAGGATTAAAATAAATCCGAAAGCTTTCACAAAGTAAATAGAGTCATCTATTTAATGTCCCAGTAACATCAATAGGATTATTAGGCTGCAACCCCGCTATTTCGTGTTGTCCATTTCATTTTCAAACAGCCGTGAAATTATAAAGAATCTATATATATATATATATATATATATATATATATATATAAAACAAGTAACCTAATTATTGGTGTATCGGTCCTAATTTAGGGCTAGATTTAAATTGCTTTTAAGCTACGCCAAGCTTTCGGTAATGATTATTACCTTCTTCAGGGCTGCAATATGAGAAGAAATTTGTTTTTTATTTCTGTATGCACATTAATTAGAAATTGAGGATTTTTAGAAAAAAAAAAAAAAGGTAGAAAATTGTACTCACTGCTTTGCAATTAGTATCGATAACTTCTTGCGAAAAACAAACACACTTTGACCTTAACATTAAAATTAGATTTTACATACTGGCAGGAATTCCTGTTCTCCATATATTTTTATATTGAAATACGAAGCAAGTAAATTTCTTATGTAGGTTTTTTTGACATGTAAAGAATGTTATAGTACGTTCTGTCAGGATGATTGAAACACAGATCTAGGATTTAGCTATGTAATCACATCGATATACATCCAGATACAAAGAAAAATCAGTAGCTGAGAAATATCTTAATCAAACCAGAACAAGTATGAATTAAACGTCGAATTTATGCCTACGAAAAACTACTCGAATTGAAGAGACTGACTATAGAAAGGTATATGGATATAATACGTACAAATACTTATATTTTTTAAAAGGAAAATTCTGTGTTATTTAAACTATTATTGTTGTTCGTATAATTGTTCAGACTGAGTAAATTTGAATAAATAGAACTAAGGTCTTCGATATCAGCTCTCTTATTTAACGAATTAGGATTCAGAAATATTTCCACCATTTCCAGAAACAGTCTCTTGTTATAATTAGTTTCCTTACATAATATTTGGGTATCATTAAAGTTGAATAAGTGCCCTGATTGATTTGTGTGTTCTGAAAGTGCACAAGTATTTTTCATTAATCTACAGTCGCTTTTATGCGAAGTTATTCTGTCTTTTAGGACCCTAGAGGTTTGGCCTATGTAAATACCCTCACACACTGAACAAGGAATACTGTATACAATGTTTGATGTTTTTTGTATTTCATCCCTATCTTTTAATTTTGTAAAAGTGTTGCCTACTATTTTATTATGTTTAAAGGCGATTTTAATTGAAGGATCATACTTGAACAACTTGGTTATTTTTGTTGAAATTTCTTTTATGTAAGGTAACGAAAAATAGTACCTCGGTCTATTTTGAGAATCGAAGGCACTGATGTTGGGACTTATTCCATCATTTCTCTCTCCAGGGTTGATTATTGGAGCTGTGTTATATATAGTTTTTTAATAACTTTTGTGGATATGAATCCTTGAGGAGAATATCATACAATCTTTTTAAGTTTTTTCTAAGTAGACTAGGGTGAGAAATCCTTTCAATACGTGTTTTTAGAGCCAATACTAGATTGATCTTTATTTTTTTGGGGTGGTTGGAATGGAAATTAAGATATCTACCAGAACTGGTAGGTTTTATGTACCAGTCTAGTAAAATCTGGTTGTTCTCATTCCTAATTAATTTGGTGTCCAAAAACGGAACACTATTGTCAGTTTCCCTTTCTACTGTAAACTGAATGTATTGGTTACAGCTATTAAACACTTGTAAGACCTCTTCTACCCCTTCTCCAGGTACAGAAGTGATTAAATCATCCACGTATTTTTTTAAAAACGGTAGTTGAAAAGTCAGTTTAGGAATGCAGTCATCCAACAAATCATCCATTACGTATTGAGAAATGATGGGAGAAAGAGTGGCCCCCATGGGGGTGCCTAAAATTTGTTTATAATACTTTTGATTAAACATGCAATGTGTACTGTCAAAAATAAATTTTAATATTTCTAAAAAGTTGTTCAAGTTGAGATCTGTGTATTGGCTTATAGACTCCCAATTTTTTGTTATGCTATTTTTTGCTAATATATAGGGAATATTACTAAAAAGAGAAATGACATCTAGGCTTATTAGGACATAATTATGTGGAATTTGTTTTCCGTTTATTAATTCTGAAAATTGAAATGAATCTGTGATATAGTATTCGTTGTTTTTATTGTATGCAATAGTTAAAATATCTGTGAGAAATTGTGCTAATTTACTATTTGGGGCATTAAGTGAAGAAATTATTGGTCTCAAAGATAATTCTGGTTTGTGAATTTTGGGAAGCCCATAAAATTTTGGGGAAGTCTGATCGTAAATTGTGAGACTTTTAGAAATTTCATCACTCAATTGCCCCTTGATCTTTAAGTTTTTTTACTAGTCTGTTAGCTTTTTGTTGATTAGTTGATGTGGGATCCCTAGTGAACTGCTTGTAGTAGGTCTGATTATGTAAAATCTCTTCGGATTTATTTATATATGTTAGTTTAGACATAATAACAGTGACATTTCCTTTATTTGCTCTAGTTACAATAAGCTCATCATGGCTCTTAAAAAATTGTTTTGATTTATAAAATAGAACATTAAGATAACTTTGATTAACTGGTCTTTTCAAGAAGTTAGTAAGTATATTTGTAAACTTAGCCCTTGTGATATTTTTTGTTGTATTGTTAGGGTAATATTTTATTATGTTTTCTAGATCAGCTAATAAGTTTTTTATTGATATTTCATTTTTATTTAAAGGTAAGCTAAATTTAAATCCCAACCCTAAAAAGTTTTTTACATCCTCAGGGATCTCTATTCCTGAAATATTTTTAAGCCAATTAGGTTCGATGTCGAAATTGAAAATATGTTGTTGATTTTTCAGTTGATTAAATTTCTTAACATTGTCAATTCTAATTTTTTTAAAATATTTTTCATAAGAAAGAGTTTGTCTGTTATTGAACTCATTAATTATATTATCAGAGACAGTTTCTTTTAATTTATTTTTTATATGTGTTAGAGAGAATTCTAATTGTTTTAAATTGCTAATTGTTATATTTATCTCTAAATTAATTAGTTTGCTGTTCAACCTGTCATTGAATTCGAGAACCATCTGTCCTGTATGTCCCTCACTAAACCCTATCAAATTGTGGACGTTCTTTGTTCCATCATGAATATGTTTAGGTGTTATTCCACTTTTTCTGCATCTTAGAAGAAAAATACGTCTGTTTTTCATCGAAGCAATCTTGTTGTTAGTTTGTGCCCAAAGTTTAAGCAGTCTAACTACTTCATTCCCATATTGGTGCTGAATAGTTTGGTAAAACCCCATTCCTAATAAATTAAAGAGAAGGGTAGTCTTGACCGACTAGTTGAACAACAAGTAACCTAATTATTGGGGTATCGGTCCTAATTTAGGGCTAGATTTAAATTGCTTTTAAGCTACGCCAAGCTTTCGGTAATGATTACTACCTTCTTCAGGGCTGCAATATGAGAAAAAATTTGTTTTTTATCTCTGTATGCACATTAATTAGAAATTGAGGATTTTTAGAAAAAAAAAGGTAGAAAATTGTACTCACTGCTTTGCAATTAGTATCGAGAACTTCTTGCGAAAAACACTTTTTATATTGAAATACGAAGCAAGTAAATTTCTTATGTAGGTTTTTTTGACATGTAAAGAATGTTATAGTACGTTCTGTCAGGAGGGTATTTACATAGGCCAAACCTCTAGGGTCCTAAAAGACAGAATAACTTCGCATAAAACCGACTGTAGATTAATGAAAAATACTTTTGCACTTTCAGAATACACAAATCAATCAGGGCACTTATTCAACTTTAATGATACCCAAATATTATGTAAGGAAACTAATTATAACAAGAGACTGTTTCTGGAAATGGTGGAAATATTTCTGAATCCTAATTCGTTAAATAAGAGAGCTGATATCGAAGACCTTAGTTCTATTTATTCAAATTTACTCAGTCTGAACAATTATACGAACAACAATAATAGTTTAAATAACACAGAATTTTCCTTTTAAAAAATATAAGTATTTGTACGTATTATATCCATATACCTTTCTATAGTCAGTCTCTTCAATTCGAGTAGTTTTTCGTACGCATAAATTCGACGTTTAATTCATACTTGTTCTGGTTTGATTAAGATATTTCTCAGCTACTGATTTTTCTTTGTATCTGGATGTATATCGATGTGATTACATAGCTAAATCCTAGATCTGTGTTTCAATCATCCTGACAGAACGTACTATAACATTCTTTACATGTCAAAAAAACCTACATAAGAAATTTACTTGCTTCGTATTTCAATATAAAAATATATGGAGAAAAGGAATTCCTGCCAGTATGTAAAATCTAATTTTAATGTTAAGGTCAAAGTGTGTTTGTTTTTCGCAAGAAGTTATCGATACTAATTGCAAAGCAGTGAGTACAATTTTCTACCTTTTTTTTTCTAAAAATCCTCAATTTCTAATTAATGTGCATACAGAGATAAAAAACAAATTTCTTCTCATATTGCAGCCCTGAAGAAGGTAATAATCATTACCGAAAGCTTGGCGTAGCTTAAAAGCAATTTAAATCTAGCCCTAAATTAGGACCGATACCCCAATAATTAGGTTACTTGTTGTTCAACTAGTCGGTCAAGACTACCCTTCTCTTTAATATATATATATATATATATATATATATATATATATATATATATATATATATATATATATATATATATATATATATATACAATACGAAAGCCTTCACGGCTGGAGTCACTTAAGAAATCATGGTTCTTGGGTTTAGATCGTGCCAAATTGTATTACGTTCCGATATTTCGCTGGCTTTCTACACGAGGCATCTTCAGGAATATTTATGGCTGTTCTTTCTGCAGCTGATAAGTTGGATTTTGGTAGTTGAGAGACAACATTTCACTGTTTCATATCGAACGGAATCTGCCTGTTCTTGTGGTAGTTTCTTCGAATGCTGTTCTGCACACTTGTTATTACGTCCTCTACTGGAATGATTCTTGGAGCAATTGTGAAGTTTTTTCCTTTAGAGAGAACCGATTTTCTTGTATTTGTTAATGACATACGATGAATTGATTATCGTATTCTGTAGTGGCTGGTGTTTGCCGTGCAGAGTTGCTGGTGAATCCTTTCTGCTTGCTGAAGGGTGATTTGGTCCAATGTTGAATGTAAATTGATTTCAAGCGTCCAAGCTAATTTGAGGTGTACCTGTAGAAGTTTATGGCGTTTGTGTCCGAATCACGGAGAGTAGTATTGATCCTCTCCCTTACGAGAGCCATATTAGCGCGACTTTAAATATCCTTGGCTGCCCTCGTTGAAACATGGTGATTGACCAGAGCATCATCTTCTAGCTTGTTCGAAGATCGACAAATGTTTTAATATCTTTTTTGAAGTCCTCCCTTAGAGGTTTCCTAACAGAGGACGAAAACTTTCAAGGCCGAGTCAATTAAGAAATCATGGTTTTTGGATTTAGACCATGTCAAATTGAAATTACTTTCCGACGTTTCGCCTGAATTTGCACGAGGCATCTTCATTGCACAATATTAAAATACTGAGTGAATTCCGACGATCAGATTTCAGGTATTTATACTAGACCTGTGTCCACCGAAACTTGATTCTTTGTGATAATTGGTTTCCATGATGTAGCATGTAGCCAGCGTCTCTACTGAAATTTTCAAGGTGCTTCATGATTTTAATAGATTCATAGTATCTTTCACATTAATCATGTATCCGTTGAGTGCTGATGTGCAGCGATAGTGGTTTAAACAATTTGTTTCTTACTTAGTAGACCCAGACCTGGTCATGGTTCTTGGGATCAGACCGTGTCAAAATAGAATTACTATCCGACGTTTCGCCTTAGATTACACGACGCATCTTCAGGAATCTTTACTCCTCGAGATTTGAACACTAAATGAGCTCGAAAACATTCAGGCGGGCTTTTATACCCGACTTGTGCCCAATCGTGATTCTGTGTTAAAATCGGTTTCCACGTGTGAAGTAGACCGTAACCCGTATATCTATTTTTTTTTATGTTTTAATATTTCAATAGAAACGTTTGGCGATCTCTGGAACAGCAAGAAGAAGTTACTCTGCCAGTTAGCCTTCCTCCTTAGACGCCGAGATGAAGATCTAGTACCGAAATCACTACAGGTGAGACATCACATTACTTCTAGAACTGCCAAGAATATTTATAAGCGTGGTAGTAATGCATTAGAGAAAGCATTAAGGCAACACGTCGTGCTTTAAATACAAATGCCCGGAAACTATTAGAAATTCATCTGAAATTAGCTTCTAGACTAGAAGATTTAAAGACATATACAACAGGCAGAAAAAATCCATCAAGAAGTTACACTTAAGCAACAAAAGAAGTTTGAAGCCCTCCTGAACAGAAAAAATCCAGTGAAACCTCCGCAGAATACAGTTATCGACTTGTCATCGAAGCAGTTAAACGAAGCAGAACGTTCTGTCTTTTCCAAAGGCCAAAATTTTGCAATAGCACCGAGTAGCATTCCCGTAGAAGACAGAGTATCCTCTGTTGAAGCAGCAATCAGCAGATTACCAGTGGAACAAGCCAATGAAGTCAGATATGAGACCGCGAAGATCATTAAAAATTCAAAACCACCGAAGTTGAACCTCTCCGCAGCCTAAAAAACAGCAATAAAGACCTTAAATAAAGACGCAAACATTCTTGTACTTCCAGCAGATAAAGACAATGCCAACGTCGTCATGGACAGATTGGAATTCGTGGAAAAGTTAGTCTATAAGGTTATGCAAACAGATCCACAAGTAGAATAGAAAGACACATTACCAATCTGATTAACGCATCCAGTTTACTACCAGCCGAGAAAAAACCATTAAATCCAAGCAACTCCAAGATACACAAGGACAATGTACCACTTCGACCGATCATCAGTGTAATAGACTCGCCCACATATAAACTAGGTAAATATCTTTGAAATTTTCTAAACCCATTTACTGGAAAACAGATTCTTTTATCAAAAACTCATATTTCGTGGAAAAACTTAAAGAAATCCAGTTGGATCCAGAAGATATTTTGGTCAGTTTCGATGTAGAATATACACACAAATGTTCCTGTCAACGACTCAATTTCCATTATATCAGATATACTGGATCATAATAACCTTGATAAGATCTTAACAGATCTAGTGGAAGCTTGTCTATCTACTTATTTCATTTTTCAAGGAAATTTTTATGAACAAACTTCAGGGGGACAGCTATGGGATCTCCTCTATCACATGTGGTAGCGAGTATCTTTATGGAAGCCTTTGATGATTTTGATCTAACATCCGCTCGACTAAAACCAAAACACTGGTTCAGATATACAGATGATACTTTTGTTGTTTGGTCTCATGGGCAGGATAATCTTCTCATATTTCTGGACCACCTTACTCAAAACATCATAATATCAAGTTTACGATGGAAACTGAATCTAATGGATTCTAGATGTATGTGCTCAAAGGAAGGAAAATGGTACATTAGGACATTCTATGTATAGAAAACAGACGCATACAAATAGATACTTAAATGCAAATTCCCATTACCATCCATCACAAAAGAAATCGGTTATTAACTCACTAGTATTCAGAGCTATTTCGATTTCTGATCAAGATTCTCTAACATAGGAAACATCGAAATTGACAAAGCTCTCAGAGGGAATGGCTATTGCACTGAAGATATTACGCGTTCAACTAAAATATATAGCAATACATCTCCGCCAAAAGAGAATGATAAAGAGCCACCATTAGGTAGTATTGTTCTTCCCTACAAACATAGCACTACAGACAAAATAGGACGATTATTTGGGCGATCCAACATACGTACAAACTTCAATACACATAAGAAGATTGGACAATGGTGATGATCCCCAAAAGAGATTGAACCTTTTCAAACAGAAGGAGTGTATAAAATTCCTTGCTCCTGTAGAGAAGTGTATGTGTGAGAAACAGGACGCTCAATATCAATTAGACTTAAGGAACATGAACGATGTATTAAAAAGAAACAAATTGTTCAATCTGCTGTAGCTGAACACCAGCATAAGACTGGCCATATTATGAATGTAAAGGAAACTAAGGTTCTCGCATCGATTCCAGGATTTTATAAACGAAAAATTAGAGAATCTATTAAAATATTCAAACACCAAAAAAATGTCAATAAACATGCGGGTTACGGTCTACATTACACGTGGAAACTTATATTAACACGACCGCCTGAATATTTTCGAGATCATTCAGTTTTCAGATCCGGTGGAGTAAAGATCCCTGAAGATGCCTCGTGCAATAGAAGGCAAAACGTCCTTCTTATTGCAAAAGAATTACATCTTTTGTGTGTATTAAAGATTGTGCGAATGTTGGATCTCTGCAGAATTCTTGCTATTTTATCTGTGGTACCCTGGATAAAAGGTAAAACTGCACTACTTGATGATTGAGTACCCAATACTGGTTTAGATCTGCGATTATAATAATACCTAATGCGAGTCTCTATTCGGACGCGAGAAAGAAAGCTTCGAAATTGCCAAATGTGATTTTAGAGAAACGTCAGCAAAACCGTTCTTTTAAGAACGACAGTAGTGAACGGATGTACACCCGGAATGAAAACGCATTGTATTATTCACATTTTTTTATTAATTCTACAACACCACAACTTAGTCAGAGAAATATTTTTATACCTTTGATTTTAACTGGCCACATTTGCTCTACGGCAGGGGTGCTCAAACGGTCGATCGCGATGCTCGAGTGCTTTTTGAGTAGATCTCGAGAAGAAAATTTTTTTTAATAAGTAGGTACTTAGCTCAACTACAAAAATTTATTACGTAATAAAATAACACTCTGCTAGCGGCAAAAGGCGGTTTTATCAAAGGAACGCGCGGTACTTGTCAAAAAAAAGCAACGTTTTTTATTCTTGCCGCTTTTCTAGAAATTTCGGGCGGCGCGTTTGACGGGCTTTCGTTCACGCCGATATAAATGTTGCGTCTGCAGGAATTGGAGTCATTCTGAATTGCAACTTGAAGGCAATACTACGTCGATACAAAGTTTATTATTAAATAGTACAAAATGAGTGCAGCGAAGAAATCTAAAACGTATCATTTTAATAACGATGGGGAGGAAGAATTTTTGTTTTGTCTGGTAAAAGATAAGTGCATTTGTCTTATTTGTCGTGCGTCAGTTGCAATACCTAAGCGTGGTAACTTAGAGAGGCATCGTAAAACGGTTCATAAAAACTACGAAAAGGATTTTCCGCCACAGAGTGAATTAAGAAAACGAAAAGTACGTGATTTGATATCTTGTTTGAAAAAAGAACAAACCATGTTCACAAGACCAGCCAAACAATCAAAAGCTGCTACGATCGCGTCATTTAAAATATCTCATATATTGGCGAAAAACAAAAAAAAGAAACCATTCGAAGATGGATCGGTTGTGAAGGAAGCATTTATTGAAGCGTGTGAGACTTTATTTGGAGATTTTAAAAATAAAACAGAAATCATGTCTGCTATTAGAGAACTTCAGTTATCTCGTCCGACTGTCACAAGGCGTATTGAAGTCATGAGTCAGGACATGGCAGATAAACTAAAAAATGATATCATGGAATGTACATACTTTTCTTTACAGTTCGACGAATCCACCGATATGACAGACACTGCCCAGCTGTGTATTTTTATTTGGATGATATTCAATGACATGTTGGCTAAGGAAGAATTTTTGACAATCATTCCTCCGAAGGGGAAGACCCGTGGCCAAGATATATATGACGTTTTCTTCAATTTTGTAAAAAACTACAAGCTACCAATATATAAATTAGTGTGCATTACAACCGATGGAGCACCAGCAATGACTGGAAACAAAAACGGTTTTGTGGCATTGTGTCGAGCTAATGAAGATTTCCCTTAATTTTTTTCAATCCATTACATTATACATCAACAAGTTTTGTGTTCAAAAGTTTTAAACACGGAGGAAATTATGGGCAATGCAACAAAAATTGTGAATTCCATCCGTGCACGTAGCTTGCAACGGCGGCTCTTTAAGTTGCAGTTGGAAGATAGGGAGTCAGCTGAACACACTGATTTAGTTCTTCACACGGACGTCAGGTGGTTGAGTCGCGGAAAATTCCTAGAAAGGTTTCAAGAATTATTGCCCGAAATAACAGCTTTTCTAGACGAAAGAGGTGATGACACTCAGATGTTGAAAAACCAAAAATGGCTGACTGATTTGGCATTTTTGACTGACATCACAATGCACTTAAACACCATTAACTTGGAGCTTTAAGGTAAAGGAAAACTGTTATTGAGATGATTAGCGCAGTAAACGCATTCAAAAGTAAATTGCAACTTATGATAGATCAACTGAAAAGAAAGGATCTGAAACATTTTCCGTCTTTGAAAGAAAGGATTCCTCAGTTGAATTATGATACACATGAGGCTGAATTATCAAATATTTTGGGACAATTCGAAATGCGTTTTTATGATTGTAGTAAACTGGCAAATGTAGCATCATGTATGAGTCATCTTTTTTCATGTAAAAATATTGAGGAATTAGCTACTGAAATAGCAAGTCAGTTTAATATGAACTCATGTTCTGTTGAAAATGAGTTGGTGCAGATTATATCAGATATACATCTCAAAGCTACAGCATCTGATACAAATTTCTGGTGTTTTATATCTGAAGATAAATATCCGAATCTAAGGCAAATTGTCCTTCAACTGACAGCAATGTTTGGGTCAACTTACTTGTGCGAGTCTGCATTTTCTGAAATGAAGATAATTAAGTCAAAATATCGCAATCGACTAACTGACGATCATGTCATCATGCTTGCGATTAGCACTCAGTGGTTACGTACCATCTTATGAAAAGTATGCTGCAGTGCCACGCTTTAACATCCAAAGTCACTCCTTAGTTAGTCCACGCAGGAGTCTTTAATATTCTTTGCAGAAAGCGACAAAACATTTAGGACTTAAAAGTATTCTGACTTGGCATGTAAAATGGTCTAGTTTTCCTTTATTTGATGGTGCTTTTGTTTTACCCCTACCGGAAGAATTGAACCATCCCTTAGATGATTTTTCATGCGTGTTAAAGCCTCATCGATTTATTGGGCGATTTTCAGAACGTTATTTTTTCTTATCGAAATTGAATTTTTTTAATCGCCGGGATTCCATAAGTGCTTGCTTAAAATCAAAATATAAACTAATAGGAAAGTTATAGATGTTTGAAAATTGACAAAAAAGTAATCGTTCCTCTTAGAAGTCTGATTATTAGATCTAAAAAAAAGTTTATTTTTTTCCATTTTTCACATGATTTTTTTGACCCACCGCCTGGATTATTTACATTTAGTGCAATTTTATTATCAATGTCTCGTGTTTTATTTATAATACTTACTTCGCAGTTCCATCAACACACGCACCATATCTGCATTTGTAAGTGTACCCTGGACACTCTATATTCAAGCACAATGCTGCTGATTCGTCGGTGAAGTCATTACATTCTGCTGTACCATTGCACCTACCATCTGATTCGATACACTGACCATTGCCACATTCAAACTCATCGGATCTGAAATGCACAAGAATTTATACGTTGAATATTTATTTATTTATTCTAGATACAATATCCAATTACAGGATAAGGACAGTAATACACTTAATTTACAATATATAATAGTAATATAATAGAAAATAACAAATATGTACATAATTCCGAAAAAACGTTAAGAGATACTGGGTTGGTTAAATAGGGGCAATGTTGTATAATTAAAAGTTCATTAGTATACCGTCGAGAAATTTGCAAAATTTTAATATTATATATATATATATATATAAAGATAAATCAAGAAATTACCAGTTCGTTTTTAGTTTTTCCTTGATTGATTTGAAAATAATAAAATGATTTTAAATCTTCATTCTTTTCGTCGTTTACAAAACTGTAAGCTCAGATTTTAATTCAGGTGTATTTTTGCAAAAATCCAGACTAAAGAAAAATCTACCTTTTTCTCCATATCAACAGTTCCAGATCCCTTGGACTACCCCTAAATAAGCCACTGTATTTTACTACCTACCTTGCAATCTTGAAGAAACAAACGCTAAATTCTTATAACGAAATCCATTGGGAGAAAACGTTTTGACACTAGAGCGGAATTGCCATTGGTTTTGTTCAGTTAAAAAACCGCACTTCGCGAAACATGCGTTATTTCGAGTGGCGGCTATTCAGGTGAAGTAGCTGAAGTGCTACTTCACCAGAAAAAATAAACAAGCAAACATCTAACTATATTTATTATATATCTCTTACAATTCTAGTTTTTACATTCATTTATTCACCTAATTGGAAAAAAATAAACTGTACATCTCAAATAAATATTTTACTTGACCGTTGGCGGCATGTCTTTTTAAAACTTTCAATCAAACTTTATTATAACAACTATAACAGTGACGCAATCCGCTTGGACTTTGCTGGAGGTGCTATGTTGAGTTTACGATTTTCCTACTATGTTGCCATGACAACGCGTATCCGATCACGTCGAGCCCAGCGCCATACAACGCTCTCGGTGAATTGCAGGCGCAATACACTACACCCACGTGTTGCTCAGTTTGTGGTGGTTGTTTACTTCTATTTTCGCAGATTTAGCTGCAACCGGTGAGCTCCATTGCAGTTAACTTGACTGTTTTGTGTTGTATAAAAAAAAAACATTTTTTTGATACCATGTTTGATAAAGCAAATTCTATTACAGAAATAAATCATTACAAACGTGAGCTTGCTAAGCTTTCACCTGAAGAAATTGGGGCTAAGTATAGAACCCTTTTTTATGAAATATTGGACCATATTTTAATGGAAATGACACTAAGATTTCAAAACTGCAATAAATTTCGACACATTTTATATAAAACTAATAGAGCAGCATTACCATATGACTATGAATGTCAATAGGCAATGGTAAATTGCTCATCAAAATGTTTTAGAAATTTGGACATAAAAATAAATTATTAGAACAAATGTAAACATTATGTCAAGACAATATTAGGAGTGCCTTCTTATGAAATTTTGTTATATTATGTTCTTTTATGACAGAATGCCCCAAATCGTTAAATAGAAATAAGCATTTTTCCGTAATTTAGGTATCTAAATATATTAATTTAAAAAGCAAATAGCTAAAGTGATTCTCAAAATGAAAAGTAAAAAACATGGTATTACCATTTTTAAATAATTGTTATTATCGTCATACGTATTTTTTTTTCCAAAAAATAAAAAAAAAATTTTCTGGAAGTTATCAAAAATACCTAAATATAACGACTTTACAACGAAAACGGAAACAAAAAACCACAATTTAAAAAAATTAAAAAACCTATTACCACTTGTAAAAACTAAAGAATATTGAAAAAACAATGCTTAAAAGGTGAATTTCTTTTACGGGGCAATGTAATTAAACTTTTATACTGAGAGAGCCGGAGTACGTCACGCACACGGTCATTGACCTTTCTGGGCGGCGAGAAACTGGCGAATATTACGCTTACGAGAAGTAACTATCCTGTGCGGTTTATGGTTCTTGAAACCTGCACTATTTTTACCAATGGTTTGTAAATTTTGCCTTCGTTCCGCACTCGTTCTTAATTTTTTCCCAATGAATTAAAATTAAATTAAAATGAAATTAAAATCCGCTAAGAAATAAAGAAAGTTGGGTTAAGTTGTATAAAATCTGAAATCGTCCTCTTAAAAACGTCAAATTTTAATATTTAGCAGTAAGATAAATTAAACAAACTTCATAGTTGCAATGCATCAAGTTAAGTACTAAAACAAAAGTTTTGTAACATAAGGTTTTACTTGCCGTTACTTAAGTTACGGAAGAAGAAAAAAATAACCCACCTTCACTCTTATCTGGATATAGCTAAGAGAGTACACTTAAACGTCCTATTTCGAATTGCAATATCATACGTTATGTATAAATATAAATTAAATGTACCTGCAGTTGGTATTGACTTTTTCTAACGCAGGACCGCAGCCAGTTTCATCCGAGTTATCTTTACAGTCCTTTTTTCCATCGCATCTTCCGTCTCCGTCTACACAAGCGCCATAGTCGCACTCAAATGCATATCCTGGGCATCTGCAATTAATAGAAAATGATTAGAATTTTGCACAATGACACTGTGATTTATTATTAGGTGTCGGTGTTATTATTAAAATATTTTCATTTAAAAAAAATACTTAGTAATGATCAAAAGGATACTTGGGACTACGGGCTAAAGTGGGACATTTGGCAGCATCGTAGAAATTTGAAATCTGATATATAATTTTTAACGAAAACTTGTTTTCGTATTGCTCCTGGTGTGAATACGTTAGTTTAGAAGTTTTAAATTTGAACGAATTTTGCTGTTGGTAAGAATTATTTACAGTGTTCAAATGTTTACTTTTTGGTGTTGTAAAAATCCTTTGTAAAACTTTAGGAGTCAAGAGGTTATGTCTCGGTTTTTCCCTAGAAACTCTAAATAAATGGTTAGTTTGTACATTTCTTCTGTATGGCTTCTTATCATTAGTTATGTACTTTTTTACTTTTTCTGTTTGTTGATATTAACAAAATGCCCTGCGTGGAATAAAATGATACATGGCCCAAGTTACCCTTCAAAAAATTGAAGTAGGTACCTAGTTAACTTTTTTGTTTTATTCCAGTATGCCTCGAAAATATCAAAGGCAGCTTGGATCAGGAAAATACAGAGATTTTACTGAAGATCAATTAATAAGAGCTCTTCCAAGTAAGATCGTATAGGACCCTCGGAGCCGTTGCAGAAAAATATGGAATTCCAAGAAACACTAAGTCGGCACAGAAGGGAAAAACAAACTGGAAAATATGGACGGTATTTTCACCGCAAGAAGAGGATGCATTTGCAAAATGTATATCCATTGTTGGACCCTGAGGTTTTTCCCTTACAACAATGGTGGCTGAGAGCCTATCTTGAGATATATTATTTCGTAAGTAGGTCTTTATTCGCTTTAAGCACGAAAAATCTCTTTCGACCTGTACACTTGTTAAGGGGATTGTCAAAATTAATGTCGCAAGTCGATATACTTCACAAAATACTGAAATTAATTCTAAACTATTAATTTGTTTAAGGAGTTCTTGAATAATCTTTATAAAATTGTTCATCTCGGTAAATTATGCTTAGCTCATTTTTGAGGCGGTCTTTGTCAAACATTTTTGGATACGTTTTTTTCTAACGAATTTAATAGACTAATAGGGAATTCTGTGGCAAAGTTTTTGTATTTTGATGTATTAAGAAGTTTTACAAATTCCAATTTGTGTAAATCTTCAAACCCGATGTTAATTTGAAAAATTATACAGTCTAAAATTTCATAAAACATATTTTTATATTTTTCCATTAAATCTGATTCGCTCATGCTACGGGTTTGTCTACTACATGGCAATCCGGTAAGTGATTTTGCTTTTTCAAAAATTGATTTAAGGAAATTTTCAGCGCGCAGCTCATTTAATCGTTTGACCGCAATGTTCAATTGTGAAATGCAGAAATCAATTTCTAGGTTACTTAACTGAAAAACTTGAAACAGGATATCAGTAACAAAAAAAAATTCTTTAAATGCAAAAGTTAAAAAAGCAAATTCAAAATCGCAAAGGTCTTTTAGATACCCCTTGGCCATGTGTATAGTATCTGAGTCTAATTCTGGATTTTCAATCATGTCCTGAAAAACTAAGGTTAGTCCTTCTAAATTATTTGCAACAAAAATTAGAATTTTTGATCGAGAATACCACCTTGTATCACTTGCTTGCGGAACTCGTATTTTTATTATTTTGTCCAATATAGATGTGCGTTTGGACGATTTATGGAAAAAAGCAGGCAAACTTTTCAAAGTTGCGAAAAAGATTCTGCTTTCCTTAATATAATTTGAACCCTGTTGTAAAATTAAATTGAGACGATTAGCAGCACAATGAGTGTACATTGCTTGTGGGGCATCTGATCTTATCCGTGTTTGTAGACCGCTCAATTCTCCGGCCATAACCGCAGCTCCATCATAACATTGTGCTACTAATTTCCGTTTAAAATTTAAAAGTTATAGAGTGCATTAGCTCTAGAAACCTCACTTATATCAAAAAAGCCTAAAAAACGTACTTTTATTTCGGCTAATTTATTTACATACCTAACAGTTACACAACATTGGGCTTTTGCAACTATATCCATCGTATCATCTACAATTAATGCATACAGTTTAGAAAAATGTAGCCTCCGATATTTCTTGTTTAATAAAATCTCTCATATGTTCGTCAATACAAAATATTAATTCATTTTGAATAGTTTTTGATTGTCCCGTAAATAAACTTTTCTCTTCTAAATGCTTTACAAGTTCGGTGTTACGTTTAATTAAACAATTAAAAATTTCCTTAAAATTCCCTCTGTTAAAAGAAGATTCGGATTTGTCATGCCCCCTAAAAGCCAGTTCTTGTTTTCCCAGTAATATAGTCGTATCTATAAGGTATGTCAAAAGCAAGCGGTTTTTCCTAACATCTTCATTGTACAATAATTTAGATAAACGAACATTTTCGATTAGTGCATCTTTAATTGTAGTCATATTTTGAGACAAACGTTCAAAACCTAAGATATTTTGAATATGGTCTTTAGACCCTTCATGCATTTTAACCGCTCTAGAAAAATTTTTAAAATCAACGTATCCATCAGAAGTCCATACTGTTTTTGTTTTTCCCAGTATTAAGCAGGGCCAACAATATAAACGCTGCTTAAAAACACTTCCACAAATCCAAGTGTGTGTTTGATACCATGATCGTTTATATTCTCGACCGTCTTATTTATCACTAATTAAGGTACTTATCTTCGGCATGGGTCTATCTCCGCGAAGAATTTCTTTTTTCTCATCCTCGGTACGCCTGGAAAATGCCGTTGTCAATAGTGAAATAACGATATCGTGGACTGGATTCATAGTTCACATGTTTCGTTTATTTTAAATTTTAATCACTAATTCATATAAACTACTCTATCAGTCTATCTACTCAATAATTAAACTAACGCAATGTCAAAAATACTTTAGATAGAGTAACACTCGACACAGACCAAACGCGCGATTAAGTTGATAGTAAAATCATATTTGGACAGAAAGGGGATAACAGAAAAAAGATTTCGCAACAATGTTCCCAGAAGTGATTGGTTAAACCATTTTCTACAAAGAATAAAAACAATTTAACGCAGAGACTTTGTCAGAACGAAAAGCGGAGCAGGGCCAATGTTAACGCAGATGCTACCTTTTTCTTAATATCAGCAGCTCCAAATCCCTTAGACTGTATATTTCGATAAACTCGGCACAAAGCCTAATTAATGTTTCATCGTAGTTAACTACGATGAAACTAATCTCTGCGATGACCCTGGTCGAGAAATAGCCGTTGCTAGAAGGGAATGTCGTCATCCTGACAGAATTGTAGACACATCTAAATCAAGCACCTCGGTAATGTTTGCTGCCACGGGGACGTGAGAGTTGCTGCCGCCATATATTGTGTATAAGGCAGAGCACCTTTATAATACATGCTGTGAAAATGGACCAAAAGGAGCTGCTTATAGTCGCTCTAAAAGCGGTTGGTTTACAATGGATATCTATATATATCAAGACTATTATCTTGCCCTATTCCTCCAAATTTGATACACCAACGTTGTTAATAGGGGATAATTTAGCTAGTCACTTTTCGTCGGAAGTCATTAAGGAATGTGGAAAAAATAACGCTTCGCCAAATAGCATAGGTGTGTGCCAGCCATTGGACGTGGCCTAATTTAAGCCGATTAAAGTATTCTGGAGACAAATATTAACTGAATGGAAGGTATGGGCGGAGTTATGACATCAGATCTGGGGGGGCTAAAGACTCTAAATTGAAAAGACATATATATATATATATATATATATATATATATATATATATATTTTTTTTTTTTATTCGTTTTTTAGTGTATGTATCAAGTTTGAATATTTTTGCGAGGCTAATTCGGTATTTGGGGGGAGCTTAGCTCCTGCAAGCCCCCCTAACTTCGCCCATGATGGAAGGAGCGAAATAGGGGAAGCATTCCGAAGGATCAGTTTTTACGATTATTGAATAAATATCTTTAAGAAGCTATAAAAAAACAATGTATTAGCTGGCTTCAGAGTGGCAGGTATAATTCCATTAGATAGAGATTAGGTTCTCAAGAGGCTACCGTAAAAACATACTACTGCAGATGAAAATGGAATGGAGTGACTCGATTCAAGAGTTTTTGGAGAAATCCTGAGCAGATCAGACAAAGCATTGAGGAAAAGGGAACAGATGTTGGAAGTGGTACCCGGAAGAAGCGTCATACATTTAAGTAAAGAAAATTATTCAAATAAAATTAGAAAGTA
Organism: Kuschelorhynchus macadamiae; assembly: GCA_030620095.1. Classification (NCBI taxonomy): domain Eukaryota; kingdom Metazoa; phylum Arthropoda; class Insecta; order Coleoptera; family Curculionidae; genus Kuschelorhynchus; species Kuschelorhynchus macadamiae. Next base: position 701,248 of record JAUTXW010005022.1, on the reverse strand, counting down.
GGGTTTTTAAAGAAGTGCCCGGACCCAGTGACCAACATAAAAGAAAAAATGCAGAACGAGTACACAGTCCTCATCCTCAGGAGATACTGAATAATCCTCAATAACGCCGACAGATGAGTTATTTAAATTTTATTTTATTTTCGACATACAGCCTGCTGCATTGTAATTTTTTAAGGTCATAAGCTGACACTGGTAATAATTGTTGAGTACAATGTTTTTAAATTATAGTTACCTAGTTCCTTTGGTTTTAGATTATATTTTTTATTTTTTTTGTAGGAATAATTCACCATTAAATCAACTTTGCTTAAGCAGTTTTAACGTTTTTACTATTGTTATGGTTGCTGTTAAAGTGCGGGACATGAAAGAAAATCGGACGGTCCTTAAAATAAAGGCTCATAGTCTTAAGCAAGCGGAAAAGTAAAATTTCTGTACGCAAATAAATTGTATGTTATTTTATTTGTTGTAATAGTTTGCCGCTTCACCTATAAAGTGTGCCAGCTAAGCGGTACGGAAAATTAATCGAGGATTTAGTAAATTTCGAACTGGTGCACTTGTAATTGGGATGTGCCTAGAGTCTCCATGCACTTGCCGCTAGAAGGTTCTAGCTATTTCCAGTAGCGCCTATACATTTCGAGCATTTGTTTTCATTTCTATATAAATGCGTTTCGTTGAATTTGAATTATCATTTTGAAGTAACGATGGCGAAGAACAATTCGAAGCGGTGCACGTGAAGTTATTGCGAGCGTTATAGAGGCCTGTACTAGAGAAGCTGAAAATAATAGTTTGACTATTCCAATTCAAAATCGAACAGAACGCGCTGCATTTTACACTGGTGTTTCGGAAAGTAGTGTAAGAAAAATTCAAAGAGAACATAATGATCGCCCATGTTCACCTTTAAAATCTCCTGGTAAAAAAACACCCCGATTATAATACAAAGATAAAACTGACGATGGTGATTTTCAAGTAATTCAACGAACAATAGAGGATTTTTATATAAACTTGAAGAAGGTTCCGACCTGCAAACCCCTACTTGGTGCTATAAAGAACAAAATAGATTCTCCATACGGGTATAAAACCTTAAATCGCCTTTTACGATCAAATGGTTTTGTTTGGCCAGTGCCAAAATTGCTCATTGAAAGATCAAATATTTTTCACTGGCGGGTGAAAAGGACGCAATATTGTGTATCTAGACGAAACCCGGGTTGATAATGATATGACTGTGAACAAATGCTAGTGAAAGTGTTACAGGTGTTGTTCAGGGAATCCGCTCTAGTAGTCGCTTTATTATAGGTCATGCTGGTTCAGAAGCCGGATTTGTTCCAGGTGCTGCTTTAGTTTTTCGCTTGACACTAACAACTGGAGACTATCATGGACAGATGAATAGAGATAATTTTGAAAATTGGTTGCTTGAGAAGCTTCTACCTAACATTCCTCCCAAATCAGTCGTGGTAATGGATAATCCGTCTTATCATTCTCACGTAGAAGATAAAGTGCCAACTAAAAACAAAAGCTCATATGATATCATGGCTTAAATCGAACAATTTTGTATGTGATCCAACATGGAGAAAATATATATTATATGAAGTAATATCAGCCAACAAGCCTAGAGAAAAAAAATATAAAATTGACGGTCTTTTACGTAACCTCGGTCATATACCTTTAGGGCTGCCTCCATACATGTGCGACCTCAACCCTATTGAACTTGTATGGGCAAGAGTAAAAAAATATACTCGAGAGCGTAACAACGGTAAACTTTCAATTAAATATTTAAATAAAATACCATTAGAAGCGATTCAATATCATATATCAATATCGGCAGAAAATTGGAATTTCTATGTTAAACCTGTTCGTTCTATTGAAGATAAATACTGGGAAGTAGATGGCAAAATTGAAACGGTTATTGATGATTTAGTTATCACACTGGGATCTTCAAGTAGTGACGACGAAACCTCATCATTTTCAGAGGAAGACAACGATTTAGAAGGAATCGAACCATTAGAATCACAGCCGTCAACCTCAAAAATGGCTTAGTTTTTTTCATATATTTTGTAAAATTGTTCATAAAGAAGCTGTCAATAAACTGCTTCAAAATAATTAATTTTCTGTTCAATACCGGGTGTCAAAAAATATCTAATATTGCAATTAATATTTGAAAAATTACAGAACTCATATTTTTCCAAAATTAACACATCAGTGTAGTTATAGTAGGGCAGCCAGCATTGATTCCAGTAAACAAGATGTATCAAAATTTTAACTTATGCAGTTCCATTTTGGGCTATTCGGGTATGCCAAAAGTGACCGTTTGTCTCCGTCTGTCATATTACTTTGTACAGGGGGCGTCACTGTGAAGTACTATACAGGGCGTTTCCTAATTGCGTGCTAATGTTAAAGGGGGGTGATTCTTAGATCTTTTTAAGAAAAAAGTTTAATATAAACCTAAAAGTCTTAGCTTTGGAGATACAGGGTTTTAAAAAAGCATTTCTTTTAAATCCTAATTCTGTTGCTATTATAAATAAATAACTGTGTGAAATTTGATACACGTCTTTTATGCATAAAAGGGCATTTTTTATTAACAATCAATTTTTTAAATTTCTACCAGTGGCGTGTATATATATATGTAATTAACCTGGATAAATCCGTATGCTCCTTAATGCATAGAAGACGTGTATCAAATTTCATGCAGTTATCTACAATAGCATCATAATTGGGATGAAAAAAAATGTTTTCTTTTTAAACTTTAGCATCCTGTATCTCAAAAGTTAAGACTTTTAGGACATAAAAACACCTCCTTTAACATCAGCACGCAATTAGGAAACGCCCTGTACAGTACTTCACAATGACGGCCCCTGTATAAAGTAATATGAAAAACGGAGACAAACGGCCACTTTTGGCATGCACCCGAGTAGCCCAAAGTCGAACTGCATAAATTAAAATTTTGATAAATCTCGTTCACTGGATCTGATGCTGGCTGCCCTTGTAAAATCTGGACTTGTAAATCGTGTATCACTATACTAAATGATCCAATAACAGATCAAAATTAAATCATTTTAAAATTCGGGAACTGTTTTTGCAACACAAAAGAAAAAATACATTTAACAGACAAATATAGATAAAGGTTCATTAAGCATAGTTACATTTTTTACTTATCTGAAGTGCGTATAGTCAAAAAGGAGTGCCATATTATTTAAAGAACGACGGGACACCACTGGTTTAAAGAAATGTCTTAGCCGACCTTCCTAAACCGATTAACTCCGGCCGGTTTTCTTTCGTATCCCGCACTTTACTTTAATAGAATTATTATTGGAGAATTTAAACATAGCACACATTATTAGGCAGCTTCATTACTTTTTCATAACATTGTATTGATTAGTTTTAGTTTATTCTAATTATTTGTATATATGGTATTGTCACATAATTCCGCTGAGAAAGAACGCCACACAGATTTTACTTCAAAATTTGAGTAGGTTAACTATTTTTGTTTCCTTAATATTTACCTAAATGATTTCTATTTTGAATTTCATGTAGAAATAAACGATAATAATAATAACAATAATAAAAACAAAAAAAAAGTTTTATAAAACTGACATGTAATAAAATATGTTCAAAATTATTTTCCTAAATCAACAGTTATGATTTTGTTTTAAGAAAAGGATTTTTTCTAGCTAATAAATTCTTTCGCTAGCAGAAGTTACTTACGGGAAGCTTTTACACAAGGATTGTTTTTCGTCACTACCATCTGGGCAATCGTCTTTTCCATCGCACAATAGATCGTTTTCAACACAATCCGGATTTGTCTCACACTGAGACTTCGTCGAATCACTGGGAATATAAAAAAATAACAAACATTATTGGAGATCGGGATAATTGGGATTTATCAACTTTTGATGGTGTTTTCTTTTTTACTTACGCCTTACAGGGGTTTACTTGTCTCCTAAATCTTCTTAAAGTGTTGTTTCCATGATCAAAATTCCTGTAGTTTAAACTAATGGTCTCGTACCTTTCACTCAAAGTACCTTTAACAAAAGAGAAACAATAATACATATTATAATAATTAAAATTCCTAGATTTGAGAAGTTTTTGAGCAAAAAACTTCATAGTTTTTCTTAACTTATGTTTAGTTGTATACAAAGCTATCAGTAATTCAAATAAAACATTTGGAAAAAGCAATTCAGATACATTTTTTAGTATTTGAAATACTATACTTATATTTATTTCATGGTAATTGTACTTAAAGTTCAATTACTCCTTAAAGAGTATTTGGTACTTTATTTCGCCAAAAAGCGTTTGAAGTATATATGAATTTAGCTTGAAATACAAAAGTAACTGAAGTACTATCAAAAGTACTTCAAATAATAAGATAATAAACTACTCGTCAAAAAAAAAAACGAAACACCTAGTTTTTTGGGCAACATTTGGAAGCGCGTTATTCGAAAATTACTGGATCGTATTTGAAAAGTTGATTCTTTGACTCTTAATTCTAATTTTGGGAATACGTTATTTTGCAAAGCACATATACTACAGGATGTAAAAGTCAGAGATGTTTTTTTTATTATTTCTGTTTTTAGGACAGTCAAGTTGGATAGTAATCTTAGAGTAAGAATTAAAGTAGAGATCACAACTCATTCATAAATCACGCAGGGCATGCGCCAACATGGTTCCTCTATTTTTCACATTTTATCAACCAATGTTTACGATAAAACAAGAAGTGGGGATGGCCCATGCAAGCCGTGGACATTTGTTGACGAATGCCAGTGACGGCGCACAGTGAGTTAAATCGGCCGTCTAGCACGACATAAGTCCCAAATGTAATTTTGCAATATTCTTAACATATTCTAAAAATCTATATTTAAGATAGTGTTAATAATAGAAAAATGCAATTGAGAAACAAAATTATAATTACAGTTCTCGGAGGGGAAGCCTTAAAGTTAGTAAATATTTTAAATCTGAAATTAACATGTTTCTATACATCATTTTCAAAACAGAAAATATGATACTAAACATAGCAAATGTTTTTCTAATTTCTTACATGACTACTGTTTATAATTAAACTTTTCTACGTTATCAAAACTTTTTAAATATTAAAGCCCTTACCTCAGAAAATTTGGGTCTTTTTAGGTATTACTATATTTACGTAGTTTTTTTTTTACTTGTAGAGCATGCAAAAAAAAGTTTGTTGAAGTTTAGTTTAATTTTTATATAAAAAATAAGAAAAAGGATCCCTTTTAACCAAAAACCAAAAAATTAGCTGCTCATAGATGCCCATTCGGGATTTATATAGCTTTAACTATGGCTCCTTAATTACTACTGACTGCACCAAAAAAAACTGCACGATGTTTATATGACCAGAACTTTGCAAATAATCGTCCGAGTGTAATAACGGTAAACATTTTGCAAAGACTAAGGTACAAAATTTCGGAATTTTGTATTACAGCTGTCATCTTTTTAAAGTTCAAGATGGCGAACCCATTTTAAAAATATGGATATTTTATCCCTCGGTAGAAGTTTTACATGCCACATCGTGTTAAAACTAAATTAACAGTAATAATGCCACATTATTTCCAGGCAAAATGATAACACTTTTAAAATTCGGTAAATAACTAAGATATAATTTTATAAAACCACACTCCCTTCAATTCTTTTAATATTAGAAATGAAAATTTCAAATAAAAAACTAATCAATTAGGTAAATTTTAACGACTTTTCTACCTTTACAAAAATAAATCTTAAACGAAGATATCTCCTAAGCTACCAGTTCAGTGCCAGTAATTGGCATTTTTGTAAAGATAATTTCATAAAAATATAAAAATATATAAAGTGCAATATATAAAATATAAAATAAATACAAAAATAAATATAAAAATATATTAAGTGCAATATCTAAAAAATATCGACGTCATTGTATATGGCAAATAACAAAAACAATTTATTTATCACGAAAAGTATACCTAACTAATTAATTTTTATTTGAATGTTTTATTACCAATATCAAAAAAATTAAGGAGTGCTTGGGTGCAGGTGCATACGTAGTGGGCTTTTCTAAAACATTATCTGTTACATATTGTTTAGTCTAAAAGTTCTTCTATTGTTTATGTAATGAATAGAATAGCAACTCAATGATATTTTGTACTCACAATTCTACATAACCTAAATAAAGCAATATTTGACAAGACACCTTGTATTCTATCTTAATTTTATATGCGTCATATAGCTATTAGTTAATAATAAGTTTAAAGCAATGATTCATGCATTTTGACATCAATTGTGTTTTTAAGTTACACAAAACATTACATTTTTATTAAAAACTGAAGCCATTTTAGTAACCCGCATCTTGTTTACATTTTTTTTTGCAAAACATTTTGTTACCTATCCTAAAAAAGTATTATATGAAATTTAAAAAACGTTAAAACAATGCTTGAATAATTATGTCGTACTACATGGCCGATTTACCACACTGTGCGGCGTGAGTTTTCACTTCCCGCATAAGGAAATATCATTAATCGTGAAAAAATTATCGTTCCGGGTTTTTACAGATCCTCATGTTTTTCCACTACTGTCGGTCGGTCGGTCGGTCTGTTCCGGTATAGCTAAAAAATCCACTTACTCGATTAATTTTAATTTTATTTAGTTTTCCACAAAAATTACGCCTGATATAAAAAAAACTGGTAAAATATTGGGATTAATTCAATATGGCGAAACAAAATGACGACCTGCTAAAATATTTGATGTACGAAAATGAAGAAAGGGCCATGCTTCATTATCGTTGACAAAACGAAGGATTCTTACCTATTCCTTAATTAGGCAAAAATACCTAATTTTTACAAATATCGAAGAAATAATCATTCCCTACTTCACTATTAAAATCAAACCAATAAGTTAGGTAAGTTTAAAAGGAAGTTAGTTATTTATATATTATTAAACTTTAGTTTTTAGTTATGTTTGCCTTATGTCACTATCATTTTGTAATTGTGATATTTAGAAAAATTATTTGTTCAGTTGTTGAAAATGTCATCTTAAACCTGTAACTATCAAGTTAGACCTTGTCTAAAGTTAAACCTCTTTAGTGAATACGGGTGTTAGAGTTTTAAACTAAAATCAATGCTTTTAACGCGCTTTTATTAGCTTCCTATCCGTCTGATTGTATGTTTGTATGTCTGGTTCAAATCTTGTAATGGATTTTTCAGCGCTTCCATTATGGATTATTTTCAAATTTGACATGCATACACTTTCGGATTTAAAAAATCCGAATTTTTTTAGTCAACGTTTAGAAATCCAAAATGGCGGCGCCAATACGGCCGAAAATTCCAAACTTAAACGGCCATTTTTTTACAAACTCACATTGCCGCACCATAGTTAGGTCAACTAAGCTCCTAGTTTCGCAATGTCCAAGATAAAGTCAATAAAACTTATTTATTAAATATTTAAAAAATAAATGTTCTTCTAATGTCACCGCACCTTTAGAACGCTGCTTCTTGAAGTAAGGCAACATATAATTAGAAGATTTGAGCCATATCAACAAATACACAATAATACATTAAAACACATGCAGTAGTGACGCTAAGAAAAGCTTGGTATCTAATAAAATATTTTTTAGCAAATTAATTTCTTTAATGTTAAATTTTATTGTAGTTTCACGACCGGCTATTGGTTTTTAAGCCGGTCACGTGACCCTGTAACAATGTTTACTGTAGACTATTATACTTTTTTACTATAAGGATCCCTTGTCAATGAAAGTGGGATGGTCTAATACCACAGTGGGATGGTCTAATACGTGGAGTTGTCGATCGGGTTTGCCATAGCTAACTAAAACTCTTGTTACTGGTGAAATCTGATCTGAGACTTTGGGTATTTTAGTTTTATTTTACTATTTTGCAATAAAAGTAATTTCTTTATACTGCTTAGAAACTAATACTGGAAATACATTACTATTCTTTGTATGAAAATTTTATTGCATCATGTTTAAACATATTCACCGTAATATAAATTGGTATAAACATTGGTGTTCCTGGCTAGGCTTGGCATAGTCGTACGATCGACCTTATACTGTGAGGTAATCTTGGCAGTGGCTAAATATGTAAATAATGAACTCTATTTTTATTCTTCCTCTAAGGTCGTAATAACCCACCCTACTAACAATTAGGCAATCCCTCGGGACCTTTCCGAGATTTTGTGGATATCTTGGCCAACTACGATTATATGGCCATTTTTAGGAAATTATCATTATTTTGCGATTTAGTTCCAAAAATTAACAAACTACGAAAGAAAAAGACGAAAAATAGGAAAGAAAGAAAATAATAAGCTGGCTTTACAGCGTTTTAAGATAGATCGTGGGCTTTCAGGTTACGTAAACAAGGTGATTCGTTAAAACTGAAAATTTAAATTCAGAGATATGTTTTACACAAAAGCAATTTTTTTGTTAAATTTACAATAAATGTTCAAATCAAAAAGAATTATCCTTATAAACATAAGATGGAAACTTTTTGATATGGAACAAGGTGTTTTATCGAAATGATTTTTGATGATAGCTGTGTCAGTTGTCAAAATATGGTACAATGGAAATATCTAAGTTTAATGTTGCTTAGAGACTCATTACGAACCGAATCGCTTTCAAATTAGATGAAATACGGTTTTATTATACAAATGAGTTTTCATATTTTACAACCACCTGTTCAAATTACAGTTTCAAATATATAGAGAGGTTTAAAAAGTAGAACTATAAAAAATATCATTTACATATCATTGCAGCTCTGTAAACTACGGATCATTCTAAAAACATTTTTTGTAGCATAGCTACTTTGAACTTAAGTTCAACTGTTTACGACTTAATCTCTGTATTATTATGTTTCTTATAATTTTCTATTTTGTAATGAACGGAGGTAGATTTTATAAAATTTGTTGATTCTTCTCAATTGTTATTTTTTATTTTTTTATGTTTTATACTTTACAATTGAACCGATCAGCTGTTTTTGACAGGCGTAGGACAAACAAATCGAATTTTTACACGGGAGTATATGGGACTTTTGTTATTTATTTTTATTTTTTACCCCAAAATGCCTTCTTTTTGTTGTATTGCAAATTGTGGATGTAGAGGTATAAAAGACAATGTTACTTTCATTTGTAAGTTTCAAAAATTTTGAATTTTAGATATGAAAAACGATTGAATGAATTTTCGTCAATGTGGCTGAAGTGGATACTGCAATAAGAAGAGGATTTACGTACTACTAAATTAAATTAGGCCCAAGTGTGTGCAAAACATTTCATATTAATCATTTATTAAAAAACTAAAATCAATCTAGCTAGTTAACAATTATTATGATTCTCAATCGAGACTGATCGAAGATCTAACCGTTGTTTGAAAGTTATATTACATTTTGTACTGTTACATATTTCAATGCTGTATTATTTTTTTATGTTTTAGGGCAGTGGCGGCTCGTCAGGGTAGGCCTCACCCCCAAAATAAAGGAAAAGAGAATTTTTTTATATAACTTTTTATCTATTACCAATTAGAAATATACTTTTTAACAGTTTTACAACATAATAACATTAGAAAAAAAACAAAATATAATCCCATAATAAATATTTTAGAAAATAAATTCTGACCACATCAAAAAACCGACCGTGCAATCCGTGCAAACCCATTCCTAAAGAAAGTGCTCTCGAATGAGGCGAAATAATTTTAGCTTGGAAGGTTTCGACTTCTGACGTATTTATAAACAGCCGGTGCCGATGCCGGCGAGTCACCTGATTACGACAGAGCGGGATGGCGATTGCCGATGCACGCGTTTTCTATTACATTCTTGAGGCGATAAATCTGTAGCTTGGATATGCTTTTATTGGTTATTTAAATCACATGACTAGCGAAATATTCCAACGGCTTCTTTTTACGTGGTGCGTGCGGCTGAGAAAGAAATAGGAAATAGATTGCGATAATCGCTGATTGAGGGCGTTCTGTGTTTTAAGGTGAATAAATACGCGTAAGTTTTTGTTTTGTTTTGATTTGGTAAGTTGGACCGTTCCATTTTTTGTATTTGCTTTTTGCTTTTGAAATGAATCCTATTCACGACATTATTGTTTCATTAATTGAAACGCCTTTTTTAAGAAGAAGCGAAACTGAAAAGAAACAGATATTAGGTAGCCGTCCGACGCCGAAAATTTTAGCAATATTTAACGATAAGAGGCAAGGTAAAAAATATTCAAGAACTTTTCAAATATCTTGGTACGAAACTTATAGGTGGCTATGCGGAAGTATTTATAAAGAAAGCTTATGTTGTTGGCCTTGTATTTTATTAGGTTGCGTCAAAAATAATTGGAGTTCAGGGGGCGGATATTCGGATTTAAAAAATTTTTCACGAGCAGTAAAATCGCATGAAAGTTCAAGAGAGCATATTAAAAATTCGGTAGCACTTACAAGACTGGAGCAAAATAGGGCGACTATTGCGGATGCACTACAAGAAAATGCAAGTCTTAATAAAATGGTTTATAATGAAAATGTTCGAAAAAACCGTTTATTATTAAATTATTTAATTGATGTTACTATTACTTTGGGTAAACAGGACTTGGCATTTCGAGGTCATAATGAAACAACAGATTCTTTTAACCGTGGCAATTTTAAGGAAATATTTGCATGCTTAATAAAAAGAAATGCCGAACTTACTGAACATTGTGCTAAATTTAGTAATATTTTTACGGGACAATCTAAGACTATACAAAATGAACTAATTGGTTGCATACATGACTATATTCAAGAATATATAAAAAAAGAAATCAATGACACCGATTGTTGTTTTTTTGGCGTAATTGCGGATAATAGTACTGATATAACAGAAAAATCACAATGTTCGATAACAGTTAGGTATTTGACCAACGGATCTTTAAAAGAAAGATTTTTAGGATTTTTTGACGTTAGCAATAATAGAACAGCAGAGAGCCTTTTTCATTTAATACAAAACAGGGAACAAAACTGAAACTGGCTAATGAATGGGACAATTTAATTATAGTATTTGAAATTATTATTAATGACTTAAGTTCTGGAACAGAATCTATTAATGGTGCAAAAGGATTTCTAAAGCATTTTAATGATTTCGAATTTTGCCTTTTAACGCATATTTATAAACAAATTTTTAGTTGCACTGATGTACTGTTTCAAATATTACAGCTAAAGCATTTAGATATAAATTACTGCATTTCGCAAATAAACCTTGCCAAGCAACGAATTATTGAATTTAGAAACGAGGACCATTTCAAAGAACTTTTCAATATTGCTAAAAAAGCCACTATTCTGCCAACTAACACACGTCGAGGGCAATGTTCTAGCGACTTTGATATTTTTACTAAATATAAAATATTATATTTCGAAATAATAGATTGTATAATTCTTCAATTAGGGACGCGGTTTGAAAATTTAAATAATTTAAATTTCTTTGCTTTAGTCGATTGCACAAAATATTCGGAATATGTTAAATGCTTTCCAGACGACTTATTAAATAATTTATTAAAAAATTATCCAAACATTTTTGACAGAGATAGATTAAAGAATGAGCTTTCTGTATTGTATAGGGATGAACAATTTTCAAATTTAGATGTCGAAAAAAGTCTAGCTTTGTTATTTAAAGATTTTAAAGCAATTTTTGCGGAAGCATATAAGCTTTTTAATTTAGTTTTAACTATTCCCGCAACAAGTGTATCGGCCGAACGAAATTTTTCATGTCTTAAACGGATCAAAACCTACCTAAGAAACACAATGACACAAGAACGGCTTTCGGGTTTAGCAATGATGTCAATAGAGCAGGAATTACTGTGAGAACTTAGTGAAGACCAAAACTTTTACGACCAAATTATAGATAAATTTGCAACCTTAAAAGACAGACGTATAGATTTAATGTACAAAAAGTAGTTTTTTTATCTTATTTTATACAACTATTTATTTTAAGTTTTAATAAACTAAATTATGTTTTTATTATCGCAATCACCGCTATATTTTAGTGATAGGTGTACATATTTTACTTGTTTTGTTTACTTTTTATTTACTTTTTTTAGAGTTTATTTTTTTAGTTTTTAATGGTTTAGTAGGGCTATTGGCGATGACCTCCATTAAAAAAAAAGGTCAACGCGTCGCAGAATAATACCTCATGGGTGACGTGGAAATTTATTCACATTTAAACAAAATTAACCTCATGTAGCCTCACCCTTCAATATACTCACGAGCCGCCATTGTTTTAGGGAACTTAAATAATTATCAGTATTTGTATGTACCATCTTGAAAGAGATGTGTTTAATAATTTTAACCTTTATGCAACTCCGTAATTATTTTTTTGTTTGGGAAAGCAAGGTAATCCTACTTAAAATACCCATAGTTCTTAAATTCATTATATGAGTAAGTTTATATTGATATTATCCTAGCACGAGTGTGGTAGCTATGGTCTACAGTTTTTACATTTTTTTTTATGTATAATAAATGAAGCTACGATAACCATATATAGGGTTATTACTTACTTAATACTAAGATTTGCCAAAAGTATCTGTCTGCAAAACCTATGACCGAATAAAGAAATCTTGTTATGCATTCAGGACGGAAGTTCTTACATTTTGAAGGTGGAAATTCCAGACTCATAATTACAAGTACGCTAAAGGCATGGACACTCTTTTCAAAATTTTGAGTTTCTCGATAACTTCTAAAAAAAATAAGACAGGAATAAAATGTAACTATTTTTTTAGGGACTCTACGGTACAATCCTGTCTTAGAGTGCACATATATAATTAAATTTTTTCTAGACATAAGTAGGTTTAAGTCTAGTAAATAGTAAAGGTTTTATTATGCTGAAAAAAATTGAGTTCTTGTACACTCGTCATCAGGTTTATTGTAAAGACTACTTTTTTTTCTTATTATATTCTCTCTGAAAATGTTATATATTGTTTCACTCTGACATGCATGACAATTTATTTAAATAAAAACAAGATTGTTTTATTGATATATATGTTTTATTTATAAAAAAAAAGGATATGAACTAAGTTTAACTTGGATATACATAATATAAATTGAACAACTAGGTAACTAGCAATGTTCATATTTGTCACTTGGGGAAAGTCTTTTGGATCTACACTACAAAAGGATCTAATTTTTAATTATAAAAATATTTTGTTTGCACCGCTCGGCGACTTCGGCCTTCTTATTTCGAAGCTTCAAAAAGTATTCACTTGTCATTACTAAGTTTAAAGCAAACACACAATTGTAAAAAATGGTCCTGTACAAAAAAATGCACTAAATATATATAAAAATACTTAAAATTTGCTTTTAAATTATCATGGAAGAAAACAATGTTTGTCCTACGCCAGCCATATTGACAGCAGTCAGCTGTTTTGTTGGACCGCCTAATTTTATTGCGTCGCTAACGCAATAACCGCTTGTTTCTCTACAGCAGGTAGAACAATAAGAAAGCTTTTAAAGAACTAGATAGGAAAGCCCAAACCATTTGGTTCTAAATTAAGCCGTATAGATTTTACAACCACTTAGTGTCCAAAAAAAAGAAAATTTTCAAATGTCGGAAACAGTTGAACTTAAGTACAGAATACTATGCTACAAAAATATTCTTATAATGGTCCGGAGTTTCCAGATTTGAAATGATATACAGGGTACTTTAAGTAAATGATATTTTTTACAGTTCTACTTTTTTAACCTCCCTGTATATTTGAAACTGTAATTTGAACGGTTAGTTATAAAATATCAAAACTCATTTGTAAAATCAAACCGTATTGCATCTAATTTGGAATCAATTCGGTCTCTATGCGAAATTAAACATAGATAATTCCTAATTTTCCCATATTTTGACAACTGACAGAGATAGCACCAAAAATTAAAAAAACCGTTCCGAGAAAACACCTTGTTTTTAATAATCCATAGCAAAAAGTTTCCATCCCATGTTTATAACGATATATAGTAAGAGACAATAACCATTTTTCATACAAAATACATATCGCGATATTAATCAATAAAATTCATATCGTAGTAATGAGAAATGCGGTGGATAAATTGGCGGGACGGGCACGCGAGTGGTTTTTAACTTCAGGTTTCTCGGGACTTGGATGGAATGATTTCAAAAAACGGTTTCGGGAGATTTATGACATTGATCCGCAAGCTATTGGTACACTTTTTAAGAGTGCTTCATTATTTTCGAGTTCGGAAGAAAAAACTTTTGTGAACTATTACTATAAAAAATTAACCCTTCTTCATAAACTGTCCTGGGATATTCCCGAAAGTGACAAAATCAATATCGTTATTTCTGGTATTGTTGAGCCAAGTATCCGCCAAATGGCTTTTAGCAATTGTTACCATACTTTAGATGATTTGTTGACATTTTTGCGTAGTAGCGATTATTCAAAAACTGAGCAAATAGCAGTTAAAAACTTTACAAAATCTAGTAACTTTAAGTCTATGTGCTATAATTGTAACGAACCCGGACATAAAAAAGTCAATTGTCCTAAATTGCGTTTTCAACAATATAGCCACAACAAAAACAAAAGTGTAAATAGGTTTAAGCAGAATAGTGCTTCTGCTAGTTCTAGTAATACATGCAACTTTTGCAAGAAACGCGGGCACGTCGAAAAAGACTGTTGGTCTAAAAAACATGTCAATTTTGTTGAAAAACATTCTAATAATTTATTTTATAAACAAATGTTTCTTTTTAATTATAAACTATGTGGTTTGATCGATACCGGAAGTGAATGCTCTTTAATTAAAGACTCTGTAGTTAAAAAATACGGACTTGTGGTTCGCGATGGTAAAGAGCATCATATAAAAACTCTTTCTGGGCAGGTGATATGTATAAATAAAAGTGTAAAGGGTAGATTATTGTTTGACGAAATTGATGAAGAGGAAGAGCTACTAATAGTACCTGACACATATTGTCCAGCCGATGTTTTAATTGGAAATACGCTCATACGCAGAAAAAATGTTGGTTTTACTAAAGTTGGATGTGACATAAAGTTTTATTCAACAACCACCGAATTACGAATTAATAATGTAGGCCAGTGTAATGAAATCGCAAATGAGATAGTGCATTGCAATGGATATAAAGAACCCCTTCTTATGCTTTTGCAACAATTTAGGGATTGTATAGCCCTAAATCTTTCCGAAATAGGCAAGACCAACTGCACGGAAATGCATATTAAGTTAAAGACCGATGAGCCGGTAGTATATAATCCTTACAGATTGTCGGAAGATAGAAAGCAAAAGCTAAAAATTGTTAGATAACAATATTATAAGAGTTAGTGCCAAAACCTGATAACTCACTGCGCATGTGCGTAGACTACCGCAAAATTAATAGCCTCAGTTTAAAAACTACCTGGCCTTTACCGTTGATTGATGACCAAATTGATAAGCTACAAGGTTCCCTGGTATTTACCTCATTGGACCTATTTTCAGGATACTATCAAATACCGATGGCTGAAGATTCAATAGAAAAAACAGCTTTTATTACCCCAGATGGGAAGTATGAATTTTTAAGAATGAGTTTTGGTTTGTGTAATGCGCCGTACGTATTCCAGCAAATGATAAATAAAGTTTTAAGTGAACTTCCTCAGGGTACAGCATTTGCATATTTAGATGACGTCATAATTCCAGCTTTGTCCCTAGAAGATAGCTTGCAAAAACTCATGAGTGTTCTGTCCATATTTAGAAAATATAATTTAACCTTACAGTTAAAGAAGTGCAAATTCTTTATGGAAAAAATTAATTATTTAGGCAAAGAAATTTCTAAAGAAGGTGTTCGCCCTGATCCAGTTAAAATCGAAGCTCTAAAGAATTTATGTCAGCCGCAAAATAGAAAGGAATTACAACGATTCCTTGGATTAGCCGGATATTTTCGGAAATTTGTTAAGGACTATGCCAAATTAGCAAGTCCCTTAACGAAATTATTACGGAAAAATGCAAAGTGGTCGTGGGGTGTAGCTCAAACTAACGCAGTAACCCAGATAAAAACAATATTATCTACTAGGCCTGTATTAAAAATATATGACCCGAAATTAGAAATACAAGTTCATACAGATGCCAGCAATATAGCCCTAGCAGGTATTTTATTGCAAATTCATGCAGACGGCCCGCACCCAATTGCCTATTTTAGCAAGCAGTGTACCTACGAGCAATCGAAGTACCATTCATATGAATTAGAGACAATGGCTGTTGTATTTACCCTTAGACATTTTCGGGTGTACTTATTGGGTAAGGAATTTCAAGTTTTTACGGATTGCTCTGCGATAAGAGCTTGTTCAACGAAACGAGATCTCGTCCCTCGCATCGCCAGATGGTGGCTTGAACTTCAAGAGTATAATTTTCAAGTGAATTATCGCCCTGGTTATAAAATGAAACATGTGGATTGTTTAAGCAGGGATATCGGCGAAGAAAATTATAATGTAAATTGTGTCATTAATTTGACGGAAGCAGAATGGGTTAGAGCAGTTCAAAGCCAGGATGATGAAATAAATAAAATAATTGAAATTCTGCATTCCAATAAAATCCCGGAAAACAAAAATTATTTCGAAAATTATGCTTTAAAAAACGAAGTTTTATATAGAAAAATAAATGATGACCTTAAGTGGGTAGTCCCCAGAGCATCACGATGGCTAATATGCAGGTTAAATCACGATGACTGCGGACATTTGGGTTTTGAAAAAACACTTGAACGAATTAAAAGAAATTACTGGTTTGCTTGTATGAATCGTTTTGTTAAAAAATACATACAAAGCTGTTTAAATTGTATTTATATGAAAGGCTCTAAAGGTCGATAAGCTGGTTACCTGCATCCAATACCAAAAAATAATATTCCCTTTGATACCCTTCATATCGATCATTTGGGACCCTTTGTTAAAACTAAAAAAGGGCCTTTTAAAATTAAGGCAGTGTTGCCGAACGACCGATATGTAGTTGAGGACTTAAGAGAAAAGAGTTATAAGAGAATTTTAATTATAGCTGTCGATAAAGTAAAGTGTTGTGTGATCCTCAATGAAGTTGAGGATTTGCCGTTTGATTTAGATACTGAGTAAATTTTATATTATTTATATATGGCCACATAAAATGTTTGTTAGCACGTAACAGTAAGAAGTGGCATACGTTATATGATAAAAAAAAAATTAGGTGGTTATTTCATGATTATATGAAATATACAGTATTTTTATTTACATTTTGTATGTTTTGGCCTTGGCCAGAGAGAAAAAAAAAATCAAATAAATGTTGTATTGAAACCTATATAGAGTGGTTATTGTGTTGCATGCATGCGTTGACGTCATTAAGAAAATTGGTACACAGAAATTGATATCAATAATATAAAAGAGAATAAGCAAGCAGGTTTTTTTTGATGGTTATTATGAAATATAAGTGTGTTGATGTTATTGATAATAATATACATTTGATGTACATAAATGTAAAAATGTATGTTTCCTCGCAAAATAATTTAAAGATAATGTTTGACCATTTTAGGTATTGAGTGGACTGACAGTATAAGATGATTTTATTATGTTTGTTTAAAGTGAAAGGTCAGTCGAACAAGTAAATTGTCCTAGGGGGTACTTTAGGTACCGAGAGGACAAGGAAACTTTTTAGTTTCGATACGAATTACTTATATTGTTAGGGTACTTTGGGTACCAAGTAAAAAATGGTGGTTCCCAGGGGAACAATTTGGTAATGGATATAGATATCATTAGATATGGCATGTTGATTGGCATGCAGGCAGGACACTGTAGGTGTCAAAGGTGCACTAATGGCTATATGAATGTGAAAAGTATTACTGTATTCTGTTCATATCTGAGACATTGTAGGTGTCTAATTTTGAAGTTTTTTTTGTAATAGTACATGGTAGCCACAGTTAAAATTTTTTTTTTTTTTTTATTTATTATTCGGTTTTGGTGATCTAAATGATGGACGGTTAGGTCCATGTAGGACGTTTAGGTCCATGTAGACATGATTGTATTTTGTTTATGCACAAAAAGGGACACTATTTGTGTCACAGTTAAAAACATGGCTGTATTCTGCTCATGTGAATGTTAAGGGCACGGTTCGTGTCAAGAAAATTAGCAGTACTGTTTGTGCCAAGAAGGTAAAGGACACTGTTCGTGTCAAAGGCAGGCAGTGATCCTGTAGTTGCAAGATACTATAGATGTGAAATTTTGAACATGACTGTATTCTGATCATGGTTCATGGCTTAGTTGAGACTAAGTAAAGTGCTATTGTTGTATTGAATTCTGACTGCCTAATAAATTAAAATAAAATTATCAAGTGTACATTCTTATTAAAAATAAGAATGCCAAAAGGTGGGGGGGTCTAGTGACTCCAAATTTTTATTTTATTGTGGTTTTTCACAGGTAACCAAACTCACAGATGTTAGGTTAATGGTCTGCTTAGGGGTCTACTGTCCTGACAACGTAGGATGTTTCGGGGGCGAAACAATAGCAGGATGGCCGAATGTTAGAAATACTAAAATACGGCGTACAAGCCGTGTATCAGTGAAGCCTGTGGGGCCGATATTTCAGGAACGCAGACCCATAAATTAGGTCTTAAGTGTGTTAACGTAAACACGGATATCGATATGGACGTATATAAAAAATCTGTCAAGGCAGTATTAGTTTTCGTAAAAGAGTTAGTCTTTTAAAGAACGCTCAATTGTAAAGGCATATTATTATTCCTAATAATATAGTTTTAATTAATCGTATGTAGGCTTTTATTTGGTTATCCTGATACATCAAAGTATCTAGTTACAAGCTATAAGTAACAGTAACTAAATTACTTCAAAGTAAAAAGTATTTTTTGATGAAAAATAATGTGTTGAACCCGGCAGGGTTCCAGGAAAAAGTAATTAAATTTTGTAAAGGAAATCTCTACCTGTGTCTACCTTACTAGAAGTCACCAGTAAATTTGAAATAATAAGTCAAAATGCCAGTCTCGAACGGTAGGTTTGACAACGTCGCAGATATCACCAATGAATGCAAAACCATTTTTTACCCCTACGTCCCAAATTTAAAGCACATTGATACAGGGGCTTACGAGAAAAATGGCCGTTGTCGAACTTTTGTGCAACACTGTATATTGTGTTTTTGAGTCTAGGTACCGTAGTTCTTCTAACGGAAAACACGGAAATCAAGTTAAGAGTTTTAAGGCAATTTAGTATCAAGAAACTAAGCAATAAAAACACGGATGAAAATATTTTTCGAGACATTGGTGTTCGGGAAAAAATAGGAAAGAGGCGCTTTTTTTGTTTGTGAACAGGTTTGAGTCACACGTATTTTAGGTCACAAATTATAAATTGGACGACAGTTTTACCCTATATCTCAGTAGATCTTAATAATTTTTATAAAATATTTTATAAAACAGACTAATATAGAAGATAGAACTAACAAAATTTATTATGATTTTGACCATATTAAGATGTTTTAAAATATTAATCAAATAATGAGCATTATATAGTTCACAACGAAAAAAAAAATACTACAAATAATATCATTAAAAAATATATTTATAATAGATATGCTGCTCAACAAATTTAACTTTTTTACACTAGCTATTCTGTAATAAAAACCGTGTTTGGTATACACCACTATTTTACACTTTTTTCAATCCTATTTTGCATTTAACTAATGAATTCAAGTGTCCTTCGCAATTGAGTGTTGCATTATAGTGGTGAATACACTAAGAAAAACACCGACCTTCAGGCGTATCTAATAATAAACACAATTTGAAATTAACATGCTTTAAACTAACCCTATTAATAGTAATAAATCTTTATCAAATTAACATTATCTTTCACCATGTGCAAACATTTTGAATGTCTACATTGTGAATCTAAAACCAAAGATTGTGTTGAAAGGTAATTCCCCACACGTATAATATCACCGGCCTTCAATTTTTCATACCTACATATATTTTGATTATACTTACTTAGCATGAAAATCACAGATACTAAAATAATTGTTTGCATATTTGTACTGTATATACACGCTATTTCATCACACTAAACTTATTTAAAATTAACTAAAACACACACACGTTATCGGCACATTTTGAATAACGAAATGAATTTATTGTAAGCAAGAGTCATCAACAAATTTCATATTAAAATCGTACTGACCCAACCGGTTACACACAGATGATCCGATGCTTAAAATCTGAAGTGAATAAACAATAAAGACAACAAAAAGTTCAGACGGTTTATTATAGGAATTTCAAGCTGTTGAAGAAACAGGGATTTCCTTTTCGTAATCAGATACACGAAGAAACAGTAAATTCATTATAAAATCTGGTTTTGGTAATAGAAACGCAATTAAATATCTACGGTATGATCTTTTGAGACCTTATGCAAATTTTTAACTTAAGTTGAAAATAATTTATTTAAATATAATACCGAGTTGGTCCTGTGTGAAGAAATGGCATTTAAATTTGTTTATTTAAGCTATTGCGAGCATAACTTACTTTAAGGGATGTCCTCACTAGGGATCACATATTCAATTACAGGATGGTGGAACTTTTATTGTAAATTTGTATTATTTGTTCATTCAAACAAGCAATAGGATTCCCGGATGCTATGTTCTAAATGGGAATGACCATGTTGGTTTATTTTATTTATGTGAACTTGATAATGGTTATTTTTCCCAACCAAGACATATTTTTCAGCGCTGGGTTGCTCGAGTAGAATTTTCAATTGTCCTTGTAAAACACTTTAAGCTTAAACGGACAACAACAGTTTCATTGCAGTTGTTGTAAAACCAAATTAAATCCTGTGATTTGATTGGTTGTTGTGGGCGAGAGACAGTGTAAATATTTGTCCAACATTTTACATTTGCTTTCTAGGACGTAGGTAGGATAATTTTTTGGTAATCTATGGGTAGGATACCCGGGTTTGGATTGGCTAATATGTGTTCGAATCCCCGTTGAGGCGAATAAATTTCTTTTTAACAGAACTTATCATTAATATAAATGCGGTTTAGGTTAGGTTAGGGTTGGTTACGTTTGCTGTAAGGAAAGTGCGCGCTAGCGCGCTAACACGATTTCGAGTCTATAGTCTATACCAGCGGATCAATCAACAGGGGAATGGTAAATTCCATCATGACGCAATTGGAATTACGCTATATTGGGGGATTTATCGAGTCACTATGGATATCCGTAGAATATATAAAATACGCCATATTTAGTTTATCCTTGGGTAATTTATGACCACCTCAAGACAAATTTTACTATAAAAAATGAACACGCTTATTGGTATCAGGAGGAATTCTAAAAGATTTTCAATCAGTTTTATTTAGTAGTATTCTTGAATAGATGACCTAAATTTGAATTTGATACACACAAAGAAAAAAGAAAAATAGGTAGTAAATATTATATCAAGAAAATATTCAAAAACTACAAACATCTTCACAGGTGCACAACACACAGAAACATTTTAATTATCATTAGTCCGAATCATAGCCAGAGCAGGTATCGGCTAACACGATAGAATAAGAAGATGCATTGCATTTAGGTTCACTTTTAATTTTTTGTTTTTGTTTTTAAATGTGTTCATATGTTGATCAAAATTTTTTATATGCAGGGACATTACAGGGTCTGTCATTAGTGTGTCAAAGTAGCATACTTTCCTACTAAAGATTTTTTTCATTACTGTGACAAATAATATGTGCCAAAAATTAAAACGAATTTTCTACATTTATTTTCTGGTTTTTGAATTAATTAACAAATTTTGTACAAAAGTAACTTAATTAAACACATTTGAAAAGACATGTTTTTTCACTTTTATTTAATGTACAGTCGTGGAAGTATTACTAAAACCAATAAAAAATAAACACGAATAATATAAACCGTTAACTAAAAAATACAAAAAAAAACAATTCATAAAATTAAATTTATTCTTCTCTTATTTTCCGCGAAATAGTTCTATTACTATTTGAAGATCTATCTTTTTTATCAATGATTCCTCAACTGTGAAAATAGCCAAGTTTGATAGTCTGTCATTTCCAATTCTATTTCTCAAAAATAATTTTATTATTCTTAAATAAGAGAAAGTTCGCTCACATGAAGCACTAGAGACCGGGATTGTTATAGCGATTATTACTGTTTATATTTTCCTTGTTTTAATTAAGTAAGTCAGTTTATATTTGGGATTCTCACTAGTAGAGATATTTTGTGTTGTGGTTTGAGTATTTTATTTCGTTAAACATATTGTGCTTGTACGAGCGTATTGTATAATATATTTAGACAGGCCAATGGGGGGCCAGATGAGAAAAGGGGGGGGGGCGACCCCTCCAGGCCTCCCCTTGTCTACGTCCCTGTTTATATGGCCCTCAGTTATCTTATAAGTAAAAAAATATATAAGTAAAAAATTAGGGATTTTTGCATACATACATGAGTCACATAGGTGGATACAGTCATAAGTTAACATGTGCTACATCATATTGTATATTGCTTGGACGCCGCTTTTGAATAGAAATTATGCTACGGTTGGCAACACTGGTGTTTGGTTTTATATCATCAATTATTAACTATAGCCCCCGGAATTGGTTTCCCAAGTATTTACTATTTCGAGTTGACGTCACATCAACTTGAAATTTAAAGTTAAATGCCTACATTTTGTTAAATTATATATATTGCAATGCAAACAGAAGGAGATCAAGTCCGATTTTTTAGAATCCCTGCAACTTTTAAAGACCGAGCAGATTAGCTAAATACCTTATCAAAACAAAATGGCGAAAAGTATGTATAAGAATTTTTAAACGAGGGTTGCCGCTTATAGTTTTTAGTAAATTCGGTATTTACATTTATCTTGTGTATCGTCATCAGCGGCTATAAGCATGTATGGATCAATATTGTATCATCATTAGTTTTTTGTCATAAAGGTTTTTCACCCCGCTAACAAGTAACTGATCATTTATATGCCAAGAAGACTCATTAAACGCACGAAAATGTTTTACTCGGGCCGCTCCACACAGTAAAATGGTAAATAATGCTATGCTTGCCCATCAAACACTTGCCAAAGTCACGTGACTCGGCAAGTGGCATAACCCCTGTAAATGTTTAAGAATAAAAAATCTGCGTTTTGTACAATCGTGATTATTTCAGGGTTAACTGAAGACGGTGATACTGATGTGCTATTGTCTATCAGTAGGTAAAAAGCAATATCGTCTATCTCTAGTCATGAAACGTAGCGGAAAATGAGCTCTACGCTGTGTTTTTTGCGTGTATCTGTGCATAGGAATAAACAAAAAATTTAAAATGAATGTTTATCTTTAAATGCTGATTCTGGCCAAGAGGTCATTCGACATAGAATTTAATGCCCTTTCATTTTGAAAAGAATGAACTTTTCTGTATGATGAACTCTTTAAATGTTAAAAACAAAAAACTGTCATCAATATCAAGTAAAATTAAAAGAATTACAGAAGCGTTTATTCTTAATTTAGGCTCTTGTAAAGAATTTTACCCATGGAATTTAACAAATTTAAAATATACATTTGAAAGATTACCTTTTTTTAATAATTCCTATACACAAAAATTTATGGATGAGGCACTTTTTCAAATTATATCCAAAAAAAACTAAGGTTTCGGAAGGTTGCACTGAACTTGTTTTTGGCGTATCGCTAAAAACATATTTTTCACAAACTTAATTTATGAACTACTTAAAAGACTGATTATATTATAATGCTTTATAACACAAAAATGATTATTTCTAACTAAAAATTAGAAGTTATTATTATATTAGACATTATTAAACGTTTTTAAACATAATTACAGCTGCTAAATAAAAAGAGAGCGGCAGTGTCGTCTGTTGGACGGAAATCCAGTGTGCTGGGGATGCTACGTTGCCAAGATTATTTTATATATGATCTTTATAAATTATATAGAAAAAACAAAATGCATTTGTGGGTTGTGGATGGGTACTATCAGGAGCGCGAAGGCACTAGGTGGATTGGTACCGGGTTAGCACCAGGTTAGGCGCCGTAGGCGTTATCGTTGAAGCCCTAAAAGACGAACAACAGCGCAGAGCATCACTGGCGAAAGTCTAACATTCGGCATCGGCCCAGTGGGCCGATGTCGAATGTTAGGCTTCCGCCAGTGATGCACCCGCCTATTGATTAGTGTTGACCGCACTAAGTAGATTGGTACCGGGTTAGCACCAGGTTAGGCGCCGTAGGCATCATCATTAAAGCCCTAATATAAAAGACGAACGACAGCGAAGTGCATCACTGGCGAAAGTCTAATATTTGGGATCGGCACAGAGATCCACATGCGTTACTAACGGGAGACAAACATGAAAAATGTAATACAATACAATAATGTAAGTTTGGCAACAATGCAAGATAGCCTTTCTTCAAATTGTCATATTAAGGAATATAACGCGTTGGAACACAGTGAAAATATCGAATTTCTTTTCGGTTTTTTTAATAGAAAAAGTGGTTCATCCATTTCTTTTATTTTCTTAAAACAATTAAATGAAGGTAAACTTTCTATTTTATATTAAAAAATTATCAAATTCCGTGGGTTTAATTGTTTACAAGACCCCTTAATTTAGTTAATATTCTTATTTACAGCTTGCAATATTTATTAATAAAAAATCAAAAATATCAGCCTTCTGCGGAGTTGTCAAAATAGAAACTATATAATTCATAAGGTTCAAATTGTTGCTACACTTTTAGTACTTGTATATAAAAAATGAAGAAGAATTTAACTGAAATCTAGTAATATTTTTTTTGATTGCCTGAGTGCTGGGATAGCAAAACGCCATCTACCGATGTAAAGAATAAAAAGAAGACTTTCTGGGTACCCTTTTTTGAATAAATAAACAATTATAAAAAATTAGTTTTAGAGCTGTGTATTTTTTAGAAGTGTTACTATAGTCTCGACAGTATAAAACCATTGAATAAATACAGGTAAAGTAGGTAAAAGAGTATGGAGTTTTAAAATACGTTTGTAGTTCAAATATTCCAATTCTAATTGCGATTTTTTATAATGTATATTATACAGAATCTTTGTAGTTGCTGTTTGTGCAGCCCTTCAAATATTTGGAAAAAAGGTGCTTGACTTGATTGTTATTATTTTAGTTTGATTTTAAACAATGGACTCCGACAGTTCTGAAGCTGAAGATGATTATAACCCCCAGAATACTAGGGAGCACAGAACAGCAAGAAAATCAACTACTACTACTGCGCCAACATCTACCTATGCTACGAGAAGGTAAAAATAACTGGAAATATGTATATATTTGACGATTAACAACTAGGTATTCCTAAAACTACATAGAAGTTTAAAAACATGATGAAATCTGGGTAGGTACGCGAAAGTATGAAAGAAAAACTGGAGACTCATAGTTTGACTTTATTTCATATTCTTCGTAAGTAATTTGGTAGGCTTGATATGTGATATATGTATAAGTGCTAAGTATTTTTCTACAAAAACAGAAATATTTTTGAAAAATATAAAAACTACTACAATGTGCAGGCCCATCGATTGACTCTCTTTGAGAACAGTTGTATTCCTGATAATGTTAAAGCTTTAAATAATTGTAATTTCTATAAGAAAGTCATAAAACATATTCTACTCAAAGCCATATTGTATTTCAGAGTTCCTGAACTGTGTAGTTTCTCAGGAAGACTAATTCTTAGATGTAATATTGGTAAATATTGTTCTGCATTGTCTTTGATGTATGTCTGTTCTCAAGTAAATAAAATTGTATAGGTTAAGTGAATGTAAAAAGAAACAAAAAATACTCTTGACACTATTTATTTCACTCTTTGTAAATTTTTTCACAAATGAAGTAGTTTATTATTATTATTATTTAATGTGACTGAAAATATTCTAAAAGACTGGGCAATAATTGTAATTAACATAAATTGAACTGGATATCTGGTAAGAACGAATCTAGTGCTGAAATTTTTATGTCTCTGGTTTAATGTAGGTAATTAGCTTTTATATTTTATGTATTTTTATTTTTAATCTGTGATTTTATTGATAATGCTTAAGACTATATTTTGATTGGACAAGTCCTGTTAATAAATAATTAAATTTTTAGGCAAGCGGCTAGAAATGCATCCAGGGCTATTACAGCATCTTCTTTTGACAAATCAATGGAAAACTTTAATCCAGATTTGAGCCAACGAGAAAGGCGAAAAATAAGTAAGAAATTCAATGCACCAATTGTAAGACGACCTGTTGGGGCCTTGTATGATGACAAGTAGGTATTTAAAATCCTATATAAAATAGTATTTCATGTGAGACACTATCAAACACATATCAACAATAATAGAATTTGACAATAAAAACTTTAACATCCACATATCAACAATCAATAAACATATTTTTATTTTTTTGCTATAGAAAAACTATTAATAATTAACTAACTAATAATTTAGTATGTCCAACCTCCTTATAATATTTTTAAAGGAATTAATTGAAACATTGAACAAATCAATTTCTTTGCAGTTTATGTTAGCAAGTCTGCAACATCTTGTTAATGCACTATGCAAACCATAGTTCGTGCGATGGAAAGGTATAGAAAATAATGTGTTATCCCTTGTAGATCTTTGTGGAACATGAAATTGAATTTTCTCTAATAATTCGGGGCTCTTTATATGGTTGTTAATAATCTTGTATATAGTACACAGATGCAACATATCACGCCTGTGTTTTAATGTTTTTAAATTTAGCAGATTTTGTAGGTCAAGATAATTGATCTGCTCAAACGGGATATGAAGCTTGAATGCAATTATTCTTAAGAATCGTCTTTGTACCCTCTCTAGTGCATCAATATATATATTATAATGAGGTGACCATACTGGACTGACATATTCCAATGTTGACCTAACAAATGCGCAATATAGTGTCTTAAAACAATTTATATCACTAAAGTCTCTTAATGTGCGGGATACAAATCCTAGAGTTTTAAATGATCTGTTAACAATATTGTTTATATGGTAATCAAATCTAAGTTCACTATCAAAGATGACCCCAAGATCCCTAATTTTATCAACCTTTTCCAGATATTCGTTATTAATAGCGTAATCAAATTCTATGTTATTCTTTTTCTTGGATACTGACAATACTTTGCACTTACTGACATTCAATTCCATTCCATTTGTTTTACACCAGAAAATAAGGGAATTTAGATCAGATTGGAGCATCCTGCAGTCATTCGGGCTATCAATCATTCTAAAAAGCTTTAAATCATCAGCAAAAAGCAAACCACCACTATACTGTATGGACTCCACAATATCTTCAAGAAAGAGATTAAACAAAATTGGTGCCAAGTGTGCACCCTGTGGGACACCTGATTTAACTTCGATTTCTGTAGAAATAAAGTTCTTTATTCTAACAAATTGTTTTCTGTTAGTTAGATAGTCAGTCATCCATCGCAGCAAAGTTCCATAGATACCGAGACTCTCGATCTTGCGAATGACAATTTTATGAGGTATTCTGAACTTTTCAACTCAGATACATGGCCAAAAGATATGGTAATCAGACCTTACAATTTTTTTCGTTATTCCAGAAATAGACATTAGATTGAAATCAGTTTTACACATTAATATCCAATGTATTCGTAACAAAATACATGAACTTGAAATATTTCTTATTGATAATCCACACATTAATATAATACTTATCACTGAACACTGGCTTAACACTCGAGAAAAATCATGCTTCCCTATTCTGGGGTTTGAACTTGTCAGCTGCTTTTGCCGTGAGAATGCCAAAAATGGTGGTGCTTGCATCTATGCTAGAGGGATGCTAAATAATGTCGAGGTGGGTGAACTGGTAGCTTTCTCTGTAGAAAGAACTTGTGAGGTGGCTGCTTGTTATTCAAAAAGTATCAATCTTCTGTCTGTGGCAATTTACAGACCGCCAAACTCAAATTTAGATATATTTTCCTCCGCTCTGCAAACAGTGCTCGAACATGGCAGTAGATTGAAGCACAGACATAACATATTGGTGGGGGGTGACTTTAATGTGGATCTTCTTGGGGATAACAGGGAAAAGAATACGCTTCTTGAACTTTTTAACTCCTTCCACTAGGCATCAGGGTGAACGGTTCAGTGGTTTGGATAATATATTTGTTAGCTTTGTCATTTCAGGTCCAGGATTCACCCTGGACTTAGGTATGTCAGACCATTTGGCTCAACTTGTGCAGCTTAACTTTGATCATCCGGATGACTCTGCATGCAGTGATATTGTTTATAGAAGGGTTTACAGTGCAAGCAGTGTGGTTGCCTTCAATGCTTCGCTTAGTAGTGAACAGTGGAGGGATGTTTATACTGCTGACTCTGCTGTAAAAAAACTAGATTGTTTCTTGACTACCTTCACCTATTATTATAATTTACACTTCTTCCCCAAGCAGGTTAAAAATCAAAACCCTGATGCGTCTGCCTGGGTCACTCCGGAAATTAAAAGATCCAAAGACTTAAAGTTATTTTTCTATGAATATTATAAACAATATCCTACCGAAATTAATAAAAATGTATATACAGAATATAGTAAAATATATCGTAAGCAACTTCTGAAAGCTAAAGAAACATTTTACAGTATTAAAATACATCAATCTGAAAATAAAAGTAAGTGCATATGGGGTATAATTAACTATGAG
Source organism: Kuschelorhynchus macadamiae (assembly GCA_030620095.1). NCBI lineage: Eukaryota > Metazoa > Arthropoda > Insecta > Coleoptera > Curculionidae > Kuschelorhynchus > Kuschelorhynchus macadamiae. The sequence continues at coordinate 672,656 of JAUTXW010005022.1, read as the reverse complement.
ACTGGTCATACAAAATCAAAAATATTACCTGACAATGTAAGCCCTGATCAGTTTAACTCTTTTTTTGTTAACAATGCTGAAAACATTCTACAATCCTTAACGGTGACTCCTGCTGATCCCATTGTGGTATTGAACAGTAAAAATCATAAGCAACAACACTCTGTTTTTATAAGGCCAGTAACCCCATATGATATTAAGATCATAATACAAAAATTAAAGAACAAAAAAACCGAGGATATCTATTCAGTTAACTCCTTTGTTGTTAGGGCATGCAGTCGGTATATCACTGAACCCCTTGCTGACACAATAAATGCCTGCTTGCTTGAAGGGCGTTTCCCAGATGCATTGAAGGTGGCTAGGGTCGTCCCTATATACAAAAAAGGGGATTACAATGATATGAGTAACTATAGGCAAATATCAATTCTACCCATTTTCTCTAAAATTTTCGAAGTCATTATGTGTGAGAGTGTATTTGCTTTCTTTGATCAACATAGCATTTTTTCAGATGGTCAATATGGTTTCCGTGGGGGCCTGTCTACATCTGATGCAATGTGTAGGCTGTCGGAGTATGTGTGGGAATCTTTTGAAGCGGGTCTTGATAGTGAATGCTTGTTGACAGACATCACCTCTGCCTTCAACTGTGTCGACCACAGCATTCTGCTCAGTAAAATGGAGCACTATGGTGTTAGAGGGATAACTCTGGACCTATTTAAGTCTTACCTTAGTAATCGACACCAGCAAGTTTTCATCAACGGTAAGCTGAGCTCATCCTTACAAATAAAGAGAGGTGTACCTCAGGGGTCTATACTAGGACCCCTACTTTTTCTTATCTTCATTAATGACCTCCCAGGTTCAATAACATACAGTCAGTGTTTGACCTTGCTCTACGCAGATGATGCCAGTTTTATTATAAGATGTAATAGAGATCATATTCTGTCTGATGTATCTCGGAGGATGTTTGATGAGGCTAGATTGTGGTTTGCTACAAATAAGCTCCTATTAAATGAGTCTAAAACATTAGACATGAAGTTCAGATTAACCGGTGGTAGAGCTGATGTGTCTCTGAAGTTTTTGGGTTTGCAGCTGGATCCTGCTTTATCTTGGAATGAACATATTAATACTCTCTGTAATAGACTCTCTTCTTGCCTATATGCACTGCGTAGGGTACGTTTTACAGCTGGTCAACATCAAACTTCAAACTTCATTTATTCTTGCCAATTACACAATAGTATTTACAATCGTCAAAATAAAATAAGTATACAATAATCGATTAAGTAAGAAATGGATTATTATAATTAAAAGAAGTAGATACAATGTACATTAAAACCTAATATAAAGAACACTTACAAAGAATAAAAATATTAAAGTTTATAGTTAAAATAAAGATTTTAAAAAGTATTGAGCACTAGCATTAGTTATTTTATACATTTAACAATTACAATGTTACATTTTGAAAACAAACATAAAAGACACAAAAAATAAACACATTAAAATTTATAGTTTAGAAACTCTTCATATGAGTAGAAAGCATTGAGAAGTAGCAATTTCTTGACCGCTTTATAAAATTCACTAAAGGGGAGATCTCTTTTCTGAGATGGTAATTTGTTGAAAAATTTAATGGCTAGGTAACACGGGCCACTCTGACAACCTTTTCAAACGGCAATATCCTGGCACAAGGCTATCCTTACCTCTGGTATTGTGATTGTGTACATCTGTGTGCCTTTTATAGGTGTGAAGGTTTTTCTTTATATATGATAAGTTTTCTAGGATATATATGGATGGAAAGGTAAGTATTTTTAAGTCTATAAAAGCACATCTACAGTCGTCCGCATAATTCAGTCTCGCCAGAACTCTCAAGGCCCGTCTCTGCAAGCCAAACACACGAATGGCCTCAGCTGCAGGTCTTAAGTCTTAAGTCTAGGGTCCAAATGCACCCCTAGAAACTTTACACCTTTGCCTAGGTCAATCTCGGATAGTTGCCTCATAGCAAAAAACATTGTATTAGTTTTGCCGGTATTTAAAAAGAGCAAATTAGATGAAAACCATCTTTCGGCTGTTGACAATGCCTCACTTGCTCTGCTCTGTGCCACCTCCTTATCCTCATGCCCGCAATACAGAGTAGTACCGTCAGCAAACAGAGTCCAGGAGACCCCAGGATCAGCAATGGGTAGGTCATTTATGTAGATGAGAAAAAGTAAGGGGCCCAACACAGATCCCTGAGGAACCCCAACAGTTACCGGCAGGCTAGTCGATTGCTCTCCCCCGAATCTCACTCGCTGCATTCTCCCATGAAGATATGATTTTATCAGTGCTATGCTATTGTCATTAAATTTATACATTTTTAGCTTTTGCAATAATAGATTGTGACAGACACAATCAAAAGCTTTGCTTAGATCACAAAAATTAGCATAGATATATTCAGATCGTTCGAGTGCACCCTGTATGCTCGTGACAAGGTCAAGGACCGCCAGGCCAGTACTTCGGTCCCTCCTGAATCCATACTGGAACTCCGAAAAGATCCCATTACTCTCAAAAAAGTCAGCAATTCTATTCGCTAAACATCTCTCAAAGACTTTGGAAATTATAGGCAGCAATGAGATAGGCCTATAATTTGAGGAGTCATCAACCTCACCCTTTTTATAAATTGGAGATACAACAGCATCCTTGAGACAATCTGGGAAGACCCTCTCCTGAATGGATTTGTTTATTAGCTTAGTGAGTGGTATAATAAGAAGATCTTTAACTAACTTCACCAAGGGTACACTGATTCCATAACAATCTCTACTAGACTTATTTTTTAATGAGTTAATTATATCTCTAACCTCAATATAAGAAACCTCTTTGAAGAAAAAAGAAGGGTAGTCATTCTGTAGAGATCTGAAATTTTCCAGGGGATCAAGATTATCAGGGATCTGGATATTTTTCTGTGTGTTGTGGGCGACATTAACAAAAAAGTTATTGAATTCATTTGCTGTGATACCACTACAGATTTTATTTTCATTCGCTACTCCACGATGTTCATTTATAACATTCCACATGCACTTTATTGGGTTACTTGAATTTTTTATTCTGTTTTCATTATTTTGTTTTTTTAAATTAGAAATGGCTTGTTTATATTTACAGCGGTAATTATTTCGATCTTGTTTAAATTGAGCTACACTGTAAGTCTTGCATAAGTCATTCAAAAAATGCAAGTGATCCCTCATTTGTTTTAAACTATTTGTAAAAATAAAGTTAGTACCTTTTTGTTTATGGTTTATTTTAATGCTTTTCTCCGGAAAGGAAATTTTTATATTGTTTTGCAAGATATTAATGAAATTGGAGAATTTTGTATTTATATCCACATAGTGGTTGCCAATAAAGCACCAGTCTACCTGTTCTATTTGAGTATAGAAATTAAACTTTCCTTGCTCAGTCATAGGTCGCACTCTTATTACTGAACTGGACCTAATCTTTGATGGTTCAATTCGAAGTTGTATTTCAAAAATCTGTCCCAGATGATCTGACAAATCAGTCTCAAGTAGACTTATTATATAGTCATTAGCATGAATATTAGTGTATATGTTGTCAAGACAGTTTGGACCTCTAGTAGCGTCACTTATCGTTCATTCGAGTCCAAAAGATAGAAGTGTACAGTCAAGAGTCTTAGCCCTAATAATGCTGCTTTGATAGCTTACCATGGCTTATTCCATGCAAGAATGAGCTATGGAATACTGGCTTGGGGTGATGCAGCGCACACTAACCTGCTGAGAGTATTTATGAAGCAAAAACAAGCCATCAGAATAATTTTTAACATGAAATCCACAGAGAGTTGTAAACCTCTTTTTCTTCGACACTCTATACTGACTCTCTTTGGTCAGATAGTTCTTGAGAATATATGTTATCTAAAAAAGTACATTCATCAACACACCACTCATTCAGACATTCATGACCATGATACCCGACACAAGGGAAATATTTTAAAACGACAGAACAGGCTTCATAGGAATAACACTGTTGGCATAGATCTATACAATCTATTGCCTCTTGCTTTCAGGCAACTGAATTCATTACGGTTCAGAACTCAATTAAAAAAATATTTAACAGCCATTGCTCCTTATTCAGTGACTGATTTTCAAAGTGCCATAAGAGAGAATAAGGAGATCAACTTACTATTAGTGTAGATTTAATGGTATTTTAATTCAATGTTTTGTAGTTGATACTTGTATGTTTTAAGTCTAATATGTATTATTATGTTAAGTATTTCTTCTATGTAACGTATTTTATTTTATAAATTCCTTTTTGACCTATCTATGAAAATGTATTTTTTCTTCAGACTAATAAACTTAAATAAAAAATAAATAAATAAAAACGCCTTGGAAAAGTCAGTATAAATGACGTCAAGCTGATTCTTACCCTCCAAGGCATCTGACAGAAACTCATTGTATATCAAAAGGTTTGTCAGTGTAGAGCGTCCCTCAGAGAAACCATGCTGTAAGGACGATATCAAACCGTTCAGTGTTGGAGACAGTTTAGTGGCAGTTATATCTTCAAAGATCTTTGCGGTTATACACATTTTTGAAATCGGACGGTAATTCGCTATTTCACATCTGTCTCCAGACTTAAAAACAGGAGTAATAAATGATAGTTTCCAGAACTCTGGGAACGTGCTCAATTTCATTTGATAGATTAACATCCTCATTACAATTATTATAGCTAATTAACAAATGAAGATTATCTCTACAGTCTTTCAGCTCTGAATTAAACCATTTTTTTGATTTATTATTTTTGTGAACTGTTTTCGTTTTTTTTAGGAAAACATGTATCTATTATATTTAACAGCTTGTTTAGAAAGTAGTGAAACATATCATTTACGTTACTAAATTCATCTAGTTCTTCCCAGCCTATACTATTTAACATTGATACACATCTACTTACGTTATGGTCACAGAAAGATCTAAACTGAATAATTTCAGTTGTGGTACGTCTAGAGGGATTTTCTAGGGTATAAAACATAAAACAATCTCTAGATTTGAAAGTATTTTATATCAATATATGGTCGATACCAAATAAAATTGGTGAAATTGAGGCCTACCTGTACAGTCAAACTGCTACTTATCACATTTTATGTTTTACGGAGCATTGTATGCTAAAGGAAGAAATTCAGTATCTGAATGTTCAGGATTTTAAGGTGGGTGGTTGTTTTTGCCGAACAATAAACAAACATGGTGGAGTTGTTATTCTTTCGAGGAATAACGTGGAAATCAAGACGCTTGATAGCATATCAGTACTGTCTATTCAAGGAGACTGTGAAATTTGTGCTATGGAAATTTTGAAATTTAATCTTATAATTATCACTGTATACAGACCACCAAATAGCAATTTTAAGGTGTTTTTGGATATTATGAATACTGTGTTGTCTCTTGCTTTTAATCTTGGAAAATATATCATTGTCAATGGGGATTTTAATGTTCACTTCGAAAGAGAGTATGGAGACAAAAACAGTCTGATGGACATTATGGAATCCTATAATTTTGAACAGCAAGTTTTAACTAGTACTAGGCTAAATCACTGTATTGACAACGTATTTATAAATTTTAATAAAGTTGCGAATTTTAGATTGAATGTTTCTGATCCTGTATTGTCTGATCACTGTGTTATATGTTTTAACTTAGATATACGTCCCTTAGTCATAAGTAAATACATAACAAAACCTAGTGAAGTAATGTTTCGCCCAATAACACAACAGGGTATTTTTAATATATATAACTGTCTTGAAGTTGAGGACTGGTGTTTTCTAGATTATAATATTGGTGTGAATGAAATGTGTGACATATTTTTAGACAAGTTAATTGGCTTGTGTAATGCTGCATTTCCTGGAGTTCGCAAGAGAGTTGGAGGCTGTGCAACTTCTAAAATCGATTGGTTTGGACCTGAGCTTAATATGTTGAGAACACAGCTTATTTTTGTAAATGATCTCTGTCGAGAATCTGACTGCCCTCTACTGCGCAGTGAACGCAATGCTTTGAGGCGGAATTATAGGTTCCAAATATCTGCGGCAAAGAGAAGGTCAAAAATAATTTTCGCGGTTATGTTTACATCAACACGCTAAATAATTGAAATTTTCGAAAAACAGTTTTTTTTTAAGATTTAATCAACTAATTAGAGTAAAAGCATTCCTAAAATATAAAATAATCCCAGATTTCTTTGTGGAATTGAAGTCATACCGGGAAAAATTAAATTAATTAAGTTATTAGGTAAAAATGATTTCTAACCTTCAAACAGGCGAATAAACATGCCTTGTACAAGTTGTGATGAAAAAAATACAGAATCGTTTGCTTGTGATGGGTGCAGGTTAAGTCTGTGTAAGGCCCGTGCAGGCCTGTCAGCTCCGGAAGTGAGAGTCTTACAACTTCGAGACCTTGTTATGACATTTCATTGTAAAAAATGCAAAAGTTTGGATACCCTTAAATTATTACAAGATACCATTATTGATAAGTCAGAAATCATCTTAAATAAGGAGGAGATCATCACTTTTCTCCAAGAAAAGATTAAAGGATTAGAAAATAAACAAAATGATTTCCATTTAATGCACCAAGTGATGTTACCAAAATAAAAAAGGAAAAGCAAAATATTTATGTTAATATTCCAAATCTAATAATAAAACCTAAAAAGCAGCAAGATATAACAAAAAATAAAAACCGATATCCAAAGGAACATAAACCCCTCATCGTTAAAAATTGTGATTAAAGGAACCCGGAACACTTCAGATGGATCCGTGATTGTTAAATGCCAGAAGAAAAGTGACCTTGAGACTTTTCAAAGAGAAGTCCAAAACAAATTATGATTATGATTTGAAAATAACTAAAATGTGGAAACCACGGATTAAAACAACCGGATATCAAGATGAATTGGATAAACAGCAACTGAAAAATACATAAGAGAACAAAACGAGTTTATAGAAGACACAGAAGAATTAGAAATCACATACATTAAAACAAATAAGAAAAACAAGATGTGCATACTCTATGGTGAATGTTGTCCATCCCTATTCTATAAATGTATGACTGCGAAGAAGATATTTATTGGTTGGGAGAGATACGGCATTCATGAAGATATTAGTGTAATAAGATGCTTTAAATGTCAGGAGCATTTTCACAAGTCTGATACATGTCCTAACAGCCTTGTCTGTGAGTGCTGTGGTGACGATCATGATGTGCGTGATTGTCCCAAATCACACAAGAAATGCAGTAACTGTTTAAAAGCTAACAAACGGTACAAGACCAACTACAATATAGACCATGGTGCAAGCGACCCACTCTAAGAAGTAAAATAAATTATGGCTACAGCCCTTAGTCAACAAGAAATCGAGATTCTAAATGACCTTGACATTTGTAATGAGGACATAATCGAGGAAAGCATTGCTTGTGATGCTATAAAAACCAAAATAGACTTTAAAAATAAACTTTTTAGCATTTTACATTTCAACATTAGAAGTATTCGATTTTGATGAGTTATTGGTCTTCTTAGAATCAAACAACCTTAAATGTTGTGATATTATAGTACTTACCGAGTCTTGGCAAATAGGGAATGAACAATTTAATATTGATGGGTACAATATGTTTTATAACAATTCAAAGCTTAATCAAAACGATGGTACTATTGTTTACATAAAATCTACCTTACATTTTAAAATTTCTAACATAAAATTAGACTATTCTGGAGTTACACTAAGTAGAATTATATTGGATGTTAATGGTGTGTCTCTGGGCATTTCATGTCTTTACAGACCCCCCTCTACAGACATTCCTAGCTTTCTTAGAGACCTTGAGACTTTATATTCGGTAAACTCAACAAATCAAATAAAGATTCTAATTGGTGACATCAACATTAATTTAGCAGCAGAAAACAATGAAGTAAATGACTACACTACACTATTGGGACACTTTGGTTTTTTGTCTGCTATTAACAACCCCACTCGTGTAACTTCTAACACTAGTTCCATATTGGATCATATGTTTGTTAAAAAGAATCTCAGAACTAATTTTAAATACTCTTCTTTTGTTCTGCACTCTTCACTCACTGATCACTATCCCCTAATGTTAAGTGTGTCCTGTCAGCACAATATTCAATCTGATAAAACTTCAGATGCTAAAACTTTCACTTACTCCAAAATCAATTATCAAATTTTAGATGAGCTTTTTAAGGCTGAAACTTGGTTTATTTTATTTTATTTTATTTATTTATTGACGGGCTATGCCCAATTTAGTTAACATTTAAGTACAATATAATATGTTGCGTTAAATACAATCTTAAATGTTCATCTAATACATCATCCTTAAAGTTATCAATTAATTTGAAGAGTTTTGAGCTGCCTTTCAAAGTGAGACATACTACCAAAAAAATTTAGTTCCGGATACACATTTGCCAATCTCGGTACACGCGACAAAAAGGTATTTGTTCCATAGTTAGTTCTACTCCGAGTTACTGAAAACGTCGCCGTCAATCTGGTATCTCTAGTGGGGGCACGAAGTCCCACCCGAGACAGAAGATGACTGCAGTCCACATAATAATTAAGAATCTTATACAACATTTTAAGGTCCCTTTTGTCACGCCTGACAGACAGTGGCTCAAGATTGAAAACAGAGTACAAAGTATCATAATCAACAACGTAGTTCTCAGAAAGGGGAATGTTGGATTTATAGCAAAGATAGCGGACAAATTTACGTTGCACCTGTTCGAGATCTTTTATGTGTACCGCATACTGGGGGCTCCAGACCGAGGAACAGTACTCCAAAAGTGGTCTAACCAAGGCACAGTACAACATTCTAATTGAGGCAACATTATTGAAATCCCTAGTGCACCACTTAATGAAACCAAGCATTTTCAGAGACCTCGGGACTATCTGTGACAGGTGTGGTATAAATGTCAGAAAAGAATCAAAAGTGACACCCAGATCACCAAATTCAGTCAACGTCTCAAGGTATGTCTTGTCAATATGGTAATTATACCCGATGGGGTTGTGAACTCTTGAGAAACAAACCACTTTACACTTAGAAGCATTAAGCTCCATGCCATTTAGCCTACACCACCCAATGAGCCTATCAAGATCCGCTTGTAAACCCTGGCACTGGTTTGTTGATGATACCTCGACAAAGAATTTCAAGTCATCGGCAAAACAAAGAAAGGTGCTGTTTGAAAAGCAATCTGAAATATCGTTTAGAAATAAATTGAAAAGCAGGGGTCCCAGATGTGACCCTTGGGGGACACCAGAAGGAACTTTGATTTGCATAGAGTGATTGTTATTTACCTTAATCACTTGGGAACGATTAGACAAATAGTCAGCAATCCACAGGAGAAGGGTGCCAGAAATTCCATAACTGTACAGCTTGTTCACCAAAACACGATGATTTACCCTGTCGAAGGCCTTGGAGAAGTCGGTGTAGATTAAATGAACCACACCACCTCTCTCCATCGTGCTAGAGAGATAATCGCTGTAAGTAAGCAAATTAAGCTCTGTCGAACGACCAGGACGGAAGCCAAACTGTTGATTCATTAGAATACCATTTAAATGAGCTGTCAAATGCCTGGTAACCAGGCATTCAAACAGTTTTGGTATACAACTCAGGTTACATATGGGTCTGTAATTGGTGACGTCGTCCTTTTTGCCCTTTTTATGAATGGGTATGACATAACTAACCTTCCAGAGTTCTGGAAAAATTCCAGTCTGAAGGGAAGCCCCAAAGATGAAACATAATGGACGTGATAGTACAAAGCTACAATTTCGGAGAAGACGAGGAGGAATGCCATCCGGTCCAGGCCCTTTAAAGATGTTCAGACTATTCAATTCCGTAAAGATATCGGAAATTGGTATTTCGCAATTATGGATATTCAAGTTGCTCAGGGATGTTATTGGTGGAACATTACGGGTTTCATTAGAATAAACAGTCTGAAAGTACTCGGCAAATAAATTGGCCATTTCTACACCTCCGTACGCTATTTTACCGTCATAAGACACTTGGGAAGGCAGCTCGTTCTCCGTGCGTTTAGTATTAACAAAGTTCCAAAATTTTTTGATATTATTATGGGTTAAAAGCGATGATTCAGACTCGTGAACAAAGTCCATGTAAGATTCACGTGATGCCCTTTTGCATTGAGCTCGGAGTTCAGAAAACTGGATATAATCTGTAGGTAAACCGCTTTTCTTCCATCTACAATGTGCCATCTTTTTCTGAAACACCAAGTTTTTTAAGTGTGCAGAAAACCATCTCGGGAACTTTCTGCTTGATATTTTCTTTTTTGGAACCAATGTGTCGATTGCAGTATACTGCAGGTTTACTGTTTTAGAAGCTGAAAATGTAGAAACTGCTACACAAAAATTCTTAGAAATAATGGCTGAAATAATAAATAAAGCTAAAATTAAAAAAACATTTCAAAATAAACAGCATAAAAAATTAAAACCGTGGATTACTAACGGAATCATTAATTCCATTAAAACAAAAGATAAAATGAAAAGAAAACTGTTATTATATCATGATGAAACTAAAAAAAAAAAACATTCACTGATTATAGAAATAATTTGTATAAAATTATACAAAAACGAAAATATGATTATTATTAAACTAAAATCGAAAATAGTAAGAATGATCTTAAAAAAATGTATCATATAATCTCAAACGCAACAAATGAAAATACAACAAAAAATAAATTAAACTTGGAAATCAAAAACAACAATGGAAAATTTGATGATAATAAGAAGATGGCCAATTTCTGTAATGATTTTTTTACTAACATAGGTTCCAAAATGTACAAAAAAATTAATGTTCCTTCTAGTTTTTTCTAGAATTGACTTCACTGCTTTATCATTAATTTTCCTAAAGCCTACTAATTCAAATGAGATAATAAAACAAATTAACACACTAAAGAATAACTGCGCTCCAGGAAGTGATGGCTTAACTACAAAAATCATTAAAGATTTTCACATACATTTAATAAATCCAATAGTTTATATAATTAATCTAATTTTTAAAACAGGCATCGTTCCAAGTTGTTTTAAAATTGCTATCATAACACCAATCCATAAAGCTGGAGACAAGTCTGATATAAATAACTACCGTCCAATAAGTGTTATCAACACATTTGCGAAAATCTTTGAAAAATGTCTTAAAGATCACCTGGTCAGCTTTCTTCAACAAAATAATATCATATCTCAACGTCAATTTGGATTTATGAACGGTTTGAGCACTACTTACACTACTACAATTTGTGAATTAACCAACAGCATAACTTCCAACCTTGACAGTAGCAGTAGGTGCATTGCTGCGTTTTTGGAACTCGCCAAGGCGTTTGATACGGTGCCTCATGGCTCTCTCCTTAACGTTTTACGTTTGTATGGGATCAGGGGCACCGCGTTGAGCGTCTTCGAGAGTTACTTAAGCGGTCGAACACAGATTGTCAAAATTAATGATGTTTGCAGCAATCCACTTAACATTACAATGGGAATACCTCAAGGCACTGTATTGGGACCCATACTTTTCATCACTTACATCAACTCATTAACTAGTATTGACAATGACAATGGACTTTTGTTCGTGATTTTGCCATTCAAGGTATGTGCAAAATTAAAAATTGGTTAGACACATTTAAGCTAACTTTAAATACCTCAAAGATGAATTACATAGTCCACACTTCCGCAGCATTCGTATTGACAACTTTGATGGTGATATTCTATAGATTGAATATACAAAATACTTGGGTGTAATTATTGACCGTAATCTCAGATGGAATCATCATTTACTTTTTATGTTTTGAGAGAGATATTAAGTAAAAAGTTGTTGTTATGTGTGTATAAAGCCCTTATTGAATCTTTAATTCGATATGGTATAGTAGTGTGGGGTGGTCTATATCAAAATTCCTTAAACCCTTTAAATGTACTTCAAAATTACATTCTTAAGATTATATTTCGAAAAAATAGGTGATATACCACCAGGCTTTTATATTCAGAGGACATATTGGATGTGAGAGGATTATATTGTCTGTCAATATGCTCATTTATTAAAAAATCTACTAAATTTAAACAAACTATAAACCACATCTATGAAACCAGGTCTAAGGTCAGTGAACATTTGGAGATGCCAATGAATAATACATCAAAAAAATTGAGATCCTTTTGTTATTTAGGTCCCAAAATGTATTACTTGCTTCCCCTAGAATTGAGATCCCTGCCAAGACTGAAAAAGTTCAATAATGGCTGTCGGATTTTTATTTTTAAATATTTACATAAATTTAAAGCTCTATTTCAATAGGATAACATCTATATTTATAAGGTTTGCTAAAATAAGAAATTGTATTTGTTGTTGATGTAATTTTTAAATTTTTATTTGTATAGCTTAGCATGAGGTACTGTATTCTCAATATAAATTCAAAGATAATACTTGCGTACATACAAGTGTTCATTCACTTAGGTGCAATTTCCAGTTATTAGGCTCCTATTTAGATTATATTTATTACAATATGTATGACATTTATTACCATATGTTTTAATAAATAAATAATAAATAAATGTACTGAGAGTTTGAGCGATTGGTTGATAGAAAAAGTTCAATTTTTGGGTGTTGCTTTAGACTCGAAACTTACCTTTGAACAACATGTTATTGGAATCTCTAAGAGGATTGCATCATCAAGTATATTTGTACTAAGAAATTTAAAAAAAAATAGCTGATGACAGAATCTGCCTTATCGCCTCATCATGCTCTGGTACACTCTATGTGCACATATGGCTTGCTTGTGTGGGGTTATGCCCCGGCCTTTTTCAATAAATTACCTGAGAGAATTAAAAACATGCCTATAAAAAAATTTAAGTCAGTAGTTAGAACGTATTTATTAAATAAGAGTTTTTATAGGTTCGCTCAATTTTTAAACTGTAATGTAGTAGATCAACCTTTGTATAGTTGTGTTAAATATTGTATGGTGAACATAACCTGTTTATATTTGATACTATTTCATTTTGACATTTTGTACTGTTTAATTTCGACAATTGTAATGAACTTTGTGTTTATACAGTAATATATTCTATTCTATTCTATTCTTTCTTACGTTCATGGCACTACAGATAAAATAGGATGGTTACTTCGGCGATCCAACATACGAACAATCTTCAATACACATAAGAATTGGGCAATGCTTGCGATCTCCGAAAGATGTTGTACCTTTTCAAACAGAAGAAGTATATAAAATTCCTTTCTCCTGTGGAGAAGTGTATGTGGGAAAAACAGTATGCTCAATATCAACTAGGCTTACTGAACAATGTGTTAAAAAGAAACAAATTGTTCAGTTTGCTGTAACTGAACACCAGCATACTACTGGCCATATTATAAATGTAAAAGAAAGCAAGGCTCTAGCGTTGGTTTCAGGATATTATAAACGAAAAATTAGCGAATCTATTGAAATGTTTATTCATAAAAGTGGGATATGGGTTACGGTCTATATCACATGTGGAAACTGATCTTAAAACATGGTTACGGTTCGGCGAGCACAAGTCGTGTATAAAAGCCCACTTGAATCTCTCAGAGCTCATTTAGTTTTCAGATCTCATGGAATAGATATCCCTGAAAATGTCTCGCGCGATCGAAGGCGAAACGTCGGATAGTACTGGATAAACTAATGTTTAATGTCTTCCTTTCATGTTGCTTTACAATAATTACAAATTTATGTGGTAAATGTTACATTTTTTTTTCCTTTTCAGGGGCAGACATGTAGCTAGCGGCATGGACATGTGCGACTGCCTCAATGAAAGGTGTGCAGGCTGCTGGTTCGAGTGCATTAAATGTGAGAGCACAAAGTGTGGTACCGAGTGCAGAGTTTTTAGGAAATATGTGGTTGATTCTATTGAATATCACGGTTATGATAAGACTGTCAGAAATCCCGTATTATTAAGGAATTAGTGGCTTTGAGAATGCAAAAAACAGTTCAGTTTTCAATATTGTATAGTTTATTAAATTAAAAGGTAAAATTTTGTGGAATAAAGTAAAAGCTTACAAGAAAAGCTTTGCTGTATTAACTGAACCTTTTTCTTCTTATATATGTATATATTGGTTGTTGGATTTAAAATGTACCATGTGATTAAGCTACACTAATAGCAAACAGTCATTGCAATAGAAATAGTTTTTATTTGTTCTCCTAGATATTAGTTTGGTCTAAATTTCCACCAAGTCATCAAACTGTTAATTCAATTAAATTTAAAAATATTAATATTAATTTAGATTTAGATTTCTTTATTAATGGAACATTGCCTATCATACAACAATCATTAATACTAAGACGTTAAACAGTTCTAAAAAGTTCTACCTAATTAAATTAAATACAAATTAGGTATATGAATTTGTGAATTAAAAGAATTTTTGATTGTCAGATTCAACAGGAAATAAATAATAAATTTGTGAAAATACATTTATTTACTAATGCTTATAACATATCTAGTTTTTTTGATTCACCAACGACTAACATAACTTGCCTTCATAATGTGGAATATATAAACATACATTTAACTTTAATAAAAGTTTGCTAAAGATTTCGTAATTTCTTCACTCGACATGCCTTCTGACCAGTAATAAGCGTAGTAAACACAGTAGGAAATTCCCATTCCCATTATAGCTCCAAACAATACATCTGAAAATTTACATAGTATGTAGTTAAGAATATATGTTCAGTCTACATTATAAATACACAACATATTTTTTAATTCTAATAAGCATTGGGTAAGATATTTTACCTTTATACTACTTGGTTAAATATTAACAGGTGAGTAATATGTTAATGTATTTTTATCTCTCTTCAGAAAATTTTAAAAAATTAACTGTAATTCAAATAAAAAAAAACCTTTATAGTAACTTTAATTTATGGTGGAATTTTTAAAAAACATAATTTTAATTCATTTACTTGAGTTCTAAGAGAAAAACAAACAAATTTACTGATTTGTCAGCTATTATAGGATTTTGTGACAATGACATTTAGAAAGAGTAATAAAAATGAAATATGGCTGTATGTCAATTTATTTTTGGTGGTAATATACCTTTCTGAGCTATTAAAAGGATTGTTTTAAAATTGGAAAAAGGTGTCCACATTTCTCAAAGAGACCTGTTTATAATTCTATTCAATAAAACACAAAGTCTTGGTCAAACAAATATTTTAAAAAACCTAAGGCGACACATGTTTCGCTTTTGCGAGCATCATCGGACCTTAACCCATTTAAAACAAGAAATCCAAGTACAATATAAGAATAAAGTACAAAACAACAGATCACACGTTATATCTTAGACGTACAACAATAATATGCTTATTATTGCAGGTCTAGTACAAGTCTAGGTTTTTAAAAATATTTGTTTGACTGAGACCAAGTTTTTGTGTTTTATTTAACAGAACTGTTTTAAACCATAGAAGATGAAGTAGGCAATCAGATCAACAGGGGCTTAAGTGATAGGGTGATTGCGCCGGTAAGCCGGACACCACCAGTAATCGGACAAAATTCGTTAATTTTCAAATAAAATGAAATTTAAACTTTCCCCACTAATGAAAAAAATAACCAATGAAATTCAACTAGTTCTGCGTCATATCGCCATCTGCCATTAATGTCACTTAAAATCTTCGTTAGTTCAAACAGGTACAAAAGTTGCCGTTGTATTAGAAGCCAACGTTTTTCTTTAAATAAGATCAGATCAAGTGCGCTACAAAGGTAAGTAAAATCCGTGGCAGTAAATTTTTATTGAGTTTAGTTATTTTATGATATTTATTATAGTTAAAACTACTCCAAAAACGTAAAATTACATATATTTTTTACAATTTAAACCTAAATATAAGGTGTCCGAATACTAGAACAATGAAAAATTAAAAATACAGTAGTCGGACAGGTGTCCGACTTCTGGTAAAAGGAAAACAAAGTTCATGTGTCTGTTCCAGTAGTCGGCCAGCCGTTGTAAATCGGTTTCGAAATATGAATTTTGAGATGGATTTTTTTTGTTTTATAAAATGAATTCTCAGAAAAAAGCAAAGTTTCAAAATTATTCCGATGAAAACCTTAAGCTAGCCATTGAACAAGTCCAAAAAGGGAGTAGTTTAAGGGAAACTTGTCGTGAATACGGAGTACCAAGGTCAACCGTACAGGCTCGGGTTCAGGGAAAAGTAAAATCTTCTCAGAAAGGTCCCGACCCAATTATAAAAAAAAAGGAAAAAAAAAAGCGGAATAGCTAACCAATTTAGCGAAATGCAGTTTTCCATTAAAAAAAAGATGAACTTTTGGACAGTGTGCAAAAAATTGTTAATAATGAAAAGTTAACAACACCTTTCAAAAATGGCCGCCCTGGCCAAAAATGGCCACTGGATTTAATGACTGGCTATCCATTACGAAACCTATTCTTCTCCTAGTTGATAGTCATAGGTCACTTATGTCCTTGGAGTTGAGTCATTTGTGTTATAGTAATAATATAATTTTATATGCGTTGCCTCCTAATACGACACATTTGCTGCAACCTGCTGACGTAGCGGTTTTTAAGCCCGTGAAAGAATATTGGAAGCAAGCAGTCCGAAGGTGGCAAAGTGCAGATGAAAATATTAATAAAGTTGTAACCAAAACAAATTTCTGTCCAATTCAAAAAGAAACTTGTTGCCATCCTAATATGAAAAGCAATATTAAAAATGGATTTAGAGCTTGCGGACTCTACCCATTTAATCCTAATAGCATGGACTACACCAAATGTGTGCAAAACGTACTGGAAAATATGCAAGAAATTCAAGTCGCAAAGAATATAGAAATTACATCAGAAGAAGTAAACAGCGCTAAGAAAGTTATGACCCATCTAACACTTAGTTTACTAGAGACAACTTGACTTTTGAGCTGTTGATGTCACTTGTGTTAGATGGTGCACGCCCTGAAAACAGTTCCGCCAATAATAAATGCACCGAAATTGAAGAATTTGAAGTTCAAGAAAATGGTTTTTTGCATCCTGTACAATTTCTACCAAAAAACGTTGAATTTGCTCAGTCACCTTTATTTCAAGAAGACTCATTTAAAATTGGAAACAATAGTTCTCTTCATCCTGTTGAACAGCCTGTCGAACACTATCCAATCAGCTCCACCTCAAAAAAAACCATCGGTTATTATTCTTCAAGACCTTGTAATTCCTTTTAAGTTAAATGTAAACGAAAATACAAAGACGGGAAACACAGAAGAGAGTTTGGGTTCCACACAATTGCTGCCAATTGAAGCAAAACCTGCGAACTTAAATGAAGCTGGTGATCTTTGATCCAATCAAAAATGTCAAACCATGTAGTAATGCAAGTTCATCGCGTAGTTCTTTAAAAAAGTAAAAAATCAAGCGGGGAAAAAATTCCAAGTGCAATTTCTGCAAAAGCTTGGAGGGAAAACTTAAATATAAAAGAAATGGAGAGGAAAATAAAATTTGCGAACAAGAGAAAAAGGGCAGGTAGCACTGCAAAGAAATCACAAAAAAAAGTTAAAACAAATCGAGAAAATGATCATTTTAACAGTGTAACGAAAGAAATACAATTTTGTGCAGTGTGTGATGAAGAACTAATTAGTGACACAGAAGAAGAACAAGAAAAAAATATAGGATGTGATACTTGTCCTAAACGGTTTCATTTAGGCTGTACTAGATATACAGGATCTAGATACCAACAAGTTGTGGAATTAGATTTTATATGTGAATACTATTTATGTTTAATGTATATTATTTATTGTTGCACAACCAAGAGTGCATATGTTTTATTGTTTTTTTTTTATTATTCGTATATTCATATTTTACCAGAAATGTATATCTAAGCTTTACTTCGCAAATTAATAATTTCTTTGAAAAAATCACCGCCCGTTACTAGTGTATGATAAAATTCGAGATGTACTTTTTTTGCACCAGTATACCGATATTTTAAATTATTACTTTATGAAATGTTTATAAAAATGTGGATTATTAATTGAGTTCTGATTTATGTACCTACGTGTTTTTTAATAAATTCATTCTAATGATTTTTTTTTAATAAATGTATTTTTATTATTTCTAACCTTAGTAATTGATTTATTTTTATTTTTCCAAGCTTAGATTAATAGAAAATAAATTACATATAGTCCTGAACTGGTGTTGATGGACCAATAACGTTTTGTCCGACTACTGGACATCTCGTGTCCGATTACTAAGCGTAAGTGTCCGACCACTAGCAAAAATTCATTTTAAAAGAATTTACGTTATTTTATAAACAATTGTACAGAAATCGTTTATTTTTTTATTTTTTATCGCAAATAAACACCTCACGCATTAATTTGTACCTGAATCAATTTGATGATCTAAAAAATAATTTTTTTTTGAATTTTGAAACTGAAAACTTGAGAAAACTGTCCGACTACTGGCGCATTCACCCTACCTGAATGCTGCGACTTGTATCTGCGATTAGCTGTTCAAGACCAGGAATTAGTCGCAAGGGGTAAGAAAATGGGTTCATTTAACACATTTTTGTTTTCTCTTTATCTTTAGTAGCTAAACTCACCCAGTTATTACTTGTCCTTAGTTATGTGACTTCAATGAACTAGTGACTAAAGTCTAAAGCTTATTCTAATAGCACAGAAAAATTGCTAGATTTTTTTATGCCAATATCAAATTTTGCTGCATAAAATAAACCCAGCTTAATTTTTTTATTCAGCATTCAATTAAGTCTTCTTAATACTAGATGGCAGCACATGTGTCTTCAATTTTGTTGGTTAAAGGTGACGTTGAACGTTTGGACGACGTCGGTTGTGCGAGTTGTCGTAGAGCGTGGTATGAATAAGTCTGAGAATGACTATATTTGTATTGTGTTCCAGGCGTTAGTTTCTCCATGAATAGAAAAAGGATAGAAATGTAATCAATGTAAGGAGGATGTATGTAAATGACAAACGCTGTTTATGAGGTTTGAATCTGTATTTATTCGGTTTTACGGACGGAACAGAATGAGTATTCGTTTTACGTAAAAAGTACCAAAAACTAAACTACAAAAACGAAACTTAAAAAAGAAGTACATATTTGTAATACAAAAATGGGTGATAATTTTATTGTTGGGACTTAATATAATTGTTTATTATTATTTCAAAAAAGTGTCTAACAATACTCGGAAAAATTCAGAAAGAAAAATTGACGTAACTTTCATTGTGCGCTTTATAAAGACTAAAATTCCCAGAATCATGTTAAACTATAACTTCCAATAAAAGTAGAAAATTACCAAATGTTGATGACATACAGCGTACAAAATAAGCGAGTTTTTGTTCTCAGAATTATTGCACCAGACTGCACCGTTGTCAAGTAAGCAATATAGGGGACTATAGGGAATAGGCCCTCTGTCTTTATTTAGTGCTTTCTTACCACATTTATTAGAGTTTATATCATCTGCTGATGATATAACGCGCAGGGTTGTTCCAAAGCGTACTTTTGTACCAAATTTGGCACACTTCGAAAATATTTGGCACCATGGTACATCTTTGGTCTTTTTGGCACAATTTATCATTCATATTATTAATTAATTTACTTGAAGGTATCACAATATCATTCAAAAAAAAATAAAATGATATACGAAATTTAACGACATATCTTTTAATAAATACCATAATAGGTCTTTTAAATAATTTTGTGTTACAAGTCATAACACAGCATCGCATTTTACGTCAGCGCATGTGGTAGTATGTGACATAGAAATCGACGGGTGGCCCCATAGCGAAAGAGATAGCTTTACCTCGTGGGGTCGGGAAAATATTAGATGAAATTGTTTGTTTTCTCCGTCTGTCCAGGCTAGTTGCCTATTTGTCTGTCTCTGTCTAACAGTATTAAAAGAAGAAAGCCTGGCTATTCAGTCGCACAAAGTTAATGATTCGAGGGTCGAGTCAATTTTGAATAAAAACGGTTTTTTTGTTTAAAGAATCTCCTGGATAGCAGTAGCTGTTAGCAGTGTATTCCAAATCTTTATATAATATAAACGGATTAATTAATTCAGTTAAAAATCGGAAGTGTATGAAGTCAGTTCAACCACGAAGTACCCAATAATGTTATTGTTAGCAGACGTTCGAGATATCCATGCGCATGCTGGAAATCTAGATAGGGCACGAGCTGCGGGCGTGGGTGATGATCATATCTACTGGTATGAACTTGGCAGCCAAAAGTTAGCAGCTAAACTGCTGATGACATTTTAATAATATTCCGTAAAAGGTTATAATGCATTTCAGTTTTTTTGAAAAATAGACAATGCAATATTTTAGTAGATATTAAACAACGGGCCAATATGATTACTGAACACAGGTTTAAGGAGTCGTTTAAAATTTACATTATTTTGGTTGGCAACAATGTTCTCTCAATTTTTCGAATATACGTAAAATTAAAAGACATCTATATTTTTGGATATCAGTTTAATATATATTTAGTAAATAAGTGCTATAATTGCACGAGCATAGGCAGCAATTTGGTCCGTGTATCAAGTACAATATTTTCAGATACGAATTAACTTATTTCAGCAACACACTTCACTTGATTTTCATATTTATTCTAGTTAATATAAAGGCCTTAAATAATTCGGAAGCCGTCAAAAGATGCTTAGGTTACCATAAGACACATTAGGCAAAGCGCTAATTGCTTATATAGAGAATGACTCGAGAGACTTCAAAGAGTGTCTAATTTATATTATAGCAACATTTTGTTACATGTACATACATATACAAACCTATTTTTTTTTGCGGAAAATCTAAACATACTGACAACTTGTTTTTTATATATGTTTTAGCTAATATTTATGCCTAATTAATGGACATATAAAGAATGACCAACTAGAAAGAGTGTCTAATTTATATTAAGGTAGAATTTATTACATGTGAGCGCATATACATATTTATTTTATACGCTCACATGTAATATAATCTACTTTAATGTAAATTAGACACTCTTTGATGGCTGACGGGTCATTCTCTATATGATCATTAATTAGGTTTATATATTAGCTAAAACATATATAAAAATCAAATTGACAGTATGTCTAGTTTTTCTCTTATAACTATTAATTAGGTCTATACTACATTTGTTAAAAATGAATATAAATATGTTGTTTTACTTTACAGTTTCAATTTTCTGCAGTACTTCAATGTTATTAATTATTTTGCGTTTAATAAGTATGCATATATACATACACAACATATAAATATATATTATAAATATAATTATTTAAATTGTCTATCATTTCATTATTTTCATGGATGATATAATGGTCAAAATACAAAATAGTAATGTTGTAAAAAAAGAAATCGCTAACGGAAACTGAGGATATACAACCTTAATCATAGTACTACATACAAATCTAATTTGGTACACTTTTACGAAATTTGGTACAATTCAACATAACCGTTTGATACAAAAATTTTAAGCTACGGACCAACCCTTCTCCAGAACGTAACAAGTTGTGGTGTAGTGTGGTTAGAACTCTTGTATTTTGAAATGGACTTTGTTGCTATCCTGCATGGTGGTTGTTAACTTATAATATTTAGGTAACAAAGATCCATGTAGCGAGAAATTCAATTGGGGGGGGGGGGGGGTTGTAAATTTTTCAACAACATAACACAACTTAAAAAATCTATGGAACCAGTTCATCTCTATAGCACAGTTAATAAATGCGCTAAAAATTTGACATCAATCCATTGTTTCAGGCAGAATTTTTAAATATTTTATTAGATGCCCCTTTATTCCGCCATCTTGGTTTCGTACCAACATTTTACCGGTTGGTTTTTACATAATACTTGACTGTTGTGCAGAATTTGAGGAAAATTGAATGACTAGTAATTTAGTTATCATTTTTTAGCTTTTTAATGGGAGCCTAGCCATTTTTTTTGACTATATAGGTCAATGTAAAGGTAAGTAGTTTTAAGCCGCGAAGAGACAGACCACGGAATTGGAAAACATGTTTTTCTACATATAGGGACCCTGGAACGTATAGATCTGAAAAAATTTCGGAGGGTGATTTTTTCACGACTACAATCCTTCCCTTTTAAGAGGGAAGTAAAAAACAAAAAAAGCAACACTGCATTTTGAAATACAGGGTTATTCACGCAACCCGTTCATTAAAAGTTTTTGATGATGCCATTTAGATAAAAATTTCAAATTTTGGGATGAAGGTAAGGTCAAGGGGTACTTCTTTTTTGAAATATTTTCAACTTCCTGTCACTTCCGGTCTAACCGGAAGTTGGTATCAACTTGCTTATTTTAAATGGAAAACCCTGTATTTTATGATATTTTTGGATTCTACGGAGAATTTTAATGCTATTTTATGTAGCATGTCCTATACCTAAGTTCAAGCGTTCTTAAGATACTTGACCTTGAACCAAATTTTAAAATCTCATATTTTTGTAAGTCTTGAAGATATAATCTTCATACTTTGCAGACGATCGGTAAATAATCTTAGGTTTCTATTTTTGTTATTGAATTTGTCTATTTTTATACAGGGTGTCCTAAATTCAGCGGCAAACATTCACATTTTTAAAGCCGCTAAAGTCCGTTTTTTTAAATTAAATGGGACACCCTATAACTTTATGCACTATCAAATGTAGAATTTAATTTTCTATCGAACTGTATTTAGGTTCCCCATACTTATTCGTAACCATTTTCGAAATAATCAGGTTTTTACTAAACCATCATATGTATTGGCTAAATGCTTACACCTTCCCGTAGTAAGCCATGGAAAAACAATTGTTGTGCTTTTCTATTCAACATGACAGCTGATTTGAGACTTTTAAATTAAAATAAAATAACACACAAAAGCTGATATTCTCAATTTATTTTATATTCGCGGAGAATGTTACAAAATATTGGAGAGAACGTGCCATGTTTTTAATGAAAAACATTTTCATTTATCGCCAATGAACAAGAGAAAATTGAAGAGGATTGAAACGAAATTTTTTCGTTTCGGAAAAGTTAAAGTTATAAAAAATGTAATAAATTGTTTACATTATTTTTAACCATATCTACTAAGTTCGAGACTGTTCTAAACTTGTTTTAGTGAACTTAAAAATTATAGCAATCTAACAATCGACAATAAATAAATGAAATAATAAAATTGAATTATAACAAATGTTCTATATGCAGTCCGTTCATTTGAAGATACATTTCAATTCTTCTTTGTACAGTCGCTGTGGCCCGTTGAATTTGTCCGTTTTCTAATTCGGCAAAAACTGTTCGTATCCTGTTTAGTAAATCTTGTTGGTTTTTTACTGGGGACGCATCGACTTTTCCTTTGATAAGGCCCCATAAATAAAAGTCTAGGGGTGTTAAAACAGGCGATCGCGGGGGTCATCTCCAAGGGCCATTGGGACCAAGCCAGCGATCTTCAAAAATTCGAGATAATTGGAGATAAACAGTAGCGGAATTATGTGCTGGTGCCCCATTTAATTGATACCAATAATTTTGCAGCTCACCAATAGGAATTTCTTCTATAAATTCAGAAACCGTCCCTCGTAGAATTTCCAAATACTTATCACTGTTTAAATTGTCTTCATAAATATAGTACCCCACCCGATCATTTAATACTATACCGAAAACATTGAAGCTAAACCTCTCTTGAGAACGCGTTTCGCGTAAAGCGTGCGGATTTTCTGCTGCCCAGAAATGTTCGTTTCTTCTATTTGTTATTTCTTCTCTAAAAAATTTCGCTTCATCGGTCCAAAATATTTTTGAAAGGAATCGAGGGTTCTCTTGAATTTTCAAAAACATGAATTCGCAAAATTCTACTCGTCGGACGTATTCACCAGGTCTCAAGGCTTGCACGTTTTGGCAGGAATAAGGGTGCATATGATGTTCTCTCAAGATTCTTTGGACAGATGAAGAAGAAATTCCCAAATCGTTTTCTGCAGACGGTATTGAACTTTGCGCGTTTGCGTGGAAATAAGCTAATGTGTTTATTACGTTATCCTCGGCATTTGTCACTGGTTTCGGAACATTTTTTGTAACTTTAACCTTGCCAAAACGCAAAAAGTTCGTTTCAATCCTCTTGAATTTTGACTTGTTCATTGGCGGCAAATCAGGGTGGCGTTCATTAAACACACGACACGTTTTCTCCAAAATTTTATAACATTCTCCAAGAATATAAAATAGATTGAGAATATCAGCGTTTGAGTATTCTTCCATTTCGATTTAGAAGATTTAGTTTATCACTGACAGCTTTCGATAAATAACGCATACTAATCATCTGTCATATTGGATATTGGATCTCAATTGTTTTTCCATGGCTCACCATTGGAACATGTAAACATTTAAGCAAATACATACGATATTTTTATAAAACCCAATTATTTCGAAAATGGTTACGAATAGGTATAGGAAACCTTAATACATTTCGATAGAAAATGAAATTCTACATTTGATAGTGCATAAAGTTATAGGGTGTCCCATTTAAAAAAACGGACTTTAGCGGCTTTGAAAAAGTGAATGTTTGCCGCTGAATTTAGGACACCCTGTATAAAAATAAACAAATTGAATAAAAAGAAATAGAAACCTAAGATTATTTACCGATCGTCTGCAAAATATGAATATTATATCTTCAAAACTTACAAAAATATGAGATTTTAAAATTTGGTACCCCGAAGGCTCATTTTCGGTTCAAGGTCAAATATCTTAAGAACGCTTGAACCTAGGTATAGGATATGCTACATAAACTAGCATTAAAATTCTCCGTAGAATCCAAAAATATCATAAAATACAGGGTGTTCTATTTAAAA
Source organism: Kuschelorhynchus macadamiae (assembly GCA_030620095.1). Lineage (NCBI taxonomy): Eukaryota > Metazoa > Arthropoda > Insecta > Coleoptera > Curculionidae > Kuschelorhynchus > Kuschelorhynchus macadamiae. Next base: position 647,902 of record JAUTXW010005022.1, on the reverse strand, counting down.
TAAGCAAGCTGATACCAACTTCCGGTTAAACCGGAAGTGACAGGAAGTTGAAAATATTTCAAAAAACAAGTACCCCTTGACCTTACCTTGATCCCAAAATTTGAAATTTTTATCTAAATGGCATCAACAAAAACTTTTAATGAACGGGTTGCGTGAATAACCCTGTTTATAAAACAGTCCCTTTGAATATTGGAATAGAATTTCCGGATATCCTGTATACGTAATGAAATTTACCCCTCAGACCAATTCTTACCGGAATTGGACGTCGAACCCATATTCTTGCTCAAAATATTTAACGACCCCTTTGAATCCGTTCATCGGTCAGGTGTATCTCAAGGGATTCCACCCATTTCATTCAGGACGTAAAAGTATTCACAAATGGGCTTTAATGATATGTTTCCCAGTCTCGATAGGGTTTCCATTTTAGAGCCTTAATGATATGTTTCATAAAAAAGCGGGTATGACTGAAAAAAAAACTAGCTGACCCCGCAGATTTCGATGCAGATGGAAAAAATGATAATAGATGCGATAGATAGATAGACATATAGATAATTGAAACTAAAGTAATGTTTTTATAATCAATATATTAAACTTATAATGCATAAATATACAGGTTGACAATTTAAAAACTTGAAATGGCCATATCTAGGAAGGAAAAACTTAATCAAAAAACGCTCAAAACACTTTCTATAAAATGAAGAGGGAACAAATAAAAGCGTATTATTCGACCCTTATCTGTAACCCCTTGGGCAGGGTGAGATACATCCCTAAAATCTTAAATAGAAAGGGGGGTCGAGTGACACATCATCTTAAAGCTCTTGAAAAATGCTTTCCAATGGTACCATAGAAAGCTGTTTTTCGTGAAATTCTTCTGTGTTTATTAAAGGAAACAATAAATTAAAACACAATTGTGAAATTTTTTATAATTATTTAATTAAATGTTCAAAATGTTTCCCGTTGTTTTGAAGACAATAATAAAGCCTTTGTTCAAATTCTTGGCGGACATTTGCAAATGTTTTTCTGGATATAGCACGGCATTCCTGAACTATCTTGTCTTTGAGTTGCTCTATTGACTCAGGTTGCGTTTTAAACACCACAGATTTAAGGTGACCCCACAAAAAGAAGTCAAGAGGTGTTAGGTCCGGGGATCTAGGTGGCCATTCAACAGGACGGCTTCTTCCAATCCGCTGGTTGGGATAATTATCATCCAACCATTGCCTGACGGGAACTACATAATGAGGAGGTGCCCCATCCTGTTGAAAATGTAGTAAGCGTTCTTCTAATGCTAAATTTCCTTGTATGTCCCTCTGGTTTTCTAATTCCCGCACTATTAGCAGTTCAATAAACCTCTGTAGCATTTCAGCATACATTTCGCCATTTAAATTCCCTTCTATAAATATTGGGCCGTTAATTACTTCTCCCAATATACCAGCCCAAACATTAATTTTCTGGGGGTACTGGGTATGCCCTTCTCTAAATACGTGTGGGTTCTCGTCATTCCAGTAACGACAGTTTTGCTTATTAACATGTCCATTCAAATAAAAGGTACATTCATCACTGAAACAAATATTTTTAACTAGTCGAGGTTCTGCCGTAATTCTATCTGTCATTATTTTACAAAACTGGATTCTTCTATCCGGGTCGTCGTCTCCAAGTTCTTGCAGTATGCGCAGTTTATAGGGATGAAACTTATGAAATTTAAGTACCTTTCTTATTGTTCCACGAGATAAGCCAGTTGCTACAGCTGCTTGGCGAGTTGATAAAGTTGAATTAATTGCAAACTGCCCCAGAACTTCAATTTGCGCTGCTTCGTCAACTAGTTTCGGTTGATTTCTCTTTTTATTCGCAACAGAGCCAACTTCTTCAAATTTGGCTAGTAGTTGGCGAACATATTCCGTACTTACATTTTGACCTGGATGCCTTTCTTTAAATTTTTGGGCTGTCCTTAAGAAACATTGATTCTGAGAACCATAAATGAAAATCATTTCTACACGTTCAGCTGTGTTGTACACCATTATTTAAGATAAGTGCTGCTTTTCGTTTAAACTGAACCAAAAGTCAACTGTTAAAATATCAATACTAATAGTACAAGTTACTTTTAAAGTAAATATTGTGATAATAAAATGCGAATATTCATAAACAAATAAAATACCAGGCTTAAAATGTTTAGAATTCTTAAGAGACATGCCAGGATATCGGTACCAATCATTTTGAACATTTACTTAAATAAAAATAAAAATGTTCAAAACTGTGTTATTTATTGTTTCCTTTAATAAATTCAGACGAATTTAACAAAAAGTTGCTTTCTATGGTATCACTGAAAAGCATTTTTCAAGAGCTTTAAGATGATGTATCACTCGACCCCTCTTTCTATTTAAGATTTTAGGGGTGTATCTCACCCTGCCCAAGGGGTTACAGACAAGGGTCGAATAATACGTTTTTATTTGTTCCCTCTTCATTTGATAGAAAGTGGTTTGAGCGTTTTTGATTAAGTTTTTCCTTTCTAAGGTATGGCCATTTCAAGTTTTTAAATTGTCACCCTGTATAAATCATTTCTTTCGGTAACTGTGCATGGAAACATGCTAAATGTCCAACTTTAGAACTTTTATAGAAGTTTTTATTTTACAAGTATACCAAATCCAGAAATTGATTTGTTAGGTAATTACTGTTTCCTATGAGCGTCTGGGAAGTAAGCACTTTCCGCACGCATGTTAGTGCGGAAAATTAGTTTTTGCCGCACTTTGGAAAGTAATTTACTTTCCTAGTGTTTGAAAAAGACAAATTATTTTTTTTCAGCTGTATGAAAAGTATTAGATATTATTTTTATCAAAAATTATAAAAAAACACGCTTAACAGAACGAAGCACTTTCTCATCTAGATTTGCAGTTCTTCAATATTCTAAAAAAAATCAAAAATTCATTCTATTATTTATATTATAATTTTTATTTAACAAAATGTATGCGTCTGTGCGTGATTTACTTTGCATAGCTATTTGTAATTTTGTGCTTTTAAAAGACGGTTTCGCCACTCCATGCAAGACATAGACGAAGATCAAATTCCTGCAAGTATTTCGGAATAAGCTGCAGCAGTCAGCTTACAAGTATTGCCCGTAAAATCCCGCCATAGGTATGAAGAAGAATACAAAGGTGCGAGAAGAAACCGGTAAAATCTCTTAAAGAAGAAGTATTTCTAGCCTATTTTCGCGAAAAATCTGAAACCTGCAAATTTACGTCATGGTCAATTTTTTTCATTGTGCAAATTGCTCATCAAAACAAAGGTATGGATATAAATAAATTCCTTCCCCCATTCTCGAAGGGATTCTAGTCCCCCTTTCCGCGCACCCTTCCTACTCCCTATATCTTGACTTGACTTGCTTATGCCCACTACTAGTGGACCCTTGGCGTTGCAGCTCGGCATTTGCCAGCACGATTTGATAGGATGTCCGGATGGCGAGCTTTAGGCTCCCGAAATGCATTTTGGCTTCCACTAAATGCCCCTTGAGAGTACTACTGGTCTCACGAGATGACCTTTTCTTTCAAGCTATCCCCTTACCCCTCCCACTTCCGCCACATAGCGGCCATTACGCTAATATTCTATGTAGAACTGCTGCAGACGAACGGGATAGAATGCAGGAATAACTAGACCTCACACGTTCACAGCATCTGTTCCCTTTCTAGCGGGGTTGTTAGTTTCCACAAGCAGGGGCGTGCGGTGAAATTTTAAAAAAGGTAAGCAATTTTTAGAAACTTACCTATTTGTAATGCAATTCGATTCTTCGATCATTTTTTGCAAATTCGTCAATACGTCATCATAAAAAGTCGATGCTCCGACATATTTTGGAGAAGTTTATTTTCGATGGACAACAGCGATGTATGCGAAAGTCTCTCCTGCCCCGTTGAATTTCTCACAATTTTTTATACGTTTAAGTGTTGAAAAATTCCGTTCTACTGATGAACTTGTCGTAGGTATTGTCAATACTAATGCGCACAATTTCGACATTTCGGTGTAGGTATCTTCCAGCTCCTTGTCTTTTAAAAATTGCATTAGTTCCTTAGCGTTATTTTTTGCGCTTGTCATCAGTTTCGTAAGTCACTTTTAGTTCAGCAGTAACACTCGGTCGAAGACCTGGCCATAATGAAGAAGAAGAGATTTAAACGCTTCTTCTGGAAAAGTCTTTCCTTTAAATGCATCAAAATTGCAGAGCTCGAGGAATTTAAAATCATTTAAACCCTTAAATCTATAGTTTATTTGTTGCTAAATTTGATCGATTATTTCATAAAAGAGGCGTCTGTATGATATTTGAACATCTCCCACCTTGTCTGTTCGAAGACGCTTGGCTTGTGGCTCTACATTTAACGTCATCGTTTTCTCTCACAATAGGTTAAAGTCATCTCTTTTTTGGACTTAAGATCATCTACTTTTTTTAGGCAAAAAGCAATAACATTTGTTTTAGTGTATATTATAATAATATATTAAAAACATTGTCCGAGAATGGAAATATTTCTGAAAATATGTTCAACAAATAATTAAAATTAAAATCTCATTTCAAACAGCCCAAAAACCCCCTCGAACTATTTATTGCTTCTGAATCCCACGTTTCATTATTTTCTATTATATTCTCTAATAGTTCAATCACTGGTTCACGATTTTCAGATACTGTTAACACAAGTCTCCCATTATAGTTCCACCTAATAGGAGCTACTTTGGGCAATGGTTTGTGGACAATGGGTACAAAGCTTGGGTACGTTTTGTTGACTTGGAAGAAAAAGCAGCCATGCCACTTAAAGTAACGAAAAATATTTTACACTCTTTAATGTGATTGATGGACTGGGATAAAACTAAATTTAATTTATGAGTAGAACAATGGACAAACACAGAAAGTTTCTCGAACTTTAGCTTGCAGACCCCCTAATTGTCCTGCCATCACTGCAGCTCCATCATAGCTTTGAGCAACTAATTTTTTCTCTCCACTAATTTCTTTAGTAATGTTATAAACTACGGTATATAATGCATCTGCTGTACGATTTTCGCACACATACTTAAAACCTAAAAATCGCTCTTGAATACTACCGTCTGTTTTAACGTGGCATATTACTATAGATAATTGGCTAAAATTTGTGATATCAGTTGTTTCGTCCAGAACAATAGCAATGAACCGCGCCTCGCCAATCTCCTGCTTAATTCTTTTTAGAATAATGGTTGCAACAGCGGAGATTAAATCATTCTGGATTCGATTCGACGTTCCGCGAAAAACGCTAGATTGCTCTAAATGATTTTTTAAGTAATCATCATATTTAGCCATTAAACTAAGTAAATCTTGAAAACTTCCTCTATTTTAAGAAACCCTTGTTTCGTCATGACCTCTAAATCCCAATTCGTGCTGTCCGAGAAAATAAACAACATCCATAAGTCTTCTTAATATTTGTCTTTTTTCATCGACTAGTTCATTGTGTTGGCGGTGACTAATTTACAACTGTTTATTAAAGGCGTGTCCAATTCTGGTTTTGCCGAAGACTTTTTCTTTTATGACGGCCTGCAAATGCGCTTTGGACATAATGTGTCTTTTTACAGCTTTATGGAAATTGTTTAAATCGGAAAAACAAGTTTTATTCCAGAGACCTTTTTCATTTTCAAAAAGTAAATATGGCCAACAAAATAATTTAGTTATATTTTCATACTCTGTTAGCCATTTAAATTGTTCGTATTGTTTTTCTGGATAAAAATGTCTAATACAGTTTTTCATTTTTGTGGTTAAATTTTTCATAGGCGGTTTTGCCCTTCCTTTGGAAATTATTTGAAGCTTACCAGCGAAGTTTAATGTTGAAAATCCCTTTATTATTAAGACACACACCACAAATTCACACACACTCTTCTTACTAAATTCTCCAACATTTTCAATGTTATTACTGACAGCCGAAGTTGACGGTATTTGCATATCCACGTCCCTATTATTGTCTTCCATATCGCACCATGTACGACGAGACGTACGTATCACACAACACACGGATAGCCGTTCAAACAGAGAACCTACTCCAACGATAGCTTCCGCCCACACTTAAAGCACGCGACTGAAATGCAAAAATTGCAAACAGCCGGTGGAAAGTTCAATAACCTCTGGCTCGATTCACAGGAAATCAAGCATACAGGACTTGGCTGCAGAGAAGCTAACGGCCCGCATAGGTTCTATTCCATTTTCTATTGTGGCTCGGTCGGAGTTAAGGCCGCATTTATTATGGGCTTGATAAATAAGATAATATTTTTAGCATTTTTAATACAAACTAAATTAATGGTTTCCTATTTCAAAAATTACATTTTAGAAGATGTTTTGTCATTTTTTTTGGGGAAGCACCGCTTCCCTTGCTTCCATGGACTGCACGCCCCTGCCCCCTATATTTTGTCTGAACAAAAAGTCAACGGTAAATTGGTTAGAATGCCCATCGTAGCTTAGACCACTAAACCAGAACTGTCAATTCGAGTAATTTGCATTGTGTTCTATGCTTAAGGGCGCAAATTCGCTTTTAGATAATTACTTTTGTAACACTTGAATAATAGAATAATTTTAAAATCTCATTTAGTTAAAGAAATGCTTAGAAAAAAGTGAAAAAATAATTCACATCTTTTAAAGGTGTAATGTCGAAAAATAAAAAAATCAGTTTTTAGACAATTATTTTTGAAAGCTATTGACGAAATAATTATTTTAAAAATTCATTTAGTTAAAGAGATATTGTAATGTAAATGTAAGAGTACACACCCCCTACATTCCCAAAGTCCTTGGTCGTTACCAGCAGGCTTAATGACATAACAAAGGAAGATAGCTTTTTCTTACCAATAATAAACGATACCTTTCACACCTTAATAGGATCACAATGGTTCTCGAGCAGGAACCTCAAAAATTGGTTATTGGTAAAAAAAATCCGGAAGCCCGACTTTTCTAAGAGTATCCGATTTTTAACTCCGGTGTAGGACGTCCATTTTGTTTAATTTCAAGTTTTTCATCAATACTATATCGCGAAAAGCTTTTCAATTTCGAAAAAATATTCATCATTTTAGTTCCAATGACACGGCGATTCAAAAACACACTAAAAAGTAAATAGAAATATTAGACGAGGTCGGTAAACTTTCATAGTGGATTAATACGAGACGCTGCTGTGTTTATTGGTCGGTTTAAAGTCACAACCTTACCAATTATATTTGCTGTGAGCTGCTATTGGACAGGCCCAGACGAAAACGTAACCTCACAGTGCGACAACCACTGCATGACGTCAAAAGACGAATATACGAGAGTATGCGGATAATATGTTAAGCAACGTCACAGAATGCGCTTTACCTGAGTGAACAAAACTATGCAGATAAAAATAAAAGCTGGAGTAAAATTATTGTTATTTGAAATTTATGACCAGTGCTGCGACTCTGTAGCTCTTATTGACAAACCGCCACTGTGGTGGGCGCCTTTGTTATTATTCGATAAAAGTCTTCTTACCAGAATAATGATGATGATAGTCACATGTTCTGCTGACACCGATGAGGACGGCACAAATCACGGGGATGCTTACTAGGAGACACTTCCACCCTTTGTGGCGGCCTGAGTCCTTGATGTTTAGGAGTCTGCCCGTTCTCAAGGTCATGAAAAACATACCCGAAAATGCGAACGTAGCATGCGCGCTTGGAAAGCTTTTTCTGCCTACAAATTAAAAATAGCACTTATTTTTTTTATGTATTGCCAAAGACAGATAAAGTATAGACGATCCATCAGATTAGATACATAATAAATTCACCAGTTACGCGCAACAAGATAAGGCGCGGAGTTGCCGTGAGCGCGAGTTAGGTTTATTTGTTTAGAAATATTTATCTGACTAAATCAATAGACATAATAAAAGGGACACGGAATTATTTTGATTTGAACGCAATCATACGTGTGCTACTTTTCCGTAAAACTAACTATGATACAATAATATAATAATTATATAACTATTTGCGTTCTAACACTGGAACCTCTGGTGGAAGATAGATCAAAATACAATAGTTCTAACCACACTACACCACAACTTGTTACGTTCTGGACGCGCGATTCGCTAACCAAGTTAGCATCATCAGCAGGTGATATAAACTAAAGTAATTTATCCTAACCGAGACTATTTATAGGTAAATGTGGTCTCACTTGGGTGCACCCGACAGCACCGTTGTCAAGTAAGCAATAGAGGGGACTATAGGGAATAGGCCATTTGTCTTTATTTAGTAATTCCTTACCACATTTAACTATTTCTGTACTTTCAAATGCATCCAATAATCCATTATTAGATACATTTTTAATTAACTTAAGATTATTTATTCCTATATGGTGATTGTTTTCCAAAGCATGTTGGGCAAGGCTTGACTTTTCTATTCTTCCGTATCTTAAATGTGCCATGTGTTCTTTAAAACAAATGTTTATGGAGCGTTTAGTTTGCCCTTGACTTTTCTATTCTTCCGTTTTAAATGTGCGTGTGTTCAATTTGCTAATTTCATAATGCCACTCCTCTCCTTCAAGTCGACTTTGTCTTTAGGGTTTCCAAGGATATTTTTTAAATTGTTCCCCATTTTGTAGGCTACGCTAACGTTTTAAAATATTTTTCTAGACCTGTCGTATATCCGGGATCATATGGGATTACTATGAACTTATTGGGAGCCTTAGGTGCTTGAAGAGTAGTCGCATCTTTTAACATTTTCTTATGCTTATATCTATTTACTAATTTATGTACAAAATTATCATTATATTCATTACTTTTAACTATATTTTTAATCCGATTCATTTAATTGTTAAAACGTTCTTATCGATGCCAAATTTTTGAAGAAAATGTGTTCACTTAAAAATAAAGTGAGAATGTTGAAACCGCAAAAACAAATTTCTTCGGAAGTCGAGAACATTGTAGAAAACCTTTCTTTTCAGTCCTTTGATAATAGAGAATTAGCCGTTTTGAATTTTGCAGAGCCTTCAGTAAAAAATAGTTTATCAACTATGATAGCGAATATCGGCAATTCCATTCAATACGTGACAGAGTCAACTAAGGGATTCATTAGAGAGGCTTGCAGAAATCAAATCTCAAAAAACGTTGTTAACAACAAGTCAAAATGTATTTCTCGTAAAAATACTGAATTTATCCAGGGACTGAAGAAAAAACAATGCTTTTATTTAAAAGCTGTAAAAGGAAATAAGGTTGTTATACTAGGCAAAACAGATTATGTTGAAAGGTAGACAATTTGATTCAAACTGCTCCTTACGACTTAACTGAGAAAAACCAGTTATCAAAAATGATAACAGAAGAAAAAAGTAGCTTAAAACAGTGTAAAAACCTTGTGTCCTATAAACTAAAATTCATACTAACACATAGTAACCCACCGTTATCTAAACTGTATTGCCTTCCCAAAATCCGTAAACCTGGGAAGTCCATGAGACCTATTGTTTAACTATACAATATTTCAAAATGGTTAGTAGAAGAATTCAGCAAATTAAATATCTCGTACGATAACTTTGAGGTTACTAACTCGTTAGAATTATAGATAAAATTAAGAATGTTCATTAAAAGAAGGTGAAATTTTAATATCTTTTGATGTAAGCTCATTGTTTCCTAGTGTACCCATACCACTAGCTTTAGAGTACCTAAAGGAATTACTTGAATTCAATAATTTGAATAAAGAAATTATTGATGAATATTTGGTTCTTTGCTCACAAAATTATGTATGAATCAAAATTTTTTTCAATTCAACAATAAATATTATAGACAACTTGAGGGAACTGCGATGGGCAATTGCTTATCTCCGTTCCTTGCAGATTTGTTTATTGGTAGATTAGAAACCCAATTCAAAAAATAATTCAAGTATTTCACAAAAGTGTGGTATAGGTACGTAGACGATATATTTGCTATTTTTGATACTAAAAGAAAATTTGGACACTTTATTGGAAACATTAAACAATAAATATCCTTCCATTAATTTTACGTACGAAATTACATTTTCTCGACACGTTAGTTATTTGAAATAACGATTACGTTAACGTTAGTTATTTGAAATAACGATAACGAATTTGATATTCATAGAAAATTTACTAATCAGTTTAAAAATGTAGATAAAGGTAATGGATATAATGATAATTTTGTACATAAATTAGTAAATAGAAATAAGCATAAGAAAATGTTAAAAGATGCCACTACTCTTCAAGCGCCTGAGGTTACCAATAAGTTCATAGTATTCCCATATGATCCCGGATATACGAGAGGTCTAGAAAAAGTATTTAAAAACGTAGGTTTTAGAGTAGCCTAGAAAACGGAGAACAGTTTAAGAATCTCCTTGGAAACTCTGAAGACAAAGTTGACTTGAAGGAGAGGAGTGGCATTTATGAAATTAGCTTTAATGACTGCGATCTAAAATATGTTGAGCAAACTAAACGCTCCATAAACATTCGTTTTAAAGAACACATGGCACATTTAAGATACGGAAGAATAGAAAAGTCAAGAGTTGCCCAACATGCTTCAGAAAACAATCACCAAATAGGAATAAATATTCTTAAGTTAATTAAAAATGTATCTAAAAATAGATTATTGGATGCATTTGAGAGTATAGAAATAGTTAAATGTGGTAAAGAAGCACTAAATAAAGACAGAAGGCCTATTCTCTATAGTCCACTCTATTGCTTACTTGACAACGGTGCAGTCGGGTGCAACCAAGAATAAGTTACTTTAGTTTATATCATCTGCTGATGATGCTAACTTGGTTAGCGAAACGCGCGTCCAGAACGTAACAAGTTGTGGTGTAGTGTGGTTAAAACTCTTGTATTTTGATTTATTTGCGTGTTTCTGAGAAAAAAGTGCATATTATTATATATTTTTGAAAAGGTAAAAAAAGACAAATTTTATCGTGTATAAATATACAGGGTGTTCCATTTAAAAAATAGAGTAAGTTCCAATAACTTTTTGACCTGACCCTGTATACTAATTCCGAAGGCGGAATTTATATAAGAAACAGTTTTCATATTTTCGATAAGTTATCTGATAGTTGAGATACGCGGGGTGCCTGAAAATGCAAAATTTCCAATTTAGCCCTGTATCTTAAAAACTAAAAGGGCTATGATAATTTTGTTAACGGCATCTTTAGTTTAACGAAAAAGTGGCACATGGTGGCGAAAACCTTTCTATCTATAAAAATAACGGGACATCCTGGGACAACACAAAAAACGCAGATATACGTATTTCTTCATACATAAAAAATATACATTTTTTACAGTACATTATTCGAAAATACTGAGAGATAAAATAAATACATTTTTTTACAGTCAGAATGAAGGGAAAAATAAACGAGCTTAGTAACTTAAACGTAAATGTTTACGTTAACGCAAACTTAATAATTAAGTATTAAAGTTAGTAATTAGATACTAACATCGATTTTGTTTTAAAAAAAAGTAACTCGTTCGCGGACAAGAGAAATTTGTTTCAAAAGTCATTGCGTATGGTTATTTTTGACGGGCTCTAAATCAGAAGAGGGTGTTTTATTTTCTTTAAGATAGAAGTTACAGCTCATTCAAAAGGAATACTGGTTGCTTACTGACTCCGATTTACATACCATCCATATGTCCTCTATATTCTCCCGTGCAGTTGTTTATGTCAGTCCCGTACCCGTCAGGAAAACACCTCAGGAAGAAATTGGGCCTAGGCCTCCCTACCAGCAATTTCAGCATTACAGTGAATATTCCGTTCATCATATACACCAGCGTTAGGGCGTAAAAACCTGAAAGAATACCTGATGAAATGGACAAATAGTGTTTTATATGAAAGTTGTAAATAAAGGCTTAAATATTTTTAAAGGATCTTTTTCAGACTTTTGTTTTTATTTGGGAAAGTGTTGCTCGTAGCAACATCCGTATAAGAATATTAGAGTCGATAATATTTTCTACAAAAATGGTTCTTTACATTTTGTACCTGGGATCAATAGTTTCAGATACGGGCCGAGAAACTAACACTTGTTCAAGAAATCGTGATTTATTTAAGTTTTATTGTTACACAGCATGTTTAATTAATATTTACTGTGGATTTTAATAGTAGTAATGAAAACAATGCAATATTAACAAATAAACATGCTCTCAGGTTCGTACTAACCAAAGAAACATCTTGTCAGGGACAGCAGTTTCAAGGGTTGTAAGAGGTCAAAGATATCCATCGACGCCCTTTACCCAATGGTGGTCGACTTGAGGAAAGTTGCAGATGTTTTTGAAGCTACTAAATAATTTGCCAATCATTGACTTGCCTTTCCGGAAGATGAAAAAGGTGTCACTTTCGGCAAAATCAAGTTTTTGCAACTACAAGGAGGAGTATGTTCTGGTTTCCACTTGCCCTCTCCCTAATTTGACGAACGGAATGTTGCTGAGTGGTGGAGCTAATGCTGTCACCAAGACTGCCAAATCTACGTCATCGCCGGTGACACATTTTCACTGGATGCTGCTTTTTCCACTCCACAACCCACAATTATTGTATCGGCATCAGCCTTAGTCTACCTCACTTTAATTCTTTATTACTTAGTTATCATACTATACTGATGAACTTGGCCTTGTTCTTCTCATAACCAAGGAACTGTTCTTGCTGAACTGTCACTGCCCTTGCTTCCTTAAAATCAGTCTTAGCTGACGTTTTTGGGGTGCCTCGACGTTGTTATTCAGCACGCTTTGTGCTGTTGACGGCGGTATTCGCGTAACCATGAAACACAACCGCGCAGCGTTCACAGTAGTGTCTCTTTATGTATTGCTAGTTAACGCCATGTAATAGAAAACCCTCTATTAATGACATTCACACTAAACTTCAGATCTGAAGGGCTGTCGTAAATTGGGAGAACATCGTACCAAGCCGACTTCTTTGGTCTTCTCATTCTGCCGTTATCGAAAAGGGCTAAATGGACAGCTGAAAACACAGAAGGTCCTGAAAACGCGACTTTTAGAATATGAGAAATGGATTCACTACCTCAATTATGTTATTAATTTTTATGGTGCTGCTCATGTATGTAACGGAATAGACTACAACAATAACATAGAGTATATACATTTTTAATTTATTTTTTCCAATGACAAATGCTAAACATGAATATTTCAAAGAAACCGTTAAAGTAAAGCTACCTAATATTTGTTTTGAGAGTATTTTAAAGCTAAACAAAATAATAAACAACACTTATCTCAAACGCTATCCTTTAGATTATGCAGACACATAAATCTGTCAAGTTGCGCAACAATTTTTAAAAGTTTAAGGTCATCAAATAGCCCTTTTTCGTGGGAAGATTTCTTTGCCCGCTTTCATTTAAGTTGAAACTAATAATAATTGAAACATTTCATTTGGCTCGATTCGATAATAATAAATTCTCGATTTATTATGTTAAAAATACAATAGAATATTTCATAATAGAAGGCGTTTAAAAAATTCCATGTTTTTTTGGAAAGCATTGTTCGCCATGGTCTTTTTGTTCCAGAACGCTGATAAGTTAGTTTTAGTTTTAGACATTTGTATAAAAGGTACTTTTACCTTATTTAGACGTAATGTAATTATATTTCAGTTTCATACATAAAGTAGAACTCTAGGTGGTACCTATGAAGTATTTAGTAATTAAGAGTTCAGGGTTCATCTTTGACGACGCATTGTGTTTCAACCAATAAGAGGAAGGTCTTGTCAAATTCGGTGTCGACCATTTTTCTGATTTCTAAAACAAGAGTTAGTTCTGTTTGTTACGGTTGATTAAAAATTCTTCTTTTGTGGTGGTTTATGCGGCTTTTCATTTACAATGAGTTGTAGAAGTTGAGGGATTATCAAAGATATATTATTTTGATTCTAGTGTTTATTTGGGGAGTAATTTTTACGTATTTTTTCAAGAGTTAAATTTATGGATTAGTTAAAGATTTTTATTTTCTTTTTCTTTTGTTCTATAGGTATAGGTATACGTGTTGGGCAAAAAAGAAGTATTTATTAAAGGAATATTTGGCTTCAAGCATTTAGTTATTCATTTGAATGGTGTGTGGGTATGGGGGGATAATTTGTGAGAGAGTAAACATGATTGTCTTAATAGCGTTAAACTGGACAAAGTTCTTTGCTCCCCATTTTACGACTTTAATGAGGTCCCCGGTTAGAGATAAAGTGAGTCTGGGAGACAGGTTTGGTAAATTGTATATTGGAGTGGAGTGTATCGTCAGAATAACTATGAATAAGATTGCTGGTAGAAGAAAGTGGAATTCTCATGTGAAGGAGGAATTGGGTGGGTGTCAATACGAACCCTGTGGAACACCTGCGTTTTGAAGTAAGACCATGAGCAGGAAGTTTCTTAAATTCGTCAAGCTAGACTTGATCAAATGCTTTGGATATGTTGAGGACAATCATTTGTTGAGGTAAGTTTATAGCTTTCAAGGTAATTTAAAAGATCGTTATTGATATACTTCTCCGTTGTCTTTCTTATAGTTGGTAGGAGGGATAGTGATTTTGAGAATATGATAAAGTCAGATTCTTCGAAAAAAAAATTGAAAAAAAAAATTCCAATCAAAATATTTTAAAAAAGTTTGCAGTACGTTTTTTGAACGTTTGTTGAACGTCACCATATCCCTACAAAAAATGCAGTAAATTAATATCACTAAGGCTAAAGAGCAGTATGTGCCCGATTATGCTGCATTTTATTTATATAGGCGTGCACTATTACGTTACACTTTGCTGAGATAGACGCAGTCTAATTTCGATCCATAAAATTTAACGGTTTATTCATTTACGCGCGAATTGCGTAAATAATAATCAGTGGTATTTTTTAGTGAATACTTGTGAGATTCGAAGTGATGGAGGATATCAGAGCGGTAAGCATTGGAAAGCAAATTTATTTATAAAGGGCAGTAATATTTATAAACAGGCTGTTACAGATTCGAAGCTCACCATTGGGAACTTGAAAACCATAAGAGATACGATAATGGTTAAATTAGGGCAAAGTTGCGTATTTCTGGGCCTAACAGTATCCTGTTGGGAAACTTTTTAAATACCGAGTAGTTCCGGAGGTGTTTGGAGAAACGAAATTTTGCAAAATCGTCTTTATTTTTTTCCTCAGTTTATTTAATTAGATGTTTTGAAATAAATGTCACATCACCTTTTCCCCTCTGCTTACGTTATCAAATTTAAGATCCGATGTTTCGTCTCCGAACGGTCATCATCAACATTATTTTTTGAAACACCGATCTGAACTTTTTATTTCATTTTTTGAAAGCTTATGATCTCACAAATATAATGGTGTACCACATAGTCATAGACATAGACATAGATGGGGAGCCCGACAAGGGCAGCACTTAGGCTCACTGGGGCCCATTGTGCTATCCCCCCAAGTAGGCGTGTCAGGCCAAGAGCCCACTCCTTTTTAGAAAGGAAAGGACCCTTTCAGGTCGCGCACGTCCCACAAGCTCGGGTTCCACATAGGTGTCACCCAAGCAAAGCAGTCTGGCGTTGACTAAAGCGTCACATCGACAGACTAGATGCTCGGTAGTTTCATCTACCTCAGCACAAAACCTGCAGTATGGATCGTTGTCGAGTCCAATCTTATGCAGGTAATATTTCACTAGCCAGTGTCCAGTTAGGACCCCGGTAATAGTTCTAAGTTGACTTCTGTTTAGGTTTAGAAGTCTATTAGACTCAGAACGGCTATAAGGGCCTGATATGAAGACCTTAGACTGTCTGAGTCCTGCTAGCTCGTGCCATTCAGCACGGAATTCCTCGACAGTGCGATTCTTAATCCTAGCCTTGACAACTGAAGGAGCAATTCCAAGAGCAGGTTCCGGCCCAGTGAAAGCAGTGTTGCTACCTTTCCGAGCCAGCTGATCCGCCCCTTCATTACCCCCAATGCCCTGATGGCCAGGCACCCAAATGAGGCTAACCCTATTGGACTCACACAGCCTCTCTAGGGCTCTCCTGCATTCAAGCGTTAGCAGCGAATTGACTCTGTTCGAGGACAGAGCTTTAATCGCGGCTTGACTATCACAACATATATAGATATGCTTG
The DNA here is from genome assembly GCA_030620095.1 of Kuschelorhynchus macadamiae. Taxonomy (NCBI): domain Eukaryota; kingdom Metazoa; phylum Arthropoda; class Insecta; order Coleoptera; family Curculionidae; genus Kuschelorhynchus; species Kuschelorhynchus macadamiae. The sequence continues at coordinate 631,877 of JAUTXW010005022.1, read as the reverse complement.
TCGTGGTATCCTCTGGAGAGGTTTTCCTGTACGCAGTCCAAGATTGCTGTAATCTCAGCCTGATATACAGTCGCATACCGTCCAAGAGCAAGACTAATTCTTGCCCTGGGACTCTCCCCATAAATTCCCGCCCCAGAACCCTCCTTCATTAGAGAGCCATCTGTAAACCAGACAAGGCCCTCCGGTTTGAGGAAGGATGGAGAGGAATCCCTCCATTGTTCTCTCTCGGGAACAATTACACAAAACCTTTTAGAGGCAATTGAGACCGGAATAATGGCATCTCTCCTTGCTAGGAGAGGGTCTGATCTGATCAGTTCAGTCCAAACTCGCGTATGCCCAAAATTCCAGTCTCTGTGTATCCAACGACCCCAGTCGTTTAAACGAACAGAAGCTTTCCGAGCCTCCTCCTCTACAAGCAAGTGCAGAGGACTTAGTCCCAGAATAGCCTCCATAGATCGGGTCGGTGTGGTTCTTATGGCTCCAGTTATGCCCAGACACGCCAGTCTCTGGTGTACCACAGTTAACTAAAAAATACGCAATAAAGAAGATCGCAGTAAGAAGCAATGTGTTAAAGGGAGATGGGTATACGGATCTCTTTAAATAATAAATGTGTCTATAACAAAATTTTTTGGGCAAGTGTGATACGTTATTGTATTTGGGAGGTTATAAGCTTCAAAAGTGAAATTAATTGTATGTATTTCTAAAAATGAAGTTGAGGATGGCCGCTCGGAGACGAAACGTGGGATTTTATATTTAATACTGCAATTTTGTATTTGTTATTTCAAAATATCTAATTAAATAAACTTAAAAAAATAAAAACGAATTGCAAAATTTCAGTTTAAAAGTAAAACATGAGAAAGAGGGCATAATTCGTCCTTGGTAGAAAGAGGAATACCAAAAGAAAGAAAAGATGGCATAATAGAAAAATTTATGTCGTTAAATGTCAAATGAGAGAAGGATTTTTTGGAAGAATGTTCAAGAAAATGCCATTGTTAGTGATCTGAATACATCTTTCGAGTGATTATGTTATATATTCAATGTATGTATGTATTCATTTGAATGTATTTCAAAGTCAAAGTCAAAGTCAAAGTATGCTTTATTATCACAAAAAAGAGATTCTCATTGACAAAGCTTTAAATTAACCTAAACAATAAGTAATAGTCATAAATTAAATTTTTTACATAGAAGTTAATAATCATAAAGTCAATTTATTTACATTAAAAAAAAAAAAAAACAAAAACGATGTGATATACCTATGATAAAACAGTTATTTATAATATACACATAAAATAAAAATAGGCTACTGAATATAATTTATGTATTTATGTATAACAAGGATCAATCGATATATCAAAATGAGCTGGAAAAGAATTCTTCGAGATTATAATAAGCCCTTTGTAACAAAAGTTTTTTTTACATCCTTTCTAAACTTTACTGAAGATTGTAGGTTTTTTAACCCTACAGGCAGGTGATTAAAAATCTTTAAGCCATCATAAATAACTGACTTTTTTATAAGAGTGCTCGATGGTATCGGCAATGGGAGGTTATGATGCTGGCGAGTGTAGTGCTGGGAATAAGTGATCCCAAACACATCACGATATTTAAAGATCAAACAAACAGTCTCAAGTATAAAAAGTGAAGTTAAAGTTAGAATTTTCTTTTGCACAAATAGTAGTCTGCAAGAATCTCTAGACTTTGCTCCACAAAGGTATCTTACAGCTCATTTTTGCAAGACAAATATGAGATTTAGTAGGTTCTGATTGGAGACACCCCAAAATGCAATGCCATATCTCAGATGTGTTTCTATCAGAGCGTGATAAGCTGTTTGTCCTATTTTAGGTCCAAGTTCGTTCAGAATAACCTTAATTGCATAACAACCAGAAGCTATTTTTTTACTCAACTCAGTGGCGGCTCGTGGTGTTTAGGCTAGGGTAGGCGACAACCACAATAATTTCAAGAATAATGACGTTATAAGAAAACGTTAAGCCGCGTACACACTTAGCTGACAACTAAGTTTTATAAATTAAATTTATCCGCCTATCTTTTAAAAGGGCGAATTTACTTATTATGACATCCGTAAAGTTATCAGCCTTCTGTAAGGAGCAGAACAACTCTTTTTCTATTGAAATTAGCGCAAGTGCCGATAAACGTTCATTTTTTATTGTATTGCGAGAATACGTTTTTATTCGCTTTAAACAAGAGAAATGTCTTTCCACTGAGGTACTTGTAATAGGTATGGTAGCAATTAACGCAAAAAGTTTGTAACTTTCAGGAAATATTTCTTGAAGTTCATTTCGAAATGTTTTAAAATTGCCTCGACGCTCAGCAATGCAAATTGTTCATCGAGATATATTACACTAACCTCATTAATTAATTTTTGTTTGTCAAAGAAATTTTTATAAAAGTTGGTCACATTCGTCACAAATTCAAGCGGAAAATTTTTGCTATATTCTTCGAATTTTGAGGAATCCGCTAAAGAAAAATATAATAACTGAGACATATCTGCAAACCTAACTTCTATTTGAGTCACAATATTGTCAATTATCTCATAAAATAAAATGCGTAAAGAACTTTGCTCATCGCCTTTAATGGTGTCCGATAACTTAATTCTTTTTGACAATTGCCCTGAGTCCCTATTATTAAAAATCCTTGTTTGGGCTTGTTCAAATATTGTATTAAACATTGTCTCATTTCTCAATAACTTGATACGATCTCTTGCCATAAATATTTGCTTTTTACAATAGGTGATGTCCAATGATTTTTTCTGTAGAATGTTGAAAAGGGGGTCAGTTATGTCAAAAATATGTTTATACACAGCGGTAAGAAACGAAAATTCTAAATCGTTCATAAATTTAAGATATCCCTTGGCCCCGTTTATTGACTCAGCCGATGATGATTGGTCGTCAATAATTTTAGAAAAAACTAATTTTAGGCCTTCCCATTCAGAGTGCAAGATTTGAATGATTTTAGAACGGGAAGCCCACCTGGTGTCTGAACTGGAAGAAATCCTCTTTCCTATCGTCGAATCTATAGTAAATGTCCGTTTTGCAGACTGATGAAAAAATCCGGGAATCGAGGACGCACTTGCGAAAAAAATTCGGCAATTTTTTATATTTTTTGAACCAGTTTGTAAAACCAAATTCAATCTGTGCGCACTACAATGCGTAAACAAAGCAAAAGGAGCATCATCTTTAACTTTTTTTTGCAAACCATTCAATGAACCTGCCATCACACTAGCACCATCGTAGCATTGCCCAACTAATTTTGTTTTATAATCGAAATTGCCTATGACTGTAACAATTAATCCATACATTGCGTCCGCTGTTCTGTCTTCGCTAACGTCATGAAAACCCAAGAAACTTTCTTTGATTTCACCGTATTTATTAACGTACCGAATTGAAATCGCACATTGGGACTTCTCAGAAATATCCGTAGTATCGTCAGCTTGCACTGCAAAAAACAACGACTCTTTTATCTCCCTATGAATTGTATCTGCAAGGTAATCGGAAATACAGGATATCAAATCATTCTGGATAGTTTTTGATAAACCAGAAAAAATATTTCCAATTTTTTTTAAATGTTGTTGTATTTCGTTATCACGTTTAATTAACAGATTAAAAGTTTCCCGAAAATTTCCCGCACTAACGGAATCGCTTTTTTCATTATGGCCTCTGAAAGATAATTCTTGCTTTGCTAGGTGACACGTAACATCGACCAAATAGCTCATTAGAAGTCTGTTTTTTCTCACCTCCTCATTATATAATTTAAGAGACAAAGAAGATTGTAATTGTAGCGCATCCTGTATAGTGCTACTGTTTTTTTTTTAACCGCTTTAAACTAAGATAACTGCTTAAATGTTCTTTCGATGATTCGTGTTTTTTTATGGCCGCAGATAAATTTTTCAAATCAGAAAATCCCTGACGCACCCAAGTATTGTTTCTGCCTTTTGCCAAAAGTAAACATGGCCAACAAAACAAATTTTGTTTAAAATAGCTACCACATATCCACTGATGACTTTCGTACCATTGAGCTTTAAACGATCGTGAAAAAGTTTGGCCCTGTTTTTTATCAGGCTTTAAAATATTGAGAAGTGGCGTGGGGCGGCCAAAATAAATAACATCTTTTCGATCGTTTTCGTTTAGACGCGAAAATGGTGTCTCGCACAAAGAGCAAACAATATCATGCACCGGATTATTCGCCATGACTTTTTAAAAATCCATTAAAAAAAAACAATCAACGTAATGTACCTATATAAAATAGAACAAACCGGAAAAAACGCACTTAACCTACGGTCGACGCGACGGTAAATTCATCGAATATGAACCGTCCAACCCCTAAAACTAGCGAAACTACACTTAAAAGCAAAATATTTAATACCTAAATATGTCTATTAGAAACAAATAAAACAAAAATACTTATCCGTTTATCAGGATTTCTTCGTTTTTCTTCTGGCCAATGCCGATAAACAACCAAAATCACAAATTAAAGCACAGAAAAACTAGACGCGGTCGTAAAATAATAGTCAAAAAAACACACACGTATCACCGTCCAATGTTTTTATTTATTGATCGATATCAGAAAACGAGAGCGGTCAGAATGTAATTGACAAAATTTCAAATCACTTGACCGGAAATCCGAACGAACGATAATATTGCATCATGCATACTATTTACGATTTTTACGAATTATAAATGAGATTAATGAGAATAGTAGCAGGTGGCCAACGTTGCCAAACGCAAAATTTGTAAATACGGTTTCGCAAGCCTGAGAAGAATTTCTTTATTTTTCTTGAGATGTACCTAGATTTTGTTTAAAAAACCCTTTCAAAACCACCCTAACAACATTGAAACTGCTTATTATTTTTTTTTATGGTTTGCAATGTTTGTATATGTAAGGCTGCCAACCGTCCCGCATTCTGCGGGACAGTCCCGGATTATCTTTTAAGGTCCCGCGTTACAAATAAGGTTAGAAATCGTCCCGCATTCTCTAATTATGTCCCGCAAGTCCCGAATTGCAACAAATCATATTCTAAGTTCCCATGTTTATCGGTTTAATAATACAGAGAAGTACCATTTTAAGAAGATTTGATTAAACTAAATTATGTGTTATAAATAAACCTTAATTTAAAAAAATACCAAAGTGTAGAAACATGTTTCATTTTATTATTATTAAAAAAACCTCACCTAACCTAACATTTATGTTTAATGTCTTTAATTTTTTTGCTTTAGTATATAACAGAATGTTCGGATAATCAATTTAATTAATTAAAAAATTAATGCTGAAAATAAAGAATTTTAGAATATGGTTAATGCGCCTACAACGCATACTAAAATTTGTTGTGTCCCGCATTCGTAAATGAAAAAGTTGGTAGCCTTATGCATATGCATATTTTCTAAAAACGTAAAGCAGTTCAGGTGAAAATTCGAGAATTTGGCAACACTGCCAGATGAACAATATTGGAATCCAATGCGAAGACGTCAAATATTTGCCGAAGGCGGACGATCGTTTCGCCTACTGTAGTAGTTTATTTCGCGTGATTTTCTCTGTATGTCGGTCGCTGGTCGTCGGCGATGTGCGTTTTCGTGGGCTGGCTGGCTGCCGTAGAGAACATCTAAATTTAGGCGGTTGGGATATATCGCCTCTAAACGTACATAGGTTTCGCATGTAATCGATGTTTATTTAAATGTTAGGAATTTCTAAGGGAAACGCACGGGTTTTTTCGAAAGTTTTGTATATTTTGTGATGTTAAACGGTTAAATATTGTTTAATTGATATGAGATATTAGATTTTTTGGGCAGTATTTAGGCACGATTATTCAAGGGTAGGCGGCGCCTACCTTGCCTACCCTGACGAGCCGCCACTGACTCAACTGCATGATATGTTTGTCGAAGCGCAGTTTGCTATCTATAACGACACCAAGAAATTGTGTATGTATGTATTAAATTGTCTGTATTCAATATTTCCATTAACTGCAATTACAATTCACCAATGACTAAAAATCTTGTTCTTTTTTATTTTCACATTTTTGGTTTTCTCACTACTGTGATTGGTGTGTGTATGTATTATAAGTATTCAGCATTCAACCTAGAACTTTCATTTTTACTATCTAGTATTTTTTATTATGTTAAAAATCACCTTTTCTATCTTATAAACTATTGTCGGCATTTCACACGATATTAGGAAAGAACGCAGTAAGTTTCAAGAAAATGACTTACTGCATTCTTGCTTAGGAAATGCTAGACTAATATCACAAACTCACTAGGCAAGAATGCGTCTTATTGAATATATTTTTAATAAATTTTGCAAATACTATCAAATTAATCTCAAAATACATCTTAATATCTAAACATTGACATCCAACTTTAATTTTTCTCAAAACTGACTTTTTAGAGATACTGCGTTTTTCATTAGGACGGCAATATGGCCGGAATATTATCAAGGTCAGAGGACATTTTAGTATTAAGTGTTTTCAGAATACGTCGTGCCTTTTTACTATTCCTACTACGTTTTACTAGTTTTACTAGTTTACGTTACCTTTTGACTAAGTAATGACGCACGGCGGTCAATATGCGATAATTAGCAGGACAAAAGTCTGATTTTTATTTTTTTATTATTGCGTCAATTTTTGCGTAGGCGGCTTAGAAATAATCTAAATAATACCATAGCAACTGGGCAAGTCCTGACATATATTGAAACGTAAGCTTTGACATGTTAAAGTTGTCACAATTTTCATTTAATCAAGGCAGATTATTTATTTATTTTGTGTAGGAAATCAATTGAAAAATTATTTAAAGGTCTAATTAATATTTATTGTCACTCATCTGAAAAATGAATAACGAAGCATTGAATGGTAAGTTTTTGTTGAATATTTTGTTTATTTGTCTCAGTTACATATAAAAAACCTGTCTTTCAAAAACTTTACATTTTATAAAACAAAAAATAATAATTAAACATTTCAAGGTGCAGCAAATAAAAGTTTTATAAGATTTCACTTACATTTACAAAAAATATATTAAAATAAACCTTTATAAATATATTTTATCATATGTTGAAACCAGCTAGTACCAGCTGTTATAGTTATGAATTTTTTTAGGAGCTAATGCTACTCGTGTTAAAAGGCTGAACGTGTACGATTTTTTGAAAAGGCATAATTTTATATCAAATGCAACTAGTCCCCACGTTTTAACGGCTGTTTTTAATTATGTAAATGCTAAAACTATAGAAGCAAGCTCGTCTACTAACACGGAAAAGTTAATCTTCGATCAAATTAAGATATTTTGTGGCAATTTGGTAACTAGATGGAAAAAATGTTATCAGTGTGAAAAGCGATTTTTAAAAAAATACTCTACATGGCTCCAAAAATATTTAATAAATTCCGATAATGATGAACAAGTTAACTTAAAATTTGGTCGGCCTGAAAAATGTTTTACCGAAAGCAGTGTGAAAACGAGAAAAAGAAGAGTGTCGTCTTTGGCAAAATCGAAATCCCCTGAAGAACTTGCTTTGGCTACCCAACTAAGTTACAGAGCACAAGGTAAAAGAAAAATCGCCAAACAAATATAAGAAATTACACATTCCGATTCTTCAACAAAAAAAACTTCTCCCGATAGTGCAACTACTGTAAAACCATATACGCCAATGGAAGCCTTAGCCCTGATAGTTGATCTGAAATTAACAAAACATCAGTACATTTCAATGCAAAAAGGGGCTGCTGAAAGAAATGCAAATTTGTACCCACCTTACTATTTAGTTTAAAAGCAAAAAATGAATGTTATCCTAATAATATAAATATATTGGAAAATTTTGCCGAGGTAAAACTGCAGAGTTTGCTTGATCACACCTGTCATCGTTTAGTCCAAGTACAAGATGAGGTATTTTGTCAAACTTTTCAAAGCACTCAAACCGTTTTTTGTCAATTAAATTGTAAATGGGGTTTGGATGGTAGTGGTGGTCAAGCAAACTATAAACAAAACTTTTCAGAGCCATATGGCAGCATATCTGATAGTGACGTCCTTTTAACAACATTAGTACCTCTGAATCTCGTGTACAAAAACGAAATAAATAAAGAAGTTATCATCTGGCAAAATCCTAGAACATCTTCAACAAGGTTTTGTAGGCCTATTAAAATTCAATTTATTAAAGAAACCGCAGAAGTAATTTCTTCAGAAGTAAACAATATAAAATGTCAAATCTCAGATCTCAATCCAACTAAGGTAATAACTTCTTTAGGCCACAAAATCATTATAAATCATGTTTTATGCCTAACTATGCTGGATGGAAAAGCTTGTAACGCTGTAGTCAAAAATTCTTCGTCTCAAACATGCTATATCTGCGGTACAAAGCCAAAAGAAATGAATAATTTAAGTCAAATAAAAAATAGGCCGTTAAAAGACAACGCGTGTGAATTGGGTTTATCTACTTTACATGCCCATATAAGATTCTTTGAATGTGTGTTACATATTTGCTATAGACTAGGAATTCAAAAGTGGCAAATTCGAAAAAACGATAAGGTAGCATTTGAGACAAGAAAAAAAGAGATAATAGATAAATTAAAATTAGAGTTAGGGATTTTAGTAGATGTAGTTAAACAGGGATATGGAAGTACAAACGATGGCAATACTGCTCGGAGATTTTTTCAAAATTTGGAGAAGGCAAGCGAAATTACTGGAATAGATAAAGACCTTCTTAACCGCTTTAATGTAATTTTACAAATTTTATCCAGTGGCTTTTCTATTAAAACAGAAGAATTTAGAATATATTTACATGAAACTGCCGAGCGATTTGTACTTTTATATCCCTGGTACTACATGCCTGCTTCCGTACACAAAATATTGTTACATGGAGCAGACGTTATTAGCTCATTTGATCTACCAATAGGGCAATTATCGGAAGATGTTCAGGAGGCAAGACACAAAGAATACAGACATTTCAGAGAACACAATACTAGAAAAATGTCCAGACTTGAAACAAACACAGATCTCTTACACATGTTCCTAATAACATCAGATCCAGTAATATCTAATATCAGAAAATTACCTAGTAAAAAAGATAGTGTTTTGTCTCCTGAAGCATTGCTTTTTCTTAAATGTCCAGATTAATGTTTAGTTATAGATTATAGATTAGTTTCAACACTAGCGAAAATTCAAATATCAATACTGACACAAATATTATTGATGTTGAACTAGTCAACTATTTTATAGCAGTTTCAAAACGGTTTTCGTACGCGTTGGAAATAATCTTATAGTTCGTTATACCTGCAAAAAATTATGATATTACAAAAGTTTTTTATTTTGTTTTTTCTATGTTAGTCAAGCATTATATTTGAATTAATATTTTATGTTTTTAGTTTATTCCTTTATTCTTATTGAAAACAAAACAATCAGTAATCTTCGTGCATTCAATTATCAAGTGAGTATTATACTGTAGAATACTTAAAATCAGGAAAAAAATGCTTATTTCCTAAATTATACAGTATGCGAAAACACATTGACTTTTTGTACGCACTATATACCTAAATTAATTTAAGTGATATTACTGTTTTGCTACTTTCCGATGTTTGCTATTAAAACTGTTTTTCATAATTTGCAGACTTAGGCCCAAATTATCCATCGTTTGTAAACTTTACCAAAACGATAATTGTCAGAAACGATTGTCTCAACAATAGTTTCCAATACAATTATCCTCTTGGTAAATTTAACAAACGATTGATAATTTGGGCCTTAATCATAGTAATTTTCAAATAAGTAATGTCAAATTTTATTAAGTTAAATGTACCTTAAATTTATTTATAAGTTTATTTAAAGGTAAATGTAGAGCCTCTTATTAATTTTTTTTTACCAGTGCCTATTTTTAAACACCCTGTAGATATGGTAAAAATGAATTTCAACTTTCAACATTATATAAAACATATTTTTGATTAAAATAACATACAAAATTTACTGCTTTTTTATTTGTTTTGCAATATTTACTTCTGTCCTGATAATTTTCGCATATTAACCACCGTGTGACGTTACAAATTAAATTGTTTTATTTTGTCGGCGTGGAGCAAATGCGACCACTTTAGGGCCAACAACAAAAAAAGTAAGTAGAAATTTGGTATTCATAAACTTCCAATAATTGTTCGATAGATTAATCTTTGTCAAATCGCACCTTTTATAATATCTTTCGGTCTCTGATTTATGGCGTACTCGATTAGAAATATAAGTGCGGGAATCAAAACAAGTAAGAGGTACAGGCCCCATTTCGGAACGATGGAAGGCCTAGAAGGATACCTGTACATCCACAGTTCTTCCTCTTCTATATGTCGAATGAATGGCGTTTGCTTATCCAGCCACCTAGAAAAAAAAAACAAATTTACTAATTTTTAGAATTGAGCAGGAAAAAGGGTATTTTTTTGACTTCTCCCGTATTTCTCAATCAAATCAAAAAAAAAAAACAATTGAGTGAGAAACAAAAGACTTACGTCAGGGATGTTGCGAAAATTATTTTGCTACCTATTTAATTGAATATATTCATATGAAATGTAGGTGATGCAGGTGATCCCCTTACTTCAAAATCACTGTAATTTTGACGTATTAGTAGATATTATATTAATTTGCCGTAATGAGATACTCGTTATTTTTCCAAAGGGTTTTCAACTTGGTTTTGAAGGAAATTATGATATTGTGGACCACTTAGTGATTTATTATAAATTATTGAACTCCAAATTTTATTATTTTTAATACCACACCAAACATGAATGGAGCTTCTCCCAAGCGATGGTTCCATTATATTTAATGTTTTGAGATATTCTCGGATTTCTACAGCCTAGTAATGCGTATTGTATCGATTAAATATTCCTTTTATTGAGAATGGAACTTCTCCTTTGAGGAAGTTAATTTAATGGTCTGAAATATTCTCGTCTGTCCAAACAATTTGTTTAAACAAATCAGGGTCGTTTTGTTGCCGTATTATAATTTGAGACTTTCTGTGCAGCTGTTAAATGCTGAAATGGAAGTATGTGAAAAGGCCTGAGTTTATAAATTTGTGAGGTTCTGTGAAAGGATGCCTGGCTAACCTTTCAACGTAGAGGTAGACGTCCATACCGAATGTCCCGAACTGTCATCCGATGGCTTGGTGGGATTTCTTATAAAATAATTTAAAATAGGTCTATATACTTTTCGTCCTGAGTTTCTTTTTTGTTATGTAATGACTTAGTTTTTTCAAATAGGTTTTTAATCCTATTTGTATGTTCTTCTTGCTTCATTGACGTTTTCTTGACACTTATAATACAGCGTTACAAACTGTAGTTTTTCATTTAATGAATATCTTATTTCGGCAAACTAATATTATAATATCTATTAATACTTTTAAATGTGTTCAGATCATTTGTTGCGTTTAGATTGACAAAAATCTTTTTTGGCTTTTTCTCAACTGAATAAAAATATTTAACTTTAAATTAATTGAAACAAATATTTAATAAAATTATATACCTCAACATGTAGACTAGTCCGCCTACGGAATGTTTCGATACATAATATAAACAATATTATTTAAACAAGCATATCTAGGTTACATGTCAAAGTGACACATTTTAAAATTTTGAAATCAATTCTTTTCTAGTATTATTTAATGTTTCTCTCTTACGATCGGCGCACTGATGAGTCCCGATAGGATGAAAGTATTTTTACAACTACTATGTGTCTATAAAAACTTAAGGTAAATGACATAATTTGTTATACTTGTTTAAATAATATTGTTTATATTATGTATCGAAACATTCCGTAGACAGACTAGTCCAAATGTTGAGGTATGTAATTTTATTAAATGTTTGCTTCAATTAATTTAAAGTTAAATATTTTTATTCAGTTGCGAAAAAGCCAAAAAAAGATTTTTGTTTGTCAATCTATTAATACGTTAAAATTACAGTGATTTTGAAGTAAGGCAATCACCTGCATTTCAGATGAATATATTTAATTAAATAAATAGCGAAATAATTTCCGTTTATTTTGTTTGACTGCTATAATAAGATAGCATATCAAAAACTAAGATAAGAATGTGAAAGTTATTTTGCTCTAGGTCCAACCGTTCAGGTGCTATGACGGCTCAAAGAAGCAAAAATGTCAATTTTCAAACATCAATAAATCAAAAACAGTTGAAGATAGACATATACTACCCTTATTTAAAAAACACTTAGAATTGACCATAAAATCCAAAAATGTAAGAATATATAGGGTGTTCCGTTTAAAAAACGCAACATCCTTGGCGTAAGTCTTTTGTTTCTCATTCAATTGTTATTTTGTTGCGATTTTCGAATTCTCAGAGCTATTGGCTATTTTGAATTTCTTGAGAAATACGGGGGAAGTAAAAAAAAATCCGTTTGTCCTCCTCAATGGAAGACCCAGTGCAAATCAATAAAGGAACATCCACAATTACGTTAAAATTGGCGTTGGCAATGGACAGTGCGTGCCTTGAAATTCATTGGCCTAGCCAGGGAAGTGGGCGAGGGTTACACACATTTTAAATTAAAAGTATACTTTGTGATACAAACACGACGTTTTTAAAATATACGACTGAAAGTTACTTAACATGAAATGATTTCGGGTTTAAAAATTCTTATGGGTTGCGGACGGGGGCATTTAATTTATGAAAAATTAAGAATAATATTTGGAATTAATATCATTGGGTGACGATATTTTTTTGTTACTCGATTACATAAAACCGCTGCAAACTAAAACATACATTTAACAAAAAAGTAGGAGGTATATTAGAAGGGTGTTAGGGGTTTGACTAATAATAGTACGACCCATTTTGATTAAAAATTCCTATATAATGTTATGTCTATTTCTTGCCAGTTTTGAGAAAAATGGCCTTAATACTTTTATTACTTTTATTTTGTAAAACAATTAATTGTGTCATTTTAAACAAAATCTCTACAGTTTTTTCCTTAGTGAAATATCGTAATAACCCAAATTTAGAGAACAAAAAACTGTTCTTCTAGTTGATCCTACATTAAAAATACCTACTTAAAAACGGCAACCCCGCCGATAAACAACCGGGCCCAATGAACATACAGATAATTCTATACGTATTGAATACCTATAGTGTCGATCTTCGAACATTTATACAAATTATAAATATGTAAACATTTTACTTATTTATGGAGAACGCAGACAAAATGAACATTTAGCGTCCCAAAAATACCGGAAAGATCAGGCATTCGAATAACACAAATTTGCATTCGTTTTTCCAACCAGTGAGAAATATGGGAAGTGTAAACATTTGTCACAATAAATCGTGGACCTCACAGGCAAATAGCACCTGAAAACGAGGAACATAGTTTAGCTCTATTGAATAACAGGCTCTGTTGTGATGTTGGATGCAGCATTTACTTTAAGTTTTTCGAATAATTTTCCTATTGTGTGAATTACCTATTTACCTAGTTCTAATTAAAGTGTTTGGTAAGATGACATTTTTTTATTAACTTTTAGAAAGTATAAACTGAATTAGGGTTGCGTGGTTAAAATTGTACAAATAAATAATAATCTCAAAAATTATGGTTTAGTTACAATGACAGGTTGTATCTACATTTTTTACACATGCCGCTGTTATGCCAACAAACCAATATCCTTTTTATTAAATAATTAATTCATACAATGCAAATAAATAATGCAAGTAAATTAACTGAATCTACCTCAAACTTATGAGTTTTTTATGTTTCTTTGTTGACAAACACAGCTGAAGAGATTAGAGTAATCTCGTTCAACCGAATATCAATGTTGCCATTTTGTCATGAACTTAAATTAAATCTTCTCCAAAAATTAAGTATTTTAATCTTAGAATTTGACAATGTATTTGCCTTTTTGTATCCCACCGTAGATGATACTTTTTGCTTGGGCGATTTTAAAATTAATTTGCTGAATCCTTTGGTAGGCCTATTTGAAAATTATAATCTTGTACAAATAATAGATGAACCTACAAGAATAACGGATACTTCAAGTACATTAATCGATGCGATTTTTGTCAGTAATCGTTCTTTAATAACAAAATGTGGTATTTTATCTGCCGATGGTATTTCGGATCACAAAATGGTTTTTTTGTGAAATTAGTCTGGCAAAGGCCCCTGTTATTCCTAAAATCATAAAATACCGTTGTTTTAAAAATTTTGCGATATATAATTTCCTAAATGATATGTATAATTTACCTTCGCAAAATATATTTTTTGAAAACAATATTGATACCAAAATTAATATTTTTAATGAATTAATGTTAACCCTTTTTAACATCCATGCCCCTATACGTGAATCCAGGATTACTACGCCGAGAACACCGTGGCTGACAACAAACCTAAAAATGTTCATGAAACAAAGGAATAGCGCCTTTCAAAAATATAAGAGAACAAAGCGAAATGAAGATTGCGTTCATTACAAACACCTTCGAAATTTTACATTAGCTGTTGTTAGAAGGAAGAAAAAAATATATTTCGGCTCCTTATGTAGAGAAAATAATTTAAAAAAAATGTGGTCTGCAATAAGAAACTTTAATATGTGTTCAAATAAAATAACTATATTCCGTATATAATTTATCTGATGTTAATGATATCAATAACTTTTTTGCCTCGTTTATACAAAACACAGCCACTTGTACAAAAAGTGTGAGTTTCTATGTCAAAGTCAAAATATGCTTTAATGTCCAAAGAAAAAAAAATTCTCAATGACAAAGCTTTTAAAAGTAAACAATTAAAATAAGCAAACTAAAATTATTAAAAGAAAACACTAATGTCATAAAACGCCACAGAATATAAAAAATCTTGAAAACAAAACAGCACACCGAAAAATGATCTTATCGTCATAGTAAATAACAGAATTTACACAATACACAAGACTAAAATATAATAAATGACCACATATACACCCCATCTAAAAGAAGTTCGATTAAAAATAAAAATAAAAATCCACAATACCCATATAGACACTCTTAATTAAAATTTTTTGCTAGAAATTCTTCAACATTGTAAAATGATTCAGAGATCATTAAATTTTTATCCTTAGTTCTAAATAATCTGTAATTTCTAATTCTTCGAATGCTGACTGGGAGGTTATTAAGCATTTTTTTTTAATTATATAAAACAGAGTTTTTAGTTAGGGCTGTCGAAGGTATAGGTAGACTAATAGAGAAAGAACTGCGGGTGCCCATCAAAGACAAAGTATGAATTCTTTCTAAATGCTTTCGGTGCATCAGACATACGGATTCCAAAATAAACAGACCTGATAAAGTCAGAATTTTTTTTGACTTAAAAATGGGTCTACATGAATAACGTGGCTTTAGGCTGTATAGGTATCTTATTGCACGTTTCTGCATGACGAAAATTGATCGAAACAAGTTACTACTGCACGAGCCCCAAAAACAAATTCCCTATCTCAAATGTAATTCGATTACCGAAAAATAAACATTTCTTGCTACTGTTTCGTTTAGCTCAGTTCTAGTTATTCGAACAGCATAACGTCCAGAACTAAGTTTCTGGCACAAGTTATTAATATGTACATTAAATTTTAAATTATTATCGACAAACATTCCCAAAAACTTGGTTTTTGTCATGTTTTTAATTATTTGACCATCAAGAGAGATTTTATCAATGTGACATTTAAAGTTTAAAATGTTGGTTTTCAACACATTAAAAGACAGACGATTCGCATTGCATCATTCCTGTATGTTATGAAGATCAGCATTCATCATATCATTCAGAATGTCAGGATTTTTATGATGCCATAAAATTGTTGTGTCATCGGCAAATGAGGTGCACTGTCTATTGCGTATGAAAGAACATAACATATATTAAAAATAGACGTGGGCCAAGAACAGATCCCTGAGGTACACCGGCGGTTATGTCTAGTTTGGACGAAAGTTCACCTTGAAAACGAACGCTCTGATAGCGGTCAGTTAAGTAGGATGTTAGCTATTTCAAAAATGCGCCCCGAAAGCCATAGAGTTCCAGCTTACTCAGCAGTATCCTGTGACAGACATAGTCAAAGGCCTTTTTTAAATCGCAGAACACTGCCGAAGCAACCTCTTCCTCATTGAGGCTCAAAAAGCAATTTGTGCTTATCCAAAAATGAAAGCATTCTAGATTTAACCACTTTTTCCACAATTTTGCTAAGTGTAGGTAGTAAAGAAATTGGCCTAAAGTTAGAAGGTAAATGCTTGTCACCTGCTTTAAATAAAGGAATAATAGTGGCCATTTTGAGAATGGAAGGAAAACTCCCATTCTGAACACTCAAATTTATAGCACCTGCAAGACTCTCCAAAGAAGGGTTAGGAATATTTAGAAAAATGTTGATTGAAATTTCATCCCAGCCTGAAGAATTTTTGTTCTTTATGTCCTGAAATACGGTTCTTAACTTATTTGGAGTAACTGGTAAAAAATAAAATGTCTGGGGTACAGATACATGTCTGAGAAAGGATAAGGGGTCAATGGAGTCACTAGTGATACCACTGCTCAATTTTTGTGCAATAGTACAATAAAACTGATTAATTTCGTTGGCTCCCAAATTAGAGTTAATAAACTCGGTTCGGTTAAGACTCGGTTCCTTGCCTCGCAGCTCATAAACTATATTCCAAATTTCCCTTTGTTTATTTCCTGCAGTTATTACTAGATTATGGTAGTAAAGTTGTTTAGCAAGTTTAATGGATTTTCGATAAACACATCTATACTTATTAAAATAGGTCATAAAAGGCAAGTTGTCCAAAAAATATTTTCTTAGCATGTGAAGACATCTTATGTTTTTAGATGAAACTTTTAGTCCTTTAGTAATCCAAGGTTTTTTATTTTTAGATTTTAGGTTTACAATAGGAAAAGCCTTATTAAACAGTTCTGCTCTACTAGAAGGATAAGCCTCAAGAGCATTGGCCATTAGGAAAATACTATTCCAATCGTAGGCTGCACATAGATATGAAATTTTTTTATAATTACTCCTAGTCAGCAGTCTACCATATTTTCTAGATATCTTATTTTTAGATGTGTCAGTAACATTAGGTACAAAATGGCACAACACAGCTTCATGATCAGAGAGACCACTATTTACAACTTGATAAAGTACATCAAAATTTGAACAAATATAGTCCAATAATGTTTGTGAGCACAGATTTAGGCGTGTCGGTGAACTTACATGCATTTTTAACACATAACAGCTAAATAGATTGTTTATTTGCACAGAATTATTACTAGGGGTTAGAAAGTCAATGTTTAGGTCACCGCCTAAAAATACTTCAGTTTTTGGTGGAATTTGACTCAACAACAACATTTTACTCAAAAAAAAAAAAAAAAATGAAAACACTTTTAATAATAATCATCAGTTTTCATTTCATTTAGCAACTGAGTCGGATATAAATAAAGTTTTAAACTCCATAAAAAGTAATGCGACTGGATTTGACGAAATATCTCCTCTTATGATAAAATACTACAGTCCGTTTATTGACAAATTCATATTACATATTATAAATTGTTCCATTGAATATCAATTGGAAAACCTTTACCTAAAGTTACAAATCCGACTACTTTTAATGATATACGAGTGATCAGTATTCTCCTTACTCTCTAAAATATTTGAAAAAATTTTACATAATCAAATGTATGACTTTTGTAACAAAAATATTATTCCTTCTACGCATTGTGGGTTTTTGAAAGGTTCTGGTACATCGATAGCTCTGACTAATGTAACTGAGGATATTTTTAGGGCTTGTGATAAAAATATGAATACTATTTTAATACTTTTAGATTTTTCAAAAGCGTTTGACACTATTAATCATAATTTACTTATTTCTAAATTCAATTATTACGGTTTTAATGAGGGGCCTGTCTTTCTCGTTAAATCATACTTAACGAACCGGTCTCAAACTATCTTTTCTGAAAACAAACATTCTGGTAAACCATTATTGTTTCTTATATATACATCCCCTATTTTAAAAGCTGTAACGTGTTGCAAAGTACAAGCATTTGCTGATGATACTCAGATTTATTCCTGTTTTGATGTAAGTGATCAGGTAGATATTGAATCGGCTGTTAACAGTGATTTAAAAATAATAAATGAACTTTCTGACAAACATAATTTACATTTAAATCTCTCAAAATTGAATCTGTTGGTGTTTGGTAATAAAAATAAAGTAAATTTTATAAGAGATAACTTTAGTATAACAATTAATGGTTCCAAAATGAAGTTTGTGGATAATGCCAAGAATTTGGGAGTTGTATTAGATACACAGCAAAGGTTTAAGGAGCATTTAAAGCAATTGTTTCAAAGAGCCTATAATTCCTTAAGGATGTTGTACAGTGATAGGCATGCTTTAAATAGAAAACCTAGAAGGAACTTATGTGAGTCTCTTGTTCTACCTAATTTTTCATATTGTTACTTTTTATATGGGTTTTGTCTGGATCGGTCGGAGTATACAAAAACTCAAAAACTACAGAATAACTGCTCACGATTTGTTCTTAGATTACTTGGATATAGTCAAAAGCAGTGTTATGGTGCGGATCATACGATTTATCAACGACAAACTTTTTAAGTTTGTTTTTCTTTTATTACGTGTAATCATATCCTCCGCATAAAATTAGGAAGATGAATTAGATAGACCTATGATATTTTCATATGAAAAAGAGGATAAACATAAAAATACCAGCAGTTGCAAAAATCTTTGAACGATGTCACTTCAAAGTCAGATTGAGAAGTTAGTGACAAAATGAGTAATAGAAAAGAATTTTCGGGTTTTTTGCATCCACAAACGAAAAAATGGTATTAAATCTAATAAAATATTACGAAAATGAAAATTCACCGGCCAATATTCAGGAGACAGTAGCAAAAGCTCTGGGAATAGATATAAGGACTGTGCAGAAAATTGTGCATAAAAAAACATAATTTACTTCCAAAGAAGATTAAGAAATGTACACAAAAAAAGCCAAAGACAGAAGACTTAAGTGACAATGTGAAAATGGATGTTCGTATCACACAACATTTTGGTATTCACTGTGTTTTCTGATTTGATTCATAATGTTGGCGACCTTTGGACCCGCACGATAAGACCGCTTTCGACTATACCTTCATTTTTGTAGTTTTTTAATTAAATGTATTAGTGATACTTAGCCCCCGTTTCTGTTCGCGAACGATTCATTTTTCGTGGTGAAATACATGAAAGAGATGTAAGAGATAGAAATATATTAACTATGCCTCATCACCAGAGCGCCATGCTTCAGAGATCTTTATCATACAATGCTGTTCGATGTTATAATGCGCTTCCTGTCGAATTTTTAAATTTAAAAGTGTCGGTATTCAAAGTAAAATATAGGAAATACCTTTTTGATACGCAAAACACAGGTAGTTTTGTTTATTAAAATAATAGTTCACTGTCAGGGGCACAATTTTATGATTTATAAAAGATCTGTTCTTATTGCACCCAACTTTATTAAATATATAAAAGTACCACTGCTTACCATGACTACTGTTAGATTAGATTTAGAATATTCTTTGTCATTGATTGGTTCAGTAGAGTAGCTATAAAGCTAGACTGCGCTAGTCATCGACTTGCAAACTTTTTTAGTTATTTAAATATTTTGTAAATTTTCTGAATAAAAGGCATTTATTATTATTTTTATGACTTGTTGTCTCACAGTATTCCTGTGGTTGTATTTTATACTGACGGGATTATACCAAGTCAGTACAAAAAATAAAAATAAAAATAAAAAAAAAGGAAATGGAAAAAAAAACAATTATTGTGTATTAAGAAATGATCTAACGATGCTACATGTTTTCAAAATGACAGATTTTCGGATGTTCCTGTGAATGTCTGTAATAAGTCCTAATTAAGCCAAATGAGGTGTAAACGTTGTTGGGCTGTTATTGATATGACCAGAGGAACAATGATGACTCTTTCTTGTTTCCACAGCCTTTTTACTTCCATTGTCAAGGCGGTGTATTTGGCGATCTTCTCACTGTATTTCGCTTGAGTGATTTTCTCTTTTTTGGATTGAAAGGTGATATCGGGTCTGTTTGCAGGGATTGTTTTATCTGTGTGGATGTCAATGTCCCAGTAGAGCTTGTAGTCTTCGTTTTCAAGTATGGATGTTGGTGTATAATGGTAGTAATTATTATTATTATTATTATATTATTAATTTACCGATGGTATGTAAGAATTTTTAGTACAAAGTCGTCAATACTATCATATGTTACAATATTTGTAGTCAAACCCCTAACACCCTATATCTAATAAAAAACAAAGCTATTACTTAAAAATAGACGCCATTTGTAAATTTTGATGCTGTTTTTTACCAACTAGTTATGTAATTGGCTGAGATCAGGGATAGATAGTGGAAACCCATCTGATTTGATTTTAAATTGTTGATTACTAGCATGTAACAAATCGGTTTTTTTACATGCTAGTAAGTTTTGCTTTAAGTCACATTTGCTGATATGGGATCTCGCCCTTTGCCTTTGTTGACTATGTAGTTTGGTCATAAATTTATCATTCAAGTGCGGTCTAAAATTCTCGCGACAAAAATAAAATAAAACTTTCAAATTAGTTTATTTGTTCATACGAAAGGCAGAGGTAGGTACTTACACAAATAAAATATAAAGGGCTACCCTCAAGGAAAGTTCCGATGCGTGATCTATTGCGTCCATATTGGTTATTCGGTTTTAGTCTGTCAGTGATTTCCATTTCAAATATTACTTCACCCAGTCCATAAGCCTAGGAATTTGAAGGGATAATTGCACTAAAATTTTAAGTTATGTTTTTAAAAAATGAGAGTGTGATAAGTGTCAAAACGATGGAAGTAGCATTTAGGTTAAGTATTTCGATGTACCTTTAATATTATAAATGGTGACGTAACCAATACTTTTTGGTAATCTCAGGTATCGTTTTGACGGCCTGTAAATGCGCTTTGGACATAATGTGTCTTTTTACAGCTTTTTTTTTCATTTTCAAAAAGTAAACATGGCCAACAAAATAATTTACTTATATTTTCACACCCTGTTAGCCATTGAAATTGTTCGTATTATTTTTCCGGATAAAAATGTCTGATAGAGTTTTTCATTTTTGTGGTTAAATTTTTCATAGGCGGTTTTGCCCTTCCTTTGGAAATTATTTGAAGCTTATCAGAGAAGTTTAATGTTGAAAATCCCTTTAGTATTAAGACACACACTACACATTCACACACACCCTTCTTACTAAATTCTCCAACATTTTCAACGTTATTACGACAGCCGAAGTTGACCGTATTTGCATATCCATGTCCGTATTATTGTCTTCTATATCGCACAATACACGACGCGACGTACGTATCACACAACACACGGATAGCCGTTCAAACAAAGAACCTACTCCAACGATAGCTTCCGCCATCACTTAAAGCAAGCGACTGAAATGCAAAAACAGCCGGTTTCAATAACCTCTGACTCGATTCACAGGAAATCAAGCATACAGGACTTAGCTGCAGAGAAGCTAGCGGCCCGCATAGGTTCTATTCGATATTCTATTGTGGCTGGGTCGGAGTCAAGGCCGCATTTATTATGGGCTTGATAATTAAGATAATATTTTAGCATTTTTAATATAAAATAAATTAATGGTTTCCTATTCCAAAAATTACATTTTTGAAGATTTTTTGTAATTTTTTTTTGGGGAAGCACTGCTTCCCTTGCTTCCATGGACTGCACACCCCTGATGTATGATACAAAACATAATAACTAAAATAAAGTCAAAAAAAACAAATTTCCCTGATACCTGTTACTTAAAATAATACTCGAGTAAATTTACTTGGTTTAAAACGCTTTTATTAGTTTACTTGATTTTCAACCACTTTATAACGCCAGATTACAATCGATGACAATGCAATGATTTGATAAGTTTGTCCTATTATTCTGAACAGGATCGTCAGGATAAAATAATTTTATCTCGGAGAGGGACCCTGAGAAATTGCTACCATATAAAAGGAAGGCAGCAGGCGCGCAAATTACCCATTTTCGGCACGAGGAGGTAGCGAAGAAGAATAAATTATAGTTTGATAAAACTAAAAAACACGCTTTAATAGTGAACGGAACTAAAAAGAAAAAAAATTATAGTTTAAAAAACACGCTTTTTTGCTAAATTGAACTAAAAAAAAAACTTTTGTAAAAAAGCGTAGGGTGCCTTTGTGCCATATATTCAAACTGACTTTACTTTCAGAAACTATACCAATAAAATATTTATATTAACTGATATCAGACCCACGCTGTTTTCACAATGTAATTGATTTTCTTGTTAATCACTTTATTCTCGTCAAAAGAGTTTTTTTTAGTTCAGTTTACTTTTAAAGCGTGTTTTTCAGTTTTTTAAACCATAATTTATTAGAATTCCTCCACAAATGAAGACATTGATACTTTATGAAGGTTGGAAACAAAAATCTGTAATATGATTTCAGCAAAAAAAATTGTTAGCAAATCACATCCCCATAAATCAAGTTACCGTTGTAGGTCTTCTAACTTTGTGAAAGGACATCAATCTATAAAATAGATTACAGGAGAAAAGTGAAAAGTTATTTATAATTTTGATTGTTTCTTCAAGCACCTTTTTTTCTTTCTTTTAGCTTTATCTATTCGGTAAACCTCTTTATAAATAAAGCGCATTCTACTGGCAAGGTACAACTCAATGATCGTAGTTGTAAATTTTTTTCATGTTGATCACACCTAACAAAATGAATAGGTATTTCTTTTAATTTGTCCAAAATATCAAAATGTGTACCTTGATATACGTGGTTTGCTGATAAAATATCTAATACAGTAGACTTCATTACTGATTATAGACTCTTTGACTAACATTCCCAGTCATTTACATTTTTTATAATTTATTAAGTTTCATTACCCGTTTTGGATCTTCTTCTACTTGTCATAAAAGTTTGTAATAGACACATCATTAATATATTGGAATGATTCGGCAGGCCGGGGTCTTCTACCCTTAACGGACCTTACTGCCACTTTTATGCATACTATATATTATTATTAGACCTATTGGTAACAATTTCCAATTAATATTTTCACTACCTGGTTTTGTCCGGGACCTGGGACATAATATGAAAATATGACTTTTTTCATTCAATAAAATTTGTTTCAATTTTCTAATCCTTTTGTTGTTATTTCTAGACACATTGGTAATTAAATTTATTGGATTTTTCCTCCTTTATTAAAATTAATTGGAATTTTCTACCCTTTCTGAAACCTGCTGCTACATTAATTCATAATATGTATTATTTCCAGACATCGGGGTAAGAGCCCCCTATAAATATTTTGGCTTGCACTACCATCCGAGGGAGTCTACTTGGGGTAAAATATACTTTTTTTCTTATTTATTAAATATATTTAAGTTATCTACTCTTTAGAGATTCGCTGCACTTTTTATTTATACTTGATATTATTTATAGATATATTGGTAAAAGCATCCTATCTATAGTTTGGCTTGCATTGCCGTTCATGGTGTCTCTACAAGGGATAGAATTTAATAATTTATTTATTTTTTCCTCATTTATTAAAATGTCTTTATCTTCTACACCTTCAGTGGTTAGATTTTATCATACTAGATTACTCGAGATACTATTTCTAGACATTTTCAGCAATTAATATTTTACACAAGTCAGAAATGTCTTTATCACAAGGATAATTATTAAATGTGCAGTCACTGCACAACACATCCAAAGCAAAAATTGGAACATTTATGTGAAAACACTACTAGAAGTCGAAATTTCCAGTTAGATGTCGGAACTCCGAGATAGAAGTCGGAATTCCGAGTTACAAGTCGGAATTCCGAGAAAGAAGTCGGAATTCCGAGATAGAAGTCGGAATTCCGAGATAGAAGTCGGAGTTCCGAGATACAAGTCGGAATTTCGAGATAGAAGTCGGAATTCTGAGTTACAAGTCGGAATTACAAGATAGAAGTCGGAATTCCGAGATAGAAGTCGGAATTCCGAGTTACAAGTCCGAATTCCGAGATAGAAGTCGGAACTCCGAGATAGAAGTCGGAATTCCGAGTTATAATGCGGAATTCCGAGACAGAAGTCGGAATTGCGAGTTACAAGTCGGAATTTCGAGATAGAAGTCGGAATTCCGAGATAGAAGTGGGAATTCTGAGTTACAAGTAGGAATTCCGAGATAGAAGTCGGAATTCTGAGATAGAAGTCGGAATTCCGAGATAGAAGTTGGAATTCCGAGTTACAAGTCAGAATTCCGCGATGGAAGTCGGAATTCGGAGATAGAAGTCGGAATTCCGAGTTAGAAGTCGGAATTTGTTACAAAAATAAAAATAAAAAAATTGACCCCCTACGCTTTCGTAGAAATGAATAACCTGTTTATGATTTAGCATTTTCAAGTAAACTTAGCTACTATTTCAGGTACCTTATAAAACTGATTTTTACCCACAACCTGGTTGATACATTTTGCATTGCGATATGCATAAAACAGGCGGCGATCCTTTGCTGCTGCTGGACGAAGGACTATGTACGTTCGGTAAAATTTAATATATTCTTCAGTAACTACAAATCTCCTGTTTAAATCATTCTTTGTTTGCTTAAGTTTCACAATTATTAACGTTCCCGAATCTTCAATATCATCTGATGTTACCTGCAGGGGCGTGCAGTCCATGGAAGCAATGGAAGCAGTGCTTCCCTAACAAAAATTACAAAACGTCTTCTAAAATGTAATTTTTGAAATAGGGAACCCTTAATTTAGTTTATATTAAAAATACTAAAATATTATCTTAATTATCAAGCCCATAATAAATGCGGCCTTGGCTCCGATCCAGCCACAATAAAATATCGAATAAAACCTATGCGGGCCGCTAGCTTTACTGCAGCCAAGTCCTGTATCCTTGATTTCCTATGAATCGAGCCAGATGTTATTGAACTTTCCATCGGCTGTTTGCAATTTTTGTATTTCAGTCGCGTGGTTTAAGTGGTGGCGGAAGCTATTGTTGGAGTAGGTTCTTTGTTTGAACGGCTATCCGTGTGTTGTGTGATACGTACGTCGCGTCGTGCATGGTGCGATATGGAAGATAATAATACGGACGTGGATATGCAAAATACCGTCAACTTCGGCTGTCGGTAATAACGTTGAAAATGTTGGAGAATTTAGTAAGAAGAGTGTGTGTGAATGTGTGGTGTCTGTCTTAATACTAAAGGGATTTTCAACATTAAACTTCGCTGATAAGGTTCAAATAATTTCCAAAGGAAGGGCAAAAAAGCCTATGAAAAATTTAACCACAAAAATGAAAAACTGTATTAGACATTTTTATATGGAAAAACAATACGAACAATTTAAATGGCTAACAGTGTCTGAAAATATAAGTAAATTATTTTGTTGGCCATGTTTACTTTTTGAAAATGAAAAAGGTCTGGAATAAAACTGGTTTTTCCGATTTAAACAATGTGCATGAAGCTGTGAAAAGACACATTATGTCCTAAGCGCATTTACAGGCCGTCATAAAAGAAAAAGTCTTCGGCAAAACCAGAATTGAACACGCCCTTAATAAACAGTTGTATAATAAACTAGTCGATAAAAATGGGCAAATATTAAGAAGTCTTATCTATGTTGTTTGTTTTCTCGGATAGCACGAATTGGGATTTAGAGGTTATAACGAAACAAGGGTTTCTTCAAATAAAGGACATTTTCAAGATTTACTTAGTTTAATGGCTAAATATGATGATTGTTTACAAAAAAGAATGATTTAATATCCGCTGTTGCAACCATTATTCTAAAAAGAATTAAGCAGGAGATTGGCGAGGCGCGGTTCATTGCTATTGTTCTGGACGAAACAACTGCTATCACTAATTTTAGCCAATTATCTATAGTAATACGCTAAGTTAAAACAGACGGAAGTATTCAAGAGCGATTTTTAGGTTTTAAGAATGTGTCCGAACATCGTACAGCAGATGCATTATATAACGTAGTTTATAACGGTACTAAAGAAATTAGTGAAGAGACAAAATTAGCTGCTCAAAGCTATGATGGAGCTGCAGTGATAGCAGGACAATTTTAAAAGACAAGTAGCTGGAAGATGCCTACACCGAAGTGTCGAAATTCTGTGAATTAGTATTGACAATACCTGCCAGAAGTTCATCAGTAGAACGCAATTTTTCCACACTTAAACGTATACAAAATTTCGTGAGAAATTCAACGGGGCAGGAGAGACTTTCGCATACATCGCTGTTGTACATTGAAAATAAACTTCTCCAAAATATGTCGGAGCATCGACGTTTTTATGATAACGTCATTGACGAATTTGCAAAAAATGATCGAAGAATCGAATTACATTACAAAAAGGTAAGTTTCTAAAAATTGCTTCCCTTTCTTAAAATTTCACCGAACGCCCATGGTTACCTGGCTGATTTCACAAATTCGACAAGCTCCTGCAACCCAAATACAACAACTCCCTTGGCCATTAAATAAACTTCATCGAGGGCATTATTTAAAAAATCACTAATTTGTGTACTCGCAGTTTTCTTGGGCGTCCAACCTTTTCCATTTTGTTTCAAAAAGGTAATTAGTTTGAAATATTTTGAAATGTCTACATTATTATTGAATTGTAACATACTTTTAATAATTGATCAATCACACTATTGATAGGTTTTGTTGTTGTACCACTTCCGAAAAATAAGCCAATAACACCGTCTCCGAGAAAGAACTGCATGTCTTTTTCATCTTAATCATAAATCTTGAATACGCGGTATGGTAAATTTTCCGCGATTAGCTGTTAATAATTTTTATGAGACTACTTTCGCTGCTTCTACTAACTGAGGTGGAGTTAGAGAAAACTCGGAATCAGACATTTTTTAACTTTATATTATTCACTATAACTACTAAACCATCACTAAGTTCGCAATTTTTGGGTGTTGTTGACTTTACATACCCACATATTTTAGGTTTTTTTTAATTTTAAACATTAGTATATGCTGTATAGAGTAGATTAAAAGCAAAAGGTGCTTGTAAAACACATTTTTTTTTCGGAAAAAAAAATAAAAAATATCACAATTTACAGTACTTTTCAATGCAAAAACTCTACATTATGAGGTTTTTGATAGAATACAGAAATGAAAATTATTGCGACGTTGCAAACTCACCTGATTTTCCTGAAGTATATGCCACGGTAAGTAGGTACAATCAATGTCAAAAAGAAAGTTATTAACAAAACATAAAAAAACATACAATTGAAAAAAAAAACACAAAAGTTAAAAAGGATATTTTTGTGAAATCTGGTCGATTAAATTTCGAAACCGGGAGGATGCAGTGTTCCCATAAACCAGCCACCACATGAACTGGTCAATATATTCAGGTATAAATGGAGACTGCATCACGCCCAGACGTCTCAAAAACTGTTTTAGGCGCGACTAATATCCTTCGACATGATTTGTACAAACCTTCGTTTGGGGGTCCACAAAATTTCGGGAGTGGTTTACTGTTTTGTGAACATATGGGGAGACACCGGCTTAATGAGCAAGGCCCTGGTACCCACCCCAACAATCCGTCCATATTTCTGTGCCAGGTAACACATGCTCAGCGATGATGGTTTAGAGGGTAAGTGCAGACCTATCTGGAACAAACACGATGTAACCTCGCCCTGCCGTTACATCGTATATTCCCAGAACCCATCGTTCTGGTACCAGTCTTCCTACATGATATTTCCGCTTAGTGATGACGGATTCATCAATTTGAACTATATGTCCAACACCACCTAGAAAGTAAAAACGAGAACATCAAACTCAAAACAAGATTTTAAACTGCATACGAGACCCGCCAATCACACCACTTTAAAGTTCGCGCGACTTTCAGATATGATTTTATGGCTATAATAGTCATTTTTACCTTGAATGATAGTTTTATGGATGAACCTGAGCTAACCTAACATGAATAGGTTTTGTTAAAAAAACTCTTGTTTTAATATAAAATCACTTTTTTACGACACTTCAAAAAAAAACCTACCAAGGCTAACCAAAAGGCAACTACGTACGACATTTTAAGATTTGTTGAAAAAAAAACTGAAAAAGTCACTGCTGAATGACGGGAACGCCGCAGAGGTTTAGAGTCTTTAAAAATCATTAAAAATTAACCTAAACAAATATATATTATTAATGATTCTATTCTTACCAAATAAAAACAAGTCATTCCTCCTGAGTAAATGCCACGAACAAACGTCTCTAAAAAATCTATACTGCTGGATAACAGCACCTCGATTACATCCAGCAGATATAGAAGCACACCCAGATCTAACCTCGCATGCTCACTCCCACATTAAAAAAAGTACTGTATGTACCGACACTCTACATTGTTCAAAATATGAACCCTTTATTACCGAATAGCGTCCCCGGCACCCAAGGCACCGAAAAGCCTTGTCCAAAGGATAAATGCTATGTTTTTGTAGTGAACATTCCCGATGACAACGGCCAATAGGGCACCGAAACCTAGTCCTCACTAATCCACACTGCTGTAATTGCTGTAACAACAAGTCGTCGTTCAGTGACAGTATCTGCATCAGCTGGAAAACATTTGCAACATCCATTTTTGGGGTAAAGTAATAAGAGCTAATTAAAAAGCGAACAAACTGTATTCTATCATTAAATGTTAGAATGAAGAAATTGGAAATTTGTAAAGTGGGGGTAAAAATCCAAGTAAAATTCCTACGCATATCTGCCTTATCCAATAATATATGAGCTTTGTTTTTATTGGTTCGAATGTAAGTCACTTGAGTTTAATTTACGCAATATGATGTTTTGTTTGAGAAAAAATGTTGGAAACGTAGCAACATGGTCAATTTAGTTTATTTTCTGGCGTTTGACATTTTAGATATGATGGAAATCGCTTGTCATTGCAGAAATGTTATTAGAAGTCTATAAGTAAAATATGTGAGTTATGAAGGTTTTCTGTAACTTTTACAAGAAAAATATCATGTATTATGAATAAAGATTAGTGAGAATTACATATTTAAGTTACTTTTGACAGTATACAACGTTAAAACTTCCTCAAACGAGGGTAAAAACCGTACCTTAGGAAGGAGAATAAAACAAGTTTTTTTGTGTTTTTTTATAAAAAAAAAAATTAATTAACCAACGTTAAATATGTTAAGAAATGTTTAATTTACGATAATACATCAAAACAATACCAAAAAACTGGAAAATATCAGGGTATGTAAAGTCATCCTTCACCGCAATTTTTAAATCAAATCACATAAATAAATTGACAGGTATTTGATTACTTTTTAAGGTTTCCTTAGCAACGCAGGTCTAATTGTCGTACCAGTTTAAAACTTTGACACCGATAATTTTCTGACTTCAATCAACTATTTTCGGGGATAATACCACGAGTGCTATGAGCACGAGGTATTTATATTCCACGAATCAAATACTGGGAAACTAAGCTTTATTAACTGAATATTAAATACATACCTATTTCAAGTTCAGAAATTTGAATTTTGTAACAAATTGAACACAAATTGAATAATAATATACCAATAAAATTATTTGTCTTAATATTGAAAAGTATTTAATATAAATCTACATATTCAATTTTAATTATTGATTGTATAATAAAAGGTAGAGTTCTGATAATTATTAACCACATTGTTGTTTTGCGACGACGTAGAAGATGCCGTGAGACCACTACTTGTACTTGTGCTGGGGATGCTGCTACAGGGGCTGGCTGCACGTGCTGTTGAGGTGGTTCTTTTCCAGGTTCCCTCATTTTTTCAATAATTTTTTTGTGGTAATCTGGATCCATTTGCAAATAACTTGATAGGGATTTCGCATTCGAATGACCTGTAATTTTTATCATGTTTTGCTCTGACACTCCGCTTTTCGCCAGCTTGGACACGGTAGTAGTTCTGAGGGAATGGTTGGTAAATTTTTTTGTGGTATTGAGGCCTGATTTCTGTGCTTGTTTTCTTGTCCAAGTTGAAATCTCGTTTTCTCCTACTGGGCTGTTTGTGAACCATTTTCCGAAAATTTTCCAATGGGGGTTTGGCGTCAAAAACAGTCGAGTGTTGGAGATACTTTTCCTCTTATCATGTAATTCTTTATAAATTCTTACTGGGCAAAAGCTGGGACTTCTCTCGTTTCTCACCAACCACTTCGAATCGGCGAGTTTTCGGCCACCACCTTGACATGTTTTAGAAAAAACAGGGTTGTATTGAATTCCACCTGTTTTTCCTCCGAAGTTGTCAGTTCCTTCTTTGAAAAAAGTTGTTTCGGCTCTTGCACCTTCTCCTCCTTTCCAGGCTAACTCATAGCACAACAGAAAAAAACACTTCTTTTGTAAACCCTCTGGAGTTGATTCATCACAAGCTTCGATTAGATTTTTTAATTCATTGTATGTTAAAAAAACGGCCGATTCTCTGCGTTTGCCTTCAATACTTTGCAAATGTCTCCTTTTGGCATTTTTTGCGTCTCGGGAAGACCTGAATTCGATCTGCTCGAAGGGATTTATTTTAACATTGTCTTCATTGAAATACCTTTCCATCAATAATTTTGCCGTCATATTCCAAATAATTTTTACCGCGCCTTCTTTATATTCCTCCCCGTTCATTTTTCGCATATTGTAGGCCCAGCTTTTCAAAATCATTGCTATTTGGGATACTGGAGTGTCTTGGTCAAACGTATAGTTTTTTTCATCGCAGAATGACACAAACTGTCTCCAGATGCTCTTCTTGGATTTAACGGTGTTTCTTGGTTCGCTTCCAATTATACTTTCATCAATTTCCTCTTCTTGAACTAGCCTAAAGCGATTATTCGTATTGACAACTTTTCAAAAATGTTTGAAAGATACTTAAAAAAAAATCAGTTTCTAGGGACTTTAGCGTCTCTCAAAAGCAGGTTTCATATCGTCAAGATTTCATTTTTTGTTTAGGTATGTAACCACACCTAACCAGGTAAGTGGAAACACCATGTTCTCTAGACGACGTGGTATTTCCGCTATAATTTTCCGAAAACACCACCAGTCTTACGGGAAAATTTGTGCATGAGTGGAATATTCAATATTAAATCGTCGTTTTTCCTGTCACAGAAAAAAATAGTGTATTATACACGGTTTTTTGTCTCCCTCCGCGAGCTAAAATCTAATACTTTTTTCCCTTGTATAATAAATAACTATTTTTTAATTGTTGCACATGATTCCATAAAATAAAATTATACATGTTCACCAAGGAAAAAATATGTATTGACCGGAGCGTTCCCCGGTATTTATATTGCGATATTGAATTACAAATATGAGGCTTCATTTAAAAAACATGAATATTAAAACTTCTCTAACATAGAATATTTTAATATTCTGCAATTTTCGGAGCAATATTCCTATTTGAGCGGTTGTTTGTATTCATGCCTATATCATAAATATTATTTCCGGTATAAATTGAATTATATATATATTTTAAATATTAATAAACGTTTTGTTTTATCTGCTATCGATGCACCCAATATAGAGCAATCAATATGTTAAAAATTAAGGCTTTAACAATTTTTTTTTATGATTCGTATGTTTTCATATTTATTATTTTCTTCCATAAAAAGCTATTTTGTTTTGCAATATAGGAATCGCACTAAACATTTGCCGGTCTAACCCTGTTAAACACTTGATTTTTGTGCAAAATCTCAAGTCAGTTTTTTGAACCGTTATAGTAATAAATAATAGATATTTACGATACAAGTGACGCGTATATTAATAACAATGTAACGTGTATCGTAATTTTTTTATCTAGGATTGTTTAAAATCATATCCGAGTTAAAATATAATTTACATTTTCGTGAAAAGATTACCTATCAAATATTTAAAAACAAATTACGTCTGTTACCTGTACTTACTATACCATAGCAATCAAGTAACTAAGTTTTTGTAAGGAAACATTATTTT
>JAUTXW010005021.1:50000-94680 GCA_030620095.1 Kuschelorhynchus macadamiae | reverse complement strand
AAAAGAAACAACAACCTTTTATCGGTAATATTTTTGAAAGACAATTTTGCTAACAGCAATATAAAAACAGCTCAGGCTGCGGGCCCCTCGCCTGGCATATATTTGCACAGTGGATGAGCTTATGGAAGCCGCCGAATATTGAGTTTCATGTTCATAATTTGGGTTATATTTGTTTTAATCAATATAATTATGGACCAGGTATACACAGAAAACTAAGGAAAAGCAAATACAACACAATACTAATCACGTAAAAGTATGCTTCATATACAGGGTGCTTCAAACTCGTTGGCCTATTACAGAATGTTGTGAAAAGAAAGAGAAACCCTCAGATTTGATTACTTCCATAAGAAGCCGCGAATTTAGCTCTTAAAATATTTTCGTAGTTGCAGTGTTGCAGTATCTACTGGTAACTGACATCAACTTCATAATTTTAAATGGAACACTTTTTTTATTCTATTTGTGGATTCTACAAAAAATTTCAATTATCTTTTATGTCTATAACAGCGAGATGGGACCAAAACACGAAATCAAAAGCTACAAGACTCTAAGGTGTCAATTTGACGTTTGCGCTACTAGAACCGCATTATGCCTTAGACCTCGTCTAAGCATGATACCGGTTGCGCCCAACATTTTTTTGAGATAGCTAGTTGAAAAACTAAACAATAATAAATTAAAAAATAATACTTTTGGGTACATATACATAACAGGGTTGCATGTTGTGAAAATTTAAAAAATCCATGCATTAATGGGATTTTTTTTTTCCAAAATTTGGATTTTTCCGGATATTTCCGGAAATACTCGGAATTTTAAAACTTTCTAAATGGCATACTGTTAGCCACCTATATGCGCAACTTTACCTTAATTTAATCAACACTGTATCTCTTAAGGTTTCCACGGTACCAATAACAAGGCTCGAATTCGAGGCACCTTGCACATTTTTAAATTTGCATTTGCTTTTAGTAAAGGAGTTGTCAAAGCTAAATTCAAGAATATAACTTATGTTTAAATAATTTACCTTCATAAATATCACGTATCGCAAAATAATAAAAAGTTGCATGTAATATTCAGGAAATAAATTTAAATGACTTGCTATCATAAAAACTAACTTTAGTCCCTTCAGCCTTGTTTTATGAAGATGGTTCGATGCGAAAATCTGTAACGTCGGAATTATGTCAGAGATCAGAGCAGTATACTGACAAAATGGTTTTACCCCGAGTGTAGATTCATATATTATATAGGGTATAGTTATCATTCAAGAATTGAAACCTACTTCTTCTATGACATTTAATGATTTGGGACAAATATTTTTAAAGATAATATTAAGTAGCGCTCGCAAATGCAATTCCAAAAGAATTCCAGTTATTTTTGATAGTTACATATCCCAGTCATTAAAATCTGCTTAGAGATAAAGACGTGGTGATTCATCTAATATAACTGAATATAAAGTTTCTGGGTGACGAAAGGTTCCAATTTTTAAAGATTTTCTTAAATCATCCAACACTAAAAACTTCGTATTAGTTTTTATCGTAAATTATGTTTTGGAGTATGCAGCAAATTTGCTAAATATAAACAAATCTTTAATAATAGCAGGAGGGTCTGAAAATCCCGAAACTGTATAATAAGGAAGAGGTAGATACTCGAATCTTTCTACATGTCCTGGCGGAGCAAGAGCACAGTAACACCATTCTTGTCAAATCTGTGGACACCGATGTATTTATTTTACTTGTACATAGAGGTTCGCGAGACCGAGACCGAGACTGAATCAGTCTCGGTCTCGGTCTCGGAAAATGTTTACGGTCTCGGTCTCGAAAAGTCTCGGTGGTCTCGAAAACGAAAATTTTAAAAATAATAATTGTTCGCCGAAATGTTATTTAGACAAAAGTACATGGAAGCCTACGTTCGAAACCTAGAGTTTTTAGAGAGAAATTTAAATTTTTACTTTGTTATTAGAACAGTTCGTTGTTTTTTAAGCGTAATAGTTGAATTAGCTTTATTGATCATCTATTTAAAATCCTAAGCCAAAATCTACTTTGTGTTTTGTTTGTTGAAAATCTTGTCCGTATGTAATATGTATTATTTTTATTATACACAAAATTTTATATCGTCCATTATTTTCAAATACAAACAAAATCAATACAAAAATATTATTCTATAAAACACGTACCTTCTTTAATTAGCAAATCATCGAAGCGATTAAAGAACAACAATTTTTTGTTTATTTTAAGTCGGTAAATATTTAAACAAAAATCACCACAATTCGTCTGTTGGAGACTTTACCGTATCTATACTATTTAAGAATATGATATTGCGATGTTTTTAGTTGTTACAGTCTATTAGTTATTAATTATTGAACCAAAAAACTAAACATTTTTGGATTTTAGTTACTTTCAATAATTAAACATAAAAAGCCATTTTATAAAGATCACAATATCAAAATCCTATATAGTACAGTTATGATAAAGTGTCTCTCTTTGAGAACAGGGTAGCAATTTACGGTTTTCGACATGTGAAGTGGAATTTCGCTACTAGAATTTCTAAATTTGCAAATTCTCTTTTTACGGTTATTTGTATCGTTTTTTAAATGACTATTTCACTAATATCATTGTTATAAGAACATATACGATGCTAGTATAATATAATTAATAATAGAAAAATTATTTTTTGCATCAATTAATTTGCCCTCAAACATATATTTTTTGAATTTTTTTGTCAATTAGTTATTTTGCTACTTCACTTTGAGATCGAGAACGAGAATCTCGATAGGTAAGTCTCGGTATCGGTCTCGGTCTCGAAAACCAAGTCTCGGTTTCGAAATACTTTTTCAAGTCTCGTGGTCTCGCGAACCCCTACTTGTACATCATTACATTGTTACGAAGCAAATAAATCGTTGCAAACTATTTATGGATTTAGGACATTTAAATAATTAACACTTTTTAGCAATTCACAACATAGTTAAACATTTGGGAGAAACAGTTTAAAAAATATTTAGGCGATACGTTGCCTTACGGGATGTGACACAAGTAGTGTATTTTTCAAAATTGGTAAGAAAACGACCTTTAATGTACTAATAAAACATTTCGATATATTAAAAGAGTTGTGACCTGCCACTTTTAACGGATACTAAAGCAGTTAGCCTAAGCACCAAATTTATTTTACTTCTATATAGAAACAAGAACAACGGTAGTTTAACCGTTAATGAACTACGAATACATTTAACTACAAATACAAATAAACCTGCAATGGAGCTGCCACCAACTGACAATACGTTCAAACAGCATTTAAAAAGGTAATGGCCGTTTTATTTTAGATGTATATATCAACTAAAAATTTGGTATGGCAGTCACATACTATATATACCATATATTTTGACGACCCAAATAAATATGGGATGGGAGCGTTAAAGCGGTATTGGACCCCAATATTTTCGACACAAGATCCTGTGCCAGACGAAATAAGAAACATTTTAGTTTTACGATCTTCTGATGCAAATTGCAACTGCAAGAAGTGTATATATGTATCCCAGGGCTTAAAGTGTTACGACGAATGTAACTGCAAATTTTGTGGTAACAAAGACATAACAGGAACAGAAGAATTCTTAGATGAGAATTTTTAAATTGTGTGCAATTATAAAAAATATGTAACAATACTATATTATGTGGACATTATTTTGTATATATATAATGATATCTAAACACGACGAATCGCTGTAGTATGTTATGTGTATAATATATTGCACACAGGGCGTGCGGTGAGGCGAGACGCCGACAATGCGAGGCGGTTTCTTTCAAGGCGTCCCACAGTGGAGCGAGGGATAGGGACTTGCGGCCAAAAAGAGGAAAATTGTATTTTATTTTATCTTGGGGTTGGAATTGAATTGTTTTCAAGTATATTGAGTAAAAACACAATTTTAATGATGTTTTGACTCTTTATATACAGAGTGTGTCCCACTTAAGATGAATACAATTCAATATCTCAGTTATTAATAATGTGATTTCGTTGAAATTTGGGTGGTTGTATGTTTGGAAAATAACATTTTTCACAGTAAAAATTTTTATTTGTCATTGGCGTGCAGTGTTAGGAGGTGAAGAGGGGTCGATTTTTAGGGAAAAATATATTGGAGTCAATTTCAGATTTAATTTTAAATTTTTAATAATACAAAACATTAAGTGTAATAGTTATTATTACTTGAAAATGAAGGTTTTTCTTGAAGCAATTTCTTCTTCATTACTTAAGGTACAAAAGTGCTTTTTAGCTCTTAGCTGATATCTAAAAAACAAAACCATAATTAGATATTTCTTCTTCCAAAAACTTAATAAATTGAAATAATTATTTCAATTAATGATTGCTCGAAAATGTAGATAGTATTGTGCAGAGTGGTGTGGTGATAAGCGATGTGAAATTAGACATTTGCTTGGGACTTATAGAAGTGCATATATCGTTTTTGTATCAATAGTTTAAAACCGAAATTCAGTTATGCAGAAAAAAAGTAT
Organism: Kuschelorhynchus macadamiae; assembly: GCA_030620095.1. Classification (NCBI taxonomy): domain Eukaryota; kingdom Metazoa; phylum Arthropoda; class Insecta; order Coleoptera; family Curculionidae; genus Kuschelorhynchus; species Kuschelorhynchus macadamiae. The sequence continues at coordinate 90,190 of JAUTXW010005021.1, read as the reverse complement.
ATTGCTTAGCTTTCCAACACTACAGGATATTATTTATACAATTAAAAGTTCTTTGGCCTCTTGATCTAACTCCATATGTTTAATTTGTTTGAATTTGTGGCGCAAAGTTGCCAAATACGGATCAGACGAAATAAGAAGAGAGTGCAAAACATCTTCATTGGTTGCAGTTCTTGAACATTTTCTAATACTGTCCTTTCTAAATATTTTGAAGTATTTATTTCTCGCTTCTGCAGCTTCTTCACTAAGCTGGCAGATTGAATAATGGCAGCTCCGTGAATTAAAATTTTGTGTATAGATGAAGGCATATATAACCAATTGTATAAATCGACATAAATTTGAACAGTTTCATAACAAAATTTTCTAAATTTTCTATCATCAACGGGATGTTCGCTAAGCAAAACTTGCAAAATGACTGACATTTTGTGAAGCAATTCCCGACTTACTCCAGTTACATCCGAAACCACGTCGATATTTCTAAAAAATCTTCTGGCAGTGTTGCCGTCGTTTGAGCTGCCAACCCCTTGCCGAGGTAAGTCAACTATGATGCCAAGTTTTGCCTTAAGGTCTGTTTTTATTCGCTTTTAGGTATTTTTCATGAGCTCCTTTTCTTCTGAGCTACGAGCACTCCATTTCTTGAAGGGCAATCTATACGCAATGTGTAAAATACATTCCATGAAGCGAATTTGAGCGTGCAAATTCGATAAACCATATTGGTAAGCACTTTCATCCACAGGTCTTCTAACAACTTCACTAAGGATGTTCATTTCTGAAGGTTTAACTTTGCAAATGATACAGCACGATGCAGAAGATGTTTCGGTAAGGACTTGGGCGACTTTACACCATCTATCATAGTCAACGACAAATTATGAGAAATATGGAGTTGTATATCAGTAGTTGAGGAAATGATGGTATTATTTAAATTTTGAATTTCATTTGTGTACTTACTGGCAATTAGTTTAATATTTTCTGGTGTTTCTTTTGTAAACTCAAAAAAGATTGGCCTGCAATAATTTGGAGATGACGGGTGAGGGTTCTTCCACACAACAACGTTATTTTCTGTAGATACTAACTGAAGAAGAGCCAAAGATACAACAAAAACGCTTTCATCAGAAATTGTTAAATCAACGAAATTCTGTTTGTAGTTGCTATTTCCTGAAGATCCATCACATCCCCATTTAGAATATAACGTAAAAAATCGCGAACCACTTTCTATTGCTTTATTTCTAACTTTCTCTATCAAAAAAATTCTTTCCGTTGTGTGATTCATAATATTTTGTAAAGCCAATGAAGCTTCTCTTTCAGTACTAACAGCATTCAATGGATAACATTCCGCTTTAGCACTAGAAATTTGATAATAGCTTGGAAAAATAAGCGCATTTTTTTCTTTGCACTTTGTTCTTAGACAATTGTACTGATATCTTGATAGTCTCAAATCTACGATTAATGCTAAAGCCTCATGTTTGTAGAAGCTATCACAAAAATTCGTTTTTTTTATAATTACCAATACCTTTGGATAAAATTTCATCAATGGCATTCGCCTCTTTCTTCCTGCTCTCTGCAACCAATTTTTTTAAGAAAATACATTTAATTTCGGCGGTACTCATATCATCAGTGTTCTTTTTAATCTAGGCAAGTTTTCTTTGTTTGCTCCTATCCGAGCTGTTTTCGAAAGTTTTTGATGGTCTTCCTTGCTTAGGAACATCAGAAAGATACTTGCTCTCAATAAGAAAGTCTTTATCAAGCCAAGACACATTTTTTTATAAAACACTGCCTTAGTCCTTTGGGCTGCCTTCCATTTCTGCCGTAATTGAGGTAGGAAGATTTTTGCAGGTTTCTTTTTATCATTTTAAAACCATCAGGGGTACAATTATGTTCTGTTTTTAAGCGTGAAAAGAAAAGTTCCTCATTTCCCACACACTCCAAGTACCTATCGGCAAGATATCTTCTACTCACACAAACCATTTTTTGAAATTAATTATAACTTAAACCAAAAACAACAAAATACTCAACACTACAACTCAAAACAACGCTACAACTCAAAAATACCGAATTTTTAACTTGTTATGAACGGGTTGATATGGACATTAACTAGTAAACAGACTATCTGTCAAATCAACAAAACAAACGAATAGGCGAATGAAGGCAGCCAACTTTGTTTTTGCTGACAAGTGCACATATCAGGGAACATAATTTTCACTGCATCAAGACTTAGCACCATTTAGCTCGTATGTTTTTTTTTCTTCCAATATTACGAAAATATACATAACAAATCCGCTTAATCAAATGGAAAAAATAACATTTTATAAAGACTACAGGAATGTTCTTATACGTATACCAGAAACAAGAATAATAAGATTTTGAAGACAAATATTTATAAGTAGCACGAAAAATAATTTTCTTATCTTTGGAGAAACCTAGAAAAAATATGCATCATTTTAAATTTATTTCACCATCATAAATGACATACTAACTATATTGTGGATAGGGGTCACATTAAATGTATGTAATTATTTTTTTGGTAAACTATTATGAACTTTTTACTAACTGAAGTCTCTAGTTTTGAAAAATATGAAGTAACTCAAAAATGCTTTTACTTTTTAAAAATCACTTTTGACCGGAATTTAACATTAGACGCCCCAGTGTGCGTCCCCGGAATATGTATACTTATAAATAGTTTTATTTCAAAAACTATTACAGTTAAAAAAATGCGGTTTTTTCTAAAACATCCTTATAGCTTCTATATTAAATGAAACAATTTTGAAAATTATGTTATCGCAGTTGAGCAAAAGATCTTGAGGATATGTTCAATAGTTTCGGAGGTATTGGAGATTTAATGATTAAAAGTAGTTTTTTTGGAATTCTGCTTTTTTCAAGTTTTTTTGATTTCACAAAACTCTGTACTGTACCACTAAAAAAAGTCGTAATTGCCCATTTCGTATGTATAATAACCTCACTAATGATTTGGATAAAGTTTCATCTGGTTCTAAGTTGAAAAAAAAAATCGAAACATTTTTACAAGTTTTTTACTTCATTATTAATCTTCCTTTGATAATATCCCCAGACCGACGCTGACGCAAGAACCTTGGTATCCCTTATATTAATCGTGTCCTGTTGAGTGCTGGTGTTATTGTACTATCTAATCGAACGCTTAATTTCTTCGGAATTGAATAATAATAATAATAATAATAATAATAATAATAATTTGCATCACATATTAATAGAGACCCGAATACTAACGAATTGATAACCGACTGTTTCTGAGATAGAAGTTGGAGAGAGCTAAAATTTAAATACTTATTCATCTCATACGTGTCGGTTTCCGGTGAACAGAAGGGCCTACGGTGCCGTTCTCGTTCTTTTATACTAACACATCAAATTGGAACTGACTATTTTGAATTTCCATAATAAAATATATATAAGATCCAGTCAAATTCATTTCCCAATGAAACAGTGTTTTGCTATATTGTATCTCTATGTATAGGTTTTTAGCCAAACATTTTTTTAAAACAGCAGTCATTTAATTTTTAAGTAGATAATGAAGTTAAACTTGACTTTTTTTTATTGGATGCATAATTAGCAAATCTATACCCATCAATCGTGTCAAAATTATACTACGTCGAATTCTTCTTAATCTCCTTAATTCTCCGATTTTTCACCTCAAATTTCGGATAAACACTGTTAAAATTCGGAATCCTTTTTATTGGTTTTATAACGTATTAGATAGACATCCATGTGCTACTAACTGACGTATGTTTATATTTGTTAACATTATATAAAATTAAGAATTCCTAATCCTTTACTAGTTACAAAACTATTTAAAATTTCCTTTGGCTTTATTAGTTTGCTACTTTTGTAGATAATTTTTTCTCCGTGACGAGAATATTACGTATGTGTTTTCGCATTCTTTAAATCGCTATGATCTATTTTTATATATAACTTGTTTATTAAATAATTTCAAGGTATCTAGGTATAATTTTTTTTATATCACAAGACTATTATCACAATTATGTTAGCTCGCAAAAAAAATTAAAAATTTTGTATTCAAATTGTGTTTTACAATTTCATTGAGCTGATCTGTCAATTAGCACTTAAAAATCGTTTTTGTACATTTTCCCAACAAATAAAATAACTAAAATAAAATTTGCGAGACATACCTGAAAATCACTTGTCAGACCCATTTCGTGTTAAAAATAATCGAATTTAAATTTTACCTTTAAAATTCCCTAGCAGTTTAGTTCAAACGGGCTCTCCAAGAGCTATATTGAAAAAAAAACTGCTTCCTAAAAAGTTTTGACCCTGCACTGACTGGACAATACTAACAATGTTTTTTTTTTGTCACTGGTATGGTATTGACAGTGACTAAACCTAACACACAAAATAATTACTTCGTTAGCTACTATTTGTTCTTTCTTCTTCTTCCATAAAACCCTTTTACTATCTTCTTTTTTTACGATATATTAGGAGAAACTATAAAATTATTTTCATAAAAAACTATGGAAACATAAAATTGAAACCAATAAGATATACACCTAGTAAAATTTTAAACGAACAGGTAGATTTGTATGACTCCTCATTATAATAATTATATCAACTTGTAGGGGATTAGGGTTAGGTTAAATTTTATATTTATGTGTAGTGCATTTGTATAACATTTGATCTGAAGAAGGCATAGTAGGCGGAAAAAATTTAATAGTATATTGTAATCGAAATTATTTACTAAAATTTGTATAACCTAACCTAACCTAACATAACTATATAAATATATATTATAAAAATAAATTAAATATTAGATTTCAATAAACACATGTTACATTCAACCAAACTTAAAAAATGCTTGCTACAATTAATTATAAAAGGTAACTATACTGCTTTACTAAAATGTTTGGCAAACATTAAAAAGAAATATTCTAATTTTGTGCGATTAAAAAAAAAGTATAGCAATCTTTAAAATTATGCTTGGAAGAATATCTAATATTATAATACAATCTACAATATAACAATTAAAAAAAGTCTTTTATTCTAAAATATTATTGTACATATTTGAGGTCCAAAATTGGGGATATTGGAAATCATTTCCCGCAAAGCCACGGGAGAGAGCGCCTGGGCGCAGCGCTGTTTTTGTGAGTTTTTTCTGCTGATTTCCTTGTTTTTATTTATGAAGGCCACGAACGAAATTTTTCTTTGATGAAGACTGTGTTTCATTGTTTCCTTCGTGATGTGACGTGATTAAAACTATTCTTTGTCTATATATTATTTATATTAATAAGGTTTAGGTAAATTTTGGATAGTTATATAAAAATATAATCATGCGGAAAAAGGGATTTAGGTGACATATTAACCAAATGGGGTTTAGCTGGTTTAATAACTGTATGTGAACGTAAGCGTTTCGTATCTTATCAATAATATCATTTTATGTAATTTTGTAGGTAAAATTGGGCAAATTAACATTAATAAGGTTTAGGTTAATTTTGGATAGTTATGTTATTAATTTAAATTATATTTTAAATTTTAATTTTCTAGGTATTTAGCCAGAATTCGAGTTATCAAGTTAATTATAAAAAAATACACAGAAATAATCTGGGGATAACAATGTTGCTAGAAGAAGACAGAATATGCTATATTTTATCTCCACATTTTGTCTAGTGCAAGTAGTTTTCACTAACCTAAATTTGTTTGGCCAAAAGGATAATTAGAATTATTTTGTCACTAAGGCTTAAGGAGTTCTAGAAAATGGAAAAAAAGTGTATTCTGTTCCCCCATAATTTTAAATTTTATACAATTATTCAATGCCAAAAGTTTTGACTTAATGGAGGAAAAAATCACCATTGAAAAGGAGGATTTTCGTCACACTTGCTCAGAAAGTTCACTTTTTGATCACAAGTAGCAGAGCGAAAGTTGCCCTTTCCAAACGACCCGTACTTTTCTTCCCTAGGGAGGGAAAGGAACAATGTAGATATATTACTTATAGGTGTATAGTGTATATAGTCGAATGCGGTCTTATCGTGCGGGTCCAAAGGTCACCAACATTATGAAACAAATCAGAAAACACAGTGAATTCCAAAATGTTGTGTGATTCTTTTATCGAGGTATTAAATCTGGATGGGCTATTTACAAATATACAGGGAAAAAGAAAAAAGTTTTTTTTTTATTATATTATGCATATTAGCCACTTAATATTATTTTATATATTAAATGCCGAAGGACTAAATAAGAAAATTCGATAAATATGTACTGGGTTAAGATTTTTTGGTTGGCAAAAACAAAAATACACAAAATGGCAAGCGCCCTAATAAAGTCGGAAGGCAGTTCGGATCAGTGGAACAATCAGGATATGTTCTGTTTATACAGCCACTTAATGAAAATGAGAATTTTTTATCAATCCCCAAAAATTGTAAGCCTCGCTTGATCTAAAAATCTAACAACTTATACAATGTCATTTATTTAAATGCGGGCCACCCCTATGGAAAGAAAACTTGTTTTTTTTTGTATTGTGATAACAAAAAAAATTTATTTTGCAAAAATATTATACACTTTTACACTTTTGTCAAAAACACACAAGATAATTAGTTATTACTTCCCCCGTGAGATTTTTTTAGATCTTTACGTTTAAGGGTCCCTAGATGCCGGAAAACATGTTTTCTCAATTCCGTCTGTCCGCAGGCATGTCTGTCCGTCAGTCTGTCTGTTCGCGGCATAGCTGAAAAACTATTTATCCAATTTCTTCAAATTTCAGTCTAAAATTTAGGGCCATGCATGCGAAAAATACAGGCTATATATATATATATATATATATATATATATATATATATATATATATATATATATATATATATATATATATATATATATATATATATATATATATATATATATATATATATATATATATATATATATATATATATATATATATATATATATATATATATATATATATATATATATATATATATATATATATATATATATATATATATATATATATATATATATATATATATATATATATATATATATATATATATATATATATATATATATATATATATAGCCTGTATTTTTCGTTAGCCCTGAGTTTCTGGTAAAGCCATTTTACCGATTTTTATAAATCAAATTTTGTTTTATAATTAATAAAAAAAATTACTTATTTTAAACACGCTTTAAAACTGGAAAAAGTATTCTATAATTATTTATTTATTGCCTACAAAATTACAAATGTACTAAAAAAGCAAGCAAAAAAATGGCGTTAAATCTAATAAAAAAAATTTTAAATTAAAATTTACTGGCTAATATCCCGGAGCCAGTGGCAAAAGCTCTGAGAATCGGTATAAGGAATGTACAGAAACTTGTGCATTAAAAAAAAATAATTTACTTCCGAAGAAGATTAAGAAATGTACACGAAAAAATCCAAAGTTAAAAGGCTTAAGTTACCATGCAAAAATGGATATTCATAATGCAATTTATGATTTATACACGTCAAAGACTAATATAATCCTTCAGAAATTTCTAATATTATAGACTAAAAAATATCATCATCACTTAAAAACTCCTCATCATCTGAGTCTTCCTCAAATGGCGCAGTGATCATTGGTGCTATTTCGACATCTAGAACTCGTTCTCGATTCCGCCAATCCCATATTAATTTCTCCGTATGCTTCACAGATTTCTTCCAGTACTCCGGCGTAATATAATTTGATGAATCTTGCCAAACAATTTGCACTTCATCTGATGTAAGACCATCGTTCACGTGTTTTTCGTAATATGATTTTGCCCCAGCCAATATTAATTCTATTGCGTTAAACTGGCAATGGTATGGCGGCAGTCGTAAAACCTCACGTCCATTTTCCCGTAATATTTCATCTACGGCATATATTGTTGATTTTTTAATAGATTTTGCCCTTAAAAGAAGTTCTAGTTTCAGCATATTGGGTAAAGGATTTTGTTTTTGTTTTATTAGCCAGTCATAAATATCACTTTTCTTCCAGGATGAAGTAAGTTGTTTATTTAAGATTCTTGAATGATAAGATGCATTGTCCAGTATGATTAAGGATGGAGTATCTAAATTTGGAATCAGTTGTTCCTTTAACCACTTTTCAAACAGTTCACAGTTCATATTATCATGGTAGTCCATACTTTTGGATGTTGAAGAAAACAGTAAACTTGCACCTGGGAGAAATCCTGTTGAAGAACCTGCATGCAAAATGATGAACGGTTTTGATGTGATGATGACACTTTTTACAGACTCGTCCTGCCAAGATTTCGAACCACTTCCATTAGAAAATATCCAAGTCTCGTCTAAAAATACCACTTTTCTTCATTTTGGTGGCAACTCGCATAAAAATCTTCGATTACAGTCCTTTTTATATCGAAAGCCTAACATTTTTATTAATTTTGACGCTTTCCAGTTCAATTTCCAATATGCCTCGATTTTTTAAAGCTTCTTTTAAAACTTGAAGGGTTATATTAGTTTTTGATGTGTATAAATCGTAAATTGCATTACGAACATCCATTTTTACATTGTCACTTAAGTCTTCTGTCTTTTGTTTTTTTCGTGTACATTTCTTTTTCTTCGTCGGTAGTAAATTATGCTTTCTTTCATGCACAATTTTCTGCACAGTCCTTATACCGATTCCTAGAGCTTTTTCTACTGTCTCCTGGATATTGGCCGGTGAATTTTCATTTTCGTAATATTTTATTAGATTTAATACCATTTTTTTCGCTTGTGGATGCAAAAAACCCGAAAATTGTTTTCTATTACTCATTTTGTCACTGACTTGTCAATCTGACTTTGAAGTGATATCGCTGAAAGATTTTTGCAACTGCTGGTATTTATATGTTTATCCTCTATGAAAATATCATAGGTCTATCTAATTCATCTTCAGGATTTTATGCGGAGGATATGATTACACGTAAAAAAAGAAAAACAAGCTTAAAAAGTTTGTCGTTGATAAATCGTATGACCCGCACGATAACACTGCTTTTGACTATATTTGAATGGCATTAATGTCGAAGTTGTATTTCAATATAACCATAACCAAGAAAATAATTCATTATTTCCATGTGTGCGAAAATTATATTTTCTGTTTTTGATATTATGAAGATTGTCTTGGAAAGTGTAGCAGAGTTACGAAAGAGAGGTATTATATAAATTGTCTTGCTATCTCACTCTCTAACAGCATCTGATTGACTGCCAGCTCTTTACTACATTTTTCATTAATTATTATTACAGTTTATAATCAGAATGATTTTGATTACAGTGTAATATTTTTCAAATTTAATATTTAGTTTAAATAGTTTAAATTTTAGTTAAATTTAACAAAAAATTGTATTTTTAACGGCACAATATATATTTTTTCTAATACAATAATATATTATAAGTTTTAAAATATAGGATTGTAGTGATATCTAAATTTCATTTTGAGGCAAACCCAAATTAACCGTTAATAGTTAATTAGTAATCAATTACAAAACAATATAATAGGACTTAAAAATAGGTTGAACTAAGCTACATATTACTATTTAGGAAAAATAGTAAATTGTATTTCATATTTAACAATGTGTTTTTTTATTTTTAAACAAAGCATTGTGACTTAAGTTTACTATATTTTTTTCACGTCTTTTAAAAACATTTAGTTAAAAGGTAATATTTGTATTGTTATATTTGCAAAATTTTTCTTTCCGTGTAGTTTATAAATACATCTTAAAATAGTGAAAGTTGTAGTTTTTGTCAAAATATTATCACCGAATCTAAATAGTTTTTAATCCATATGTTATAAGAAACCATTATACATATTTTGTTAAAAACTGTCGAAAAATATACGATAAAATTAGGGATTTACCAATTCAACTAGTCATAGAATTGTTCTGCCCCTAAAGACTATAAACAGGAACCTGAAATTGATCTACACTTAAATTTCAAAAAATCTTACTGTTTACCCAAAACCCATAATATTATGGTTTAACAAAAATGTTTATATCGGCATCAACAAGGTATATATTAGATAACTTCCCACTCACACGCAAAAGCGGCAGCTCTCTCAAAAATGTTTCCATACCTTAATTCTTGTATACGAAACAATTTTATTTGATTCTGTTTTTTAGTACGCATTGTCTTTTTTTAGCTCCTTAAACGAATAATTCGTGGATACTAGCAAAGACAAATATAAAAATATACCCAAAATCTGCTAATCCCCACAAGATAAGGATTTTTTAAACCTTTGGGGATTTTAGGATTAACTTTGATTTCATAAATATTCGGATTAACCCAGACTGACTTCTAATTGTTGGCAGTTAGTATAGGTTGAAACTCCACAAGTGACTTCTCTTGGGCTTTAAAATTAGGTTAGTGAAGTTTATGTGTCCAATATCCAGTAGTTAAAAAGTTCGTTTTTCACGAGAGGGTAATTATTAATATACATGGTGACTCGTTTATTGCAGGAAACTGCCTTATCTTAGATCCTATAGTAGATGGTAAAAAAGTCCAATACATAGGATTTTTGAATATATCTATACTTTCAAATTATTTTTTTGTACCAGTTGTTTAATTTTCTTTTGGACAGTTTTTCAAGTTTCTTATCTTAACCTAACTAGGGTTACAAGTTAATGCATTATGCTATATTTGGGGTGTGTTTTCAAAACATACATTAAGGGGCTTTATTGTTTAGGAATTATTTTTATCTTGAGCAAAAGAATCTATTTGTAAATTAAGTAGTATTTCCCAAATTGATTTAAATTCTAATGTTTTTACAGACTCTTGAATTTCTGATTTTCGTACAGTATCTAATTGTGGTGCAAACGCATATAGTGATATATATACAGGGTGTCCCAAAAGGACCTACCATAATTTAGGAATACAAAGATTTGATTAACATATCGCGGTTTAGCCATACTTGTCCAAAAGTTAATATTAAGGAAGACACAGGGTGATCCAATGAAAATTTTATTTTCGATTTTTTTAAATCATATCCCTAGTTTTTGAGATCTTAAGGTGAAAATTGGTGATAACGGATTTTTTACAGCGAGTAATAATAATACGCCTTCAATTTTGATATAACTTGTAGAGGGCCCTACGAGCGCTACATTTTGTATTTAAAAATGTTCTAACTTTTTTGAATGCAAAACTAGGAAGAAAAAATATTTTCTATTATCTTTTCTTCACAAAAAAGTTGAACTTATAAATCTACCTGAATTTTACCGTTTACGAAATATTTGGTGTTTTATAACTTGAAACAGTCCCGTGTACTCACCATTTAGGACATTCGAGTTTCATCATTTTTATAAAGTAGGCTTTTATCAAACAAGAAACAATTGGAATTAACGCATCTGTCGTAAAGAAACATATTAACTTTATTTCTGAAAGATTTTTAAAAAATTATAAAAATGACAAAACTTGTAATATCCTAATTGTTCAATACATGAGGCTGCATCAAGTTAAATAACCGCAAATATGTCGTAAACGGTGAACTTTAGGTAGATTTAAAAAGTATAGCTTTTTTTGGGGGATATAAACTCGCATAATTTTGTACCTAAAAAAGTTACAACAATTTAAAGAGCGAAAAGTAGCGTACGTAGCGCCCTCTACAAGTTTCTTTAAAATTGAAAGCGTGTTATTTTTAATGGCTATAAAAATCCGTTATCACTAATTTTCACTTTAATGTATGATATTATTTTAAAAAATCGAAAATAAAATTTGAACTTAATCACCCTGTATCTTTCTTAATATTAACTTTTGGACTAAGGCAAGTATGGCTAAATCGCTATATTTTAATTAAATCTATGTATTCCTAAATTATTAGTAGGTCTTTTTGTGGCATATATATATATATATATATATATATATATATATATATATATATATATATATATATATATATATATATATATATATATATATATATATATATATATATATATATATATATATAGATATATATATATATATATATAATACCAAGGTTTTAAACTGAATACTTATTTTGTATAGTCTGCTTAAAAATTTTAATAATAAAACGATACTCTAATATAGCAAGAATTTGCACTACGGCGCAAAGATAGGAAAGAAAAGCGGCAAAATTTTGCTGCTCCATTTGCGTTGCAACTATTAATTTAAAAAAAAAACTCTAGAAAAAAATAGTGTTTTCAACCAGCCTTTCAAAAAAAAATCAAAATGGTTGTAAGTTAAAACAAAAATATTATTCCTCGGAACCTGATATAATACAACACAAATATTAGTAATAATAATAATAATAAGTGAAAACAGCTAATTAATTTAAACCCAATAAAATTACCTTCTTAAAAAACTGAGGATAGTTTAAACTCAGTCTTTTTCTAGAAGAATGTTAAGCTATTGATTTCCTTATTGCGAATGTTATAAATCATATAATCAATTACACCGGTATTCACTTTAGGGGTTTAAATTTAGACCAGGTCTAACTAGACAGTTGTGGGTTTAAGATTACATTTTTAACAATTAAACAAATATATTTTCCAAATATCACAATTGCAGAATGACAATGACATAAGCGAAACATAACTGGCGAAATAAGAATTTTAAGTACCATGGCAACTAGACCTGGTCTAACTCTTAAACCTTTTTAGTGAATATGGGGGTTAATGTTTAGTACTTAGATATTTTCTATCTACCTCTCGAAAAATCTATAATTCATTCTATATCCAAAACGTTTGAATTCTATGGTTAGACCAATAAATATACTCCGAACTTCTCAAAGGCTCGATGATTGCGTATTAATTGGCTATAGACTGTTTAATATCATCACCTCTGCTAATTAGTTATTATAGATGATCATTTTTATCCTACGATAGTGCTGTTGCACTACCTTAAGGCTAATATCTAAGAGGTCTTGCTATGAAAATTCATATCAAAAACAGAAGTTAAAAAGTTTTTTAAATAAGCAGATTTCGAAAATATTTTTTTTCCTACAAGCGTGCGCAAAATAGATACTTTTTACACGCAATTAGGTTCCAAAAACGAAAAAGTTAAAAATTTCCAGCCATAAATAATTACAAATTTTTAGACCAGTAAAAGCCATTCCTTAATAAATAATTTAATGTCTCATCATTTATTTCTAATAATTTCAAATTATTGAAGGCTGCTAAAATCTTCATGTTCTTTGAAATATCCATAAACGATCAGTACATTAAAACTTATTTTGTTCCAGTCATCAGCAGAATAAAGCTGACCTAAAGTTTAAAAATTAAGTATGCGCGAGTTATACTTGATCGAGGTCTAAATTTGCCGAACATAACAAAATTCTACAACATAGTGATTTTTAAAAATCTTATCTAAATCTTAAATAACAAAAACTAGCTGAGCCTCACTTGATGTGAGATACTTGTGAATCACCTGTTTCTCAGTTTTTAATTATGCGGATCTAATATATGAACCCCGCAAAAATTCTATAACTAAGAGTTTGGTACAACTGCTACACAATAACTGTATCTGTTTATCATGACCCACTCGTAGAAGTATCTACTAATAATAATATCCTTCGTTAACCTGCATCCCCATTGTTAATATGTAGAAAATCCATTTAACAACATTTTTGCATAGCGTTCTCAGAACTGGTAGGTCTTCATAACTCCGCCCCATATTGATTCAAAGGAATACGTAAAAAAACGTTAATAGATTTCCAATAATGTTGAATATGTCTGGAATCTTTTCGACGTTCGGTTTGTTTTGCAGTTGTCAAATTGTTCATATTGCCCCTTCGTTCTCTGACATGAAAATTGCTTTACCTTGTTTTTCTCTTTCTGCAGAATATTTTAAAATAAGTCATATTTTATTTTTTTAATTTAATTCTTATTACATATTAAATTTTATTACGTAATTTTGTACCAATAAGATTGTAATAATATTTTTTTATTGTTTTTATTATTGAACAGTTTCCTAAGTTTAATTTTTCGTGGCAATGAAGCCGAATCTCATATTCTTACATAAATTAAAAAAGTTTCAAAAATGTTCTGCATCTCTATATAAGACCATCAATATTTATTTCGAGTCTATGAAGCTAAATATTTAATAAATTGAGAAATATTGTAAACTGGTCCCTCTGTAGTATTTCAAAGTACTGATCCCAAAATTATATTTATCTCTACGAAACCCTGTCATTTAGTCCTGTGTTTTTGGAGGGAATTATGCTGCTTACATATCTCTATAACCCATTGCTAGACCCAGTGTTTTACAAAATTATACAAACATAAAGGTATACCTGAAAGCCACTAATTTCTCTACAACAAGCCTTCCCGCATTTTGAGATTACGTTGGATTTTGTAAATACTCGGAAGAACAGAAAGTGACTCTTAATTATTGTTAATGATTATTGTAAGGTGAATTTGCATAAAGGACTTATAATTTGATTAGGGAAATTTCAGAAAACTAAGAATTAAGCTTGTTTTTGGCAGAAAAATAATGGTGTAAGGTCCCATCATATTTTATCTCCTTGACACTATATGTCGGTTTTGTATTAAGAATATTAAAAAAAATGAATAACAAAAGCAGATTTGTTGCTTTTTAAAGCCGTATACAAGGTGTAAAAAATAATGTAACAAAATATGGCGTACTTATCAAAATGAGGAAGGAGTTGATATAATGTGTGTATATGAAAATTGAATCGTTTATTTTATCCACAGCTACTGGAAATGTTCGGTCTTACTGAAATTCATCGTACCGTGTTAAATTTTAGTTAAAATTTGATGATGTAGAAATTAAATTGATAAACGACTCATTGAGGGCAGCATTATGAAAATTAAATTTTAGTTATTTTTCTTAATTTTACTGCAAATTTCTAAAATACTCAATAATTTTAGGAAAAAACCGATTTTGCCAATAGTCGATAAACTACACAGTAGCCAAGGAAAACCTATTTTTTTCAATAATTGTTTATAGATAGTGCTACAAAACTTAAAAGATGGCAATTTGAGTTTCAGTTAGGGTGACTTTATTTATTGTTTTCATCACACTTAATTGCCTTTCGTTTCTCTTATATAAAATATCATTATTGAGAAAAAATTACATGTTTGTCATCTATTGTATTGACACTTTTAACTTCGCACATATCGATTATAGTTAAATTTATCGATTTGGCAAGACTACCTAGCTGCTAAGAATTTATTGGTATTTCTAATTATTGCAGTAAAATTATATAAAAGCGAAATCTAATAATAATATTTTATGAAACAATCCCCGCGTTCCACCAAGAGTACCGTAATCAGACTTATCGATTCCATTTTATCACCATCAAATTCTACGTAAAATCTAACACAAAAGATGTGAATTTTGATAAACTTTAGCTTTATCAATAGCTGTGTTTAAATAAAAATATGTATTATCATTTGCTACTCAAAAGATCGCACCGCTCCTAAAACTTTCTTCTTACTTTGACAAGTGCTATGTATTTTTTATGTTTAAGACATTAACTGCCATATCCAAATCTCATTTGTTTGAAGGAATAGAGTAAAAAAGTAAAACTACAGGTACTCTTTGGCACACCTCAATCATTGCCTTTAAAATATTTTAAAAACCGGAACAAATATCTCAGAACGCTTTGGTTATAGATCATCTCCCATTTTATAATGTTATTGGGAATGTTGGTAAGTTTACCAGTTTTGCAGAAAACACGCAAACTTTGTTTTTTAAATACAACAAATATTTATTTTCGATTACCCCTGCGAACTTTATTATGATCCCAAATTATTAATTTTCCATTACATTTTTTCTTTAAAAATATGACAACAATGTATTTTATTTGTAAAAATTTCTGGAATGATATAATATTTCAGGCTCTAGTGTTCTTAGATGCACCAAATCAGGTGCACCATCACAACTGATAATGTCTGATGCCACGATTATGCTTGCAATGTTGCTAAGTTTAGTTTTTTTTTTTTAATTTACGATGGTGATATTAGCAATGTTGTCAAGTTTACCGGTTGTGTAGAATGGCTTCAAGCATTTGATTAATTCATTTGAATGGTGTGCTTATTGGGAGATAGTTTGTGAGATAGACATAAAACATGATTGTGTCTCAGTGGCGTTAAGTTGGTTAGGGATAAAGTAATTACCCTACGTATATCATCAATTTCAGTCTTAGAAACCGGTTTCGAAAAATGTATGTTGGAGTAGACTGTACTATCATCAGCATAGCTCTGAATATGATTGCTGGTAGAACAAATCCGAGGAATACGATGGATTTATTCCACTTGTGGATTATTAAAGTAAGAAGATCTGCTGTGAATTTTTGGTGGCGGAAGCCGTATTGTCTTTAATGAGTAAGTTTGTATCTTTCAAGGTAATTTAAAAGATCACTATTGACATATTATTCTATTGCTTTGCTTACAGTTGGGAGTAGGGATATGGGTCTGTAGTTAGAGGTAAGAATCTTGGTTCCCTTTTTAAGCTCTGCACGAGCAGATTTCCATCTTTTAGGAAAAATGCCCTTGTCATAGGACACTTGGCATAACCTGGTAAGGATAAAAGACAGATCAGAAACGCACTTTTTAGGACTATGCCCAAAATACCATCAAGGCCAGAGGACTTTTTGGTAGTAAATATTTTGACAATACGTCATACCTTTTTCACCCTGAAGGTAATTTCGTGCTTATTGTATGGCAAAGCTGGTATTGATATGGAAGCTGGGAGTGAAAAGGTGGGAATAAAGTCGAATTTGCGGCGAATTGTTTCGTAAACTTTTATCTTAAACGTGAAGACGATTTCATCACGAGAAGTCAATGGTGGAAAGAAGCTTTTACAGAAGTTTTAATTAATATTTTTGACTAGCAATCTAAAGGATTGGCTTCTATTTTAGCAAGAAAAGACTTTCCTTTTTATGCGTGTGTTGAAGGCATTTTCCGCGTCGATAATTATGCAATTGTAACGATTTCGTGCCTGGTTTTTAGCCTGTAGATTTTCTGAACCATGGTTTTTAAGGAAATTGTTGTGAGTACATTCTCTAATCCGGCATTTTGAAAACCAAGGTTTATTGTTGGAAGGTTTTGAAATCTTAATAAAATTTAGTATAAAGACTACTGACTACTACTAAGACTGTGTGACGATGACTGGGAAGTAAGTGGGTTTTCTGATGAGGTTGGTAATAGACTGGCTAACTGCAAAAGCCTTTGCTGCTCTACCTTGGGGATCAGTTTTAGAAGACCCTAACAATTCATTATAATGAACGGCAAATTTGCTAAGTATAATGATTTCAGAGGAAAATTAGGGAATCCACTTTAGCAGAAAGAGAAAGTCGAAGAGCTCGTTGAAAGAGAGCGATAGATACAACAAATAAATTTAATGGAAGTTGTAAAGACTTGTTTGAGACACAGAATATCGGATCTGTTCGATTCAAGGTTGGCAAGTCTTGTAGAGGATAGGTTACTACGAACGTAAGAGCAAACATCATCGTTTAGGCGGAATGAAAGAAGTTCATAGCCAAGAAACAAAAAGGTGATTGGTTGCATTTATACCAATATGTCAAGTATCTTCCACCTGGAGATCCGAACGGAGAGGTATTTTAACATGACTGAATAGAATATTTTACTTGAGGAACATCCATCATCATTTTTTTATAACATTATTTGGCATGGGTAAAATGAAGAAAAAGGATTTTATAGAAATGAAAAATAGGAAAGGAGAGGGAAAACCGGACTAGAAAGGATGCTAAAGATTTCACCAGTCCTTGGAATGTGTATATGGAGTGATACCTCCTCGTGCGAGGGAAAAAAAGCTCCCCTACTACATTCATTTTTAATCAAAAAATAATAGACAAAATAGAGAAAAATAGAACTCATGATTTTTTTTTGTCCACAAAAATGAAAGAAAACACAATATATATGTTACTAAATAACTAAGGTCCGAACTAAATCGGACTAGATTTCATTATTACCAATTAAAGGAAATATTCGTAACGAGGGAATTTCCGGGTGAAGGAAATTTATCGATTTTTTAGTATTAAAAATGAGTGTGGGGAAATACCAAAAAATTATTTTGTTTTTAAATAAAAAACCCCACAAGTTCGTAATTATCTTCTTAATTCATTGCACTTGTACATTGCAGGTAGTATTTTTTCGAACATATTTTTAGGTAAAATATATAACTAGGAAGATTTTATGCAAAGAAATAATTTGAGCTTTATACAACTAATAGAATAGTATCCTTCTCTTTGGCTGGTTTATGGATTTTCAATAGACATCTCAAAATAAGTAAACCGTTAATTCTGTTAAATTCCAAAGCCTGCGAGAGTCGTGTTACGTTGGCGTTAAAATAGTTCTTTGACAAAAGCAGTCTCTGTTTAAAAGGTATTTACCGTCAGATTAAACAGAACAGAGGCGGCTTAAAAGGCAATAGCGAAGCAAAAAGATAAAATAAAACTTTTCTTAAGAAATGTATCCAATTTAAATTTAATTATCTTTAAGGATAAGAATAAAACCAATGCGACACAAATAGGTCTTTTCGAAAAACAAAGTAGTGTCGTAAAGTTGGCAATGCCGAGTCATAGCCACCTCGATATTTGAAACCGGTCACGCCTAAAAATTGAAACAAAAAATGGTGCGTGTGATTGTCACCTTTGGCATGCGTTGTTACCAATTTAAAAACATTCAGAGTCAATTTTTTTAAAGATAATGTTTTTTTAAAATATAATGTACCATTAAAATACTCGTTTCATAAGATATTTAAGCTCACTCGGCCCAAGGCTCGTGTTATAAAATCATGTCTTATAAAACTAGTTATTTAATAAACTGTTATTGGACAGGTATTACAAATGTATATATGCTTAGTAGACAATGACTTTCGGACTATGTTGAATATTCAAATATTTGATTTGTACAATATAAATAGTTATATTTTAAATTCAACGGAAATTGTAGATGCAAAAGTGTTCGGACTTATTGGCTTTTAGGGTCTATATTTGAGCTTCCCATGGTTTAATGTGTTTGCGATCTTCGTTCTTGTTCACAAATTAATACATTTTCGAGAGTGCAGTAAGTATTTTATTTTCACGAATGGAAGAAGAAGTACACATACTTCAAACTTGAACTACGACAAAACAAAGAGATGCAAAATTTATTAAACTATAATAAATATACTCCGATTAATAACAAGTTAAATTTAGTTAATGGTTAGATACTGCTCAGATCATTAAGGTCTATTTACTCATACAGGGTCTGCCACTTAAAACTTCATAGGCATTTCTTTTCCTTATTTTTTTACTTAGAGATTTAAGTGGTTCATCAAAGTGAAGGTAATGTCAAGTTCTTTGAAAATGTCTACAGAGTGGATCAAAAAATGTTATGGAAGGAAATTATGACGATTATAAATTTGCCTATTTAAATATTTTTTGCCTCACCCTGTAGAACAATTTTAATAAATTCATTTAAAAGAGACTTGAAAAAGTTTCAATTTAAATTATTACAACTTTTGTCCATTTTTCTTCCAGATAAAATTACAAAAATAGTTTTAAATATCACGGGGTAACTTAACGAAGAAACAATTGAATCCAATTTTTTTCTTTAGGTAAAAATATTAAAGATCATTTCGGTATTTAAACCTTAATTCGTTATTCTAAACTTTGATGAATATTTTGTATTTATTTGTCACAATTAAATTAGCGATAAAATTATTTTAATTGTCCCAACTGAACTTCGTTGTCAGTCCAGTGAAATAAAAAATAATACTAATTTGCCATGAATTTTTCTAGTTTGTATAAAATAAAATGATATACTATCTTTGTCAACTATTAAATCATATATCAAGGTATTATAGCTCATTCAAAATTTAACAATACTCTAATTTACAAACTAAGAAAAACCCTGAATTTCACTTATCTATGGAGAATGTAACCGGAATACATGATTGACATGCAGAGTTTGTTCCCAAAAGCTTGCATGCAGACGTTGTCCAGATCGCAAAACCAGTCCACAATATGGAATTTGCAATTACATGGTTCTTTTACTAAACTCGATAGAGAAAAATCAGGCCCGTAAAGAATTAAGGCAATATTTAATAGAATAAATGAAAAACTACACTCATGGTATACACTATAAGTGAAATGATAACTGTACGCCCAGAAATGTATGAACGAAGTCCTTGTTTTATTGTAAAGATGTCTATTCTTGAAGACTCAACAGAAAACTTTCCAAATCAATATCTTTTAAAGCGACAAACTTAGTGTAAATACATTTAATCAACAGACATAATTTGTACTTTTGTAGTAATGAAAATGATTCCTTTTAGATGAGCAAAGAGATTTTCAGGTATGTATCGACAGCTATACCTGGTGGTCGACTAATGCCTGCATTTTTTTGAAAACAATTTCAGCGCAAAAGTTTGTCTTGATTTTTTTCCAAAATCGTCTACCAAGTTATTCGGAAAAAGTTTCACTACGCCATAGGGGATATATATGGTTCCAACAAGATGGCGCCCCTCCACACAATGCTAATATGATAACAAACTTTATAAGCACTGTTTTTGGATACCATTAGATAGATACTTCGGGGTCTTTAAGAAGGCCAGCAAGGCTTCCAGACCTAAGATCGCTTATGGGGCTATCTAAAATTATTTAAAAAGGACGAGGCAATTCAATTAGGCGTCATGTTCTTTTACGTAGTGTGGATTGTTAAACGGTTCAATGTGTGCATATACGCTCATGGCCAATATTTCGATTTTTTTTTAAATCGGCAAATTTATTATTTTTTTGTTGTTTTTTTCCGTTACAAAATTTTCGAATTTAATTGACCTAATATATTTACAACAAATTTTTTTGCTCAACTTAAATGTTTAGTTTAGGTTAGGTTCTTTAAGCCAATTACAACTGTAACTAATTTAAATACATTTCTTATAAATGTACTACATTTTATTTATAGGGCAAGGTAAAAAAATATTTATTAAAAGTATATTTATATCATCCATCATTAGTCATTATTTTTACACAATACCAAAAACCTCAACTATATATTCTCAATATTTTTAGGAAAAGAACAGTTCAATGGACAGCTGCAATTATTTTTCGCTTTATTGAATTTATAGCGAAGTTATGCCGCGATAATTAAAACTAATTTTGTAAATTTGATTCATGTAAATTAACAAAAAATATCTATCCATTATTCTTATGCTAAAGTAACAGGTCTGAGCAAAATTATCTTGGAATTTTAATTAATTATATAATAAAATAGAAGCAGTTTGTGCAGAAATAGTTTTTTCATCTTTTCTCAAAACTATAAGAAAAACGAACGACTGTTGTAATGTCTTAAACTGAAGCTCTTTAAGTCTTTTTTAAATTTATTTATAAAACTACATCTATAAGGCGGGGTCAAATATATTCAAGAAAAATTAATTTATAGACGTAATAATTTTCTTACATTTTTTTTTGGTCCACTCTGTAGACATGTTTAAAGAACTTGACAATACATTCAAATTGAAAGATATATGGGTGGGGAGTTTTAAGTGGCGGAACCTGTATCAGTGACGTATCAATAGCAATAAAGTTCCGTGATGTTGAATCTTAACCCTTCACGGAAGGGAAAATACGATGTGTTTTCCGGGTGTACATCCGTTCAATACTCTCATTCTGAAAAGAATAGTTTTGCTGACATTTCGCCAAAATCATATTTGGAATTTTCGAAACTTTGTTTCTCTCGTCCGAATAGAGACTGAAGTGCAAGTGATTGCGAAGCTTACTTTTATATCCTCACCCGAGGCCGAAGGTTATAAGGTAATATCGCAGCGGCCGTTCGTCATTACTTATATGTTGCTGTTGCCGTTGCACTAAATTCCCTAGATTTGTCGTATCTTTAGGTTTGTCGATTATATATTGTCTTCCTCACGATTGGCAGTTTTAATGAATCGTCTCTTTTATTTAGATCACCTTGCTTCTTATTTTTAATTTATATGGCTTCTCGCATTATCTTGGTTTTATAATGCCCTATATTGGTAATCTCCCTACTCTCTTCGAAATGAATTTTGTTGTCCATTTCCTGAATAGGAATAGGTCAAGGTATTTTGTTTATGTCTGAGTGTTTTTATATATATTGTTTGTCTGTAGTGTAGTGTTTTCTAAAAATTCTTTAAATTCTGTCTGTTGTGCCTTTAATATTATATGGCAATTTCGGCAAAGGTCAACTACCGGTCTTAAATTCAAGTCGTTTCTCAAAGTTCAGCTCGTTAAAAAACGCTCGTTTGAAAACGGATTATAAAGTATTAATATTTTAAAACACTGTGGCTACCTTTCTTTAAAACATTAATTTAAATCACAAAATCAACAAACAAAAAGTAAAGTCTTCAAAATAAAATCTATGAAAATACGCAATCGTAACCACAACCTATCACAAGATCCACATTAAACACATCAACTGACAAAAATATTAAAGTTTCCTCGGCGCGGCTATTGACCCAAACTTTACCAACGTAAGCCGTATATTACCTATGCGCTCCTATGCGAATTTAATCGGGAACACTCGGGAAAAACTCGCCTCCGTTTATAACCACGAGGATAACGCGGGCCGCCAGCCGTGATCGTTTGATCGATTCCAAATGAAACGAAACCTCTGCGGAGATCGCGGTGCGAGGCATCGATAATGTGTCGCGGAATTAAGAGAACGGTCAACGAGTTTATACGCTTAGAATAATAGAGGGAATTTCCAAATTTAAAAAAAATTGAAAAAATATAAATTATGTATTATTTTATTTATTTGTTTCTATTTGGAAATATTTATTGAGGGGTCATTGACCATTTGACCTAGTGCAGGAGCCGCCACTATTATATTGTATGACTACTGTTGCTTATTCGGTTCATAATATTTATTGTACGTTTTTCGGGAACCCCGTGTATTAATAATTTCCTCTATAGTGCAGTTTGTGTAGCCAGTTTTCTTTAAATCATTAGATATTTTATTAAGTTTGTTTTGTCTCGTTTGCGTTTCAGTTAATCGCATGGATTTAGATATAAGGGTATTGGTCACAACCCGAATTTCTGCTGGGTGATGGTGTGTTCTTGCATCTAAGAATCTATGCGTATGTGCTGTTTTTTTTATACACGATATATTTGATATGTCTCTGATGCAGTTTGAGAATAAATTCTTTTCTAGGATGGACTGAATATACGTGAGTCAGAAAATTGTAGAACCCTGTATGACCAAGTTGCCATCTATAAAATATGTCATCCACATAACGAATCCATAATTTGGGGTCTAAAATGTTCCAATTTTCGATTCGATTTAAATCAAATTATTAACAAGTTCGAATTATTTAGCTGTTATCTTGCACTTAGACATATAAAATTAACTTAAGAGTACTTAAAGCATAAGTAACTAACTTTTTATAAATGTGTGTAGATAAGATTTTGGTATGTATATTTTAGTTTCGGGTGAACTGAAAACCACATCGGAAGCAACATTTTCCTGCAAGATATCGTGTTAATATAGATAGAACTTTTTCTCCCGATGTCAAAAATGTACGTTTAAAATAAATTTAAACTAAACCTAAAAGAGCACTTTAAGATATTCGGATTCAAATATTACCATAGCTTGTTGATGGAGTATTGTATTATGGGATATTCAAACACAAATAGATTCAAAACTTGAAAAAAATAAATATATAATGTCAAAAAGAAAAAAAAATGACCAAATATTTAATTTAATTAATTTATAAACATTTTTACTACCAAAAAATGCGATTCTCGTAAAAAAAATTTTACTCTTAATTTTTATTTTGGAGGAGAATGTCATCTGAAACAGTTTTATAAACTTCCATCTGAATTCACAACATAAAATAGCACTGAAATCTGTATGTTTAAATAAACTACTATTTTCTGTTCTTTATTTCTTTTATTTGTTTGACCTTCTCTTTCTTCAACTTGAATCTATGGCATTTAGAGAAAAATATAGCGCATATATATTTACTGTAGAGCAAGCTATCTATTTGGTGGACATTTTTTATAGCCTGTGGAAGAAAATCCAGTCATTAAGGAATCGACCTCAAGATTGGGAAATTTCCAAAAAAGCACACTCATAATTTTTTAAATGAAAATGGAATTTTTACGTAATATTCTGGAAAAGGGTGGTAAAGCCGGATGTTTATAGTTGTGTTTATGACAGGAAAATGAAATTAAACAATTTCAAAAAGAATTTTCATTAAATAGTAATGTTCTCAGATGAGTTTACTTTTTCAATGAGTGCAACAGTTTCTTCCTACCATGTTAATTATTTTAGCAAAAATAACCTAGAATTTAGAATCCCACGCAGAGACCATATTATACTAGAGTAACTATTTGGTGAGCTATTTCTTACCATGGCATTTTTAGAACTACTTTTTCATGATACCTACAATCAGGCAAGTATTTTCGGATGTCAAACGGGTTTTTCTTTAATAATTTAAAATTGTTGCCTCTTGAGTTTTACAACGAAATATTCTCAATAAGATGACTGTTGTGCATATTTCGCTGCTGGAGTCTCTGATTTCGTAAACAACTAATTTGGACTGGTATATGTTAGGCCCAACAGTCCAGTTTTATGGCCCCGAGGGGTCTCGATTTGACTACTGCTGAAATTTACTTGTGGGGTCGCCTTATACATCAGGCAAACTATTGAAAACAATACTCTACTTTTAAATGGGAATATAACTGAAGTTCCTATATCAATTTCCACTGAAGAAGTTAGAAGCAGTTATAAAAATATTAATGAAAATTTGGAAATATATCGGGAAAAATAAGTCGAATACGTACGAAGGCGAATTTGAATTATCATCTCTAAAAATTTATGAAAATATATTATGCTATTTTATGTAATTAATTTTTTGAGTCTACTGTTCAAAATAACCTCTTTACTTTACAGTTAATTCACGTGTATTTTTGGCAAATGTTATAGTTGAGGAGAATTAAGATAAGATAGAAAATAGTGGAAATTTGTATTCTGACCGACGATGGAATTCTAAATAACTTTTTTAAATAATATTTTCTCCTAAAATAAGTAATACATTTGTTGGCGCCTAGTATAAAAAAATATTTTTGTCAATGCAATTTTTATATTTTTAGAAAGCAAAAATGTTTATCAAGAATGTATTATTCTCGAAAAATTAAAATGTTGGTTCCTTTGGGCCCTTGTAAATCCGAGCCGTGGACATACTACATGTTTGAGATCAAAAGAAAACACTCCCCCCAAAACTCTTATGCACCATACGGACTAAGAACTCTCACAAAATGATACTAGACGTTCACAAATGTGATGTTGACAATACCACCTTGTTCGATGTAGTGGTTTATCAGTTTTTTAAATTTGCATACGTTGCGATTGAGAAAAATGCAGCTGTGTTATCGCTTTTCAAGCAATGGCAACGTATGGAATAAAAAAACTTAATTTAAATAATTATTTGTTAATAATAGTTATGTAGACTAGTCTATTTACGAAATGTTTCGATACATAATATAAACAATATAATTTAAAGTTAGATATTTTTATTCAGTTGCGAAAAAACCAAAAATGATTTTTTTTGCCATTAAACAGATTATTATTAAATTCCTAAAATCACCTTAAAAATAAATTTTAATGTTATCAACACGTATAAATTTTGTTTTATATAAGATAGCTGGCATCACCTTTTCCAATCAATTAAATCAAAATGATACAAGTTTTTCTCGATCCCACCACTCCATAATTATTTTTTCGGTATGTTCTACCACCTTATATGATCTAAAGAATCTTGCCATACCTTTAGAACTTCTTCTGATGTAAGATGGCATTAAATTGTCAGTGGTAAGGAGGCAAGCGTAAAACCTCATGTAAGTATTCCCTCAAAATTTTATCCACTGCGTAAATCTTTTGTGTTTTTAAAGATTTTGCTATTGAAAGCAGGTCTGCTTTTAGTAAAATTAAAGCGGGATTTGGATTTTTTGTTAATAACCACTGAAAAATGTCAATTTTTTTTTGACGATGAATTTGGTTGTTTGTTTAAAATTCTAGAATGATATGACGCATTGTCCAAAATGATTAATGAGGGGCTGTCTAAATTTGGAATAAGCATTTCCTTTACCCTCTTTTTAAAAGATTCATTATTAATGCTGTCGTGGTAATCAGCACTTTTCGATGTGGATGAAAATATTAGGTTGGCTCCAGAAACAAATCCACTAGATGGACCAGCATGCAAAACAATGATTTTTTTTTCCGGACCACAATCTTTTTTTCTTTTACGTGATTTAGCCGAATTATCTTGTCAGCATTTCGACCCACCCCCATTGGAAAAAACCCGTGTTTCGTCTAAAAAAATAACTTTCCTTAATTTTGAATTCAAAATTTCATTAAACATATTTTCTTAAAAAGGTGACTCGCTGACCTGCTACAAAGATTTAAGCCCAATTTCTAAAATCCCACGGTCCCTTAAAGTGCCCTTTAAGACTGTTATGTCAAAGTTTGATTTGTATAAGTCGTATATTACATTTCTTACTACCATCTTCATGCAACCGTTTAAATCTTGAGTTTTTTTTTTTAGCAATCCTTTGTACGGTTCTTATGTTCAACTTTAGCACTTCTGATACTTTTTTCTCGACAGACTGTGGATGTATTACGTTACCGTTTTCTGTACATCTTCTTTGCTCCTCTTCAAAATAGCTTACTAAATTTAGCACTATTTTCTTTGTTTGAGAATTTAAAAACCCGCAAAATGTTTTTTGTTTTCCATTTTACTTCGTATTTTACCGTAAATTTTTTTGGCACTGACAATACTCCTAGAGAATATGACAACCGAGGTGACAACCATTGGGTTAAATCTGCAGAGGTGAGTAAACCAAACAGTGTTTTAAATAAAATTATCTCAAAAATTATTCGATTGATAAGTAATGTATTATAATAAAGTAAAACAAAATAAGCTAAATTTGAGGCAATTATTACTTTTGAACAAATATTTTTTTTTCAAGTACCTTTAGTAATTAATATCATATCATCACATTTCTACTTTAACGTTTTAAACATATTTTGAATTTTGTTTTTAACAATTCTAGACCAACCTTTGTCTTTGTAGACATACAAATGCAGATACTTGGTTGCCACTGGAAATTATATTTGGCTCTCTTTCTCAGCAAATAAAAACATATAAGACCTTTTCAGTTCTTCTACGGACAACTCACTTTTAAAGTAAGATATGTTGGCTTGACGAAACTATCACTAGAAAAGTTTTTCTCTGATAAAACGATACACCCGACTTATTAGACTGCGGTCAACTTTAGTAATATCGACAACGTATGATTACTTTCAAATCAAAACGCCTCCGTCATTATGTTTATGGTAAAAACAATCCGTTTATAAACTCATTTTTTTTCTGATGTTGCAAAATTAAAGTAGATGTGATGTGAAGGCGCACAAATGGGGAATTTATTTTTGTATTAAACTAATTTTTCAATATTTCAACACTTATCTTCGTGCAACAAAATTTCGGTAAAATAGCCTGCCTGTCAGAAAACGTAATGCTTTGGTACTGCTGGAAATCAAAAACAACATTTTGCCCAATCTGGAAATTATATCGAAACCGTCAACAAATAATTAACCTCAATTTGAATTTACTAGTTAAACCTGGAACATAATATGCTTAAGTTTTGTAAACATTTAACGTAAAAAGCAAGCAAAAAAAAATGTTAAAAAGGAGGTTGACATTGTAATATACAACTGGTGATAATATTTCAAGAAATCATCCCACAAAATGCCGAAAAACACGCAAAGAAAAATAATGTTTAAAGTAAATGTCAGGCGTAATTTATATTGTATTTCACTTTCTATCAAGAAGTCAAATAGTGTGTGTTGAAAACTCCCTAACCTCGAAATTACATTTTGAGTTTGAAGTGAAATATTTCAAATTAAGTTTAAATTTAATTTGTGATGCTAAAAAAAATTTACGCACATTGCTAGATATAATTATTATTGGGTAAATTCCATAGTACAAATAATAAAACCTTTTTATAGAGCTAAAGTTTACAAACCTACTACAGTACAAGTTAATTTTAGTCAAAATATTTCTGATATCCTTCTTTATTATTCTTAAAATTGCTTTAAATCCGGCACTGCCCAAATGCCTGAAACTAAAATCCCTTTTGCTACTTCTCAATGGGCCCTAGATTATATTTGGTAATATATAAACTTGTCTACAGGCCACTCAACGGAGAATGTCAGTGTGCAGCAACCGGAGTTAAGGTCAGCTTCTAGTCAGAAATCAATCTTAGATATATTTAGATTTGAAGGGTGAGTACATTAACATAATATCTTCATTTATATGACAAGACGAAAAAATAGCAAAAATCGAAATTCTTTAGACATTAATTTCAACATTTCGAAATTACCTAAGCAATTTTGGCTTTTCTGTAAAAACTATTATTACTAATGCAAAAAATACTCTCCGTTTTGTGTTTGTTTTTCTGTGTTGACTATTTGAGACTTATGATATAGTTATTACCAAATACGTACAAGATAATTTCTCGTACATTGGGCCATATCATTTGTTACGTTAAGAGTCAAGAAACTTTTCTCGTAACCTAGTTCGCCACACGCAGTTTATATATACATATATATATATATATATATATATATATATATATATATATATATATATATATATATATATATATATATATATATATATATATATATATATATATATATATATATATATATATATATATATATATATATATATATATATATATATATATATATATATATATATATATATATATATATATATATATATATATACATACATATATATTTGGTAATATCTTTATATATATTATAAATATAAATATTTATTCATAAAAAAATTTTGTTACTAGGAAATTTCTGTTACAAGGGCTTTACCTATTTTTGAATCCAAGTACCCAAATTTACCTTATAATATTACATCATAATTTGTACATTTTATACTCTCGTATTATTACAATATATATATATATATATATATATATATATATATATATATATATATATATATATATATATTCGACTTGTGCATATTTTTTAAATTGCGGTTTTTTTTCGGCGTCTAGGGACCCTGGAATAGTGAATAACATTACTTTTCCTATAGAGGAAACTAAAAAGAAAGTTTTTTCTCTGGAAAATGGGATTTTACCGACTTTTCGAACATTTAATTAAGCCGACATTTTGTTTTGCCATATAGGATTGGCACAATTTTACCAGTTCATCCCTGTTTCACACTAGATTTTTGTGCAACATTTAATTGAACCAGGAGTTTTTTGATACTTATATTTAAACATTTTATATTTAAACATTTTATATTTAAACATTTTATTAGGCCCCAATTTTGTTTTTCAATAATGACTCATCACCAAAATTTTACCAGTTTAGTTAGCATACTTACATACATTTTGGAATATTACCAAAACTACTACAACTACCTTTGATCCTTAATTTTTGACCAAAATTAATTGGATAAGCCGTTGTTAGCTATTTCGCGAATAGTCAGAGAGGCTGAGAGACAAGAGACAGGCAGACCAACGGAGTTGAGAAAACATATTTTTCTACGACTGCTCTGAAAACTGTCTAAAAACGTACGCCAAACAAGATCAGAAAATTACTAATTTCACATGATGTGTGAAAACTGCTGTGTGAAATTTTAGCACACAGTTTTGCTTAGGTTTGACCTCAATGATGGATGACTAGCACAAATGTCACTAAAGCTTGAATCAAGTAGGTCGTGGTTTTCGATTGCCTGGTTACTTTCATTTTAATTTCAATCTGTCAAAAATATTTTATTTTTTTGCCAAAATCACCTTTTGTTGTGTAAAAATGGAGAGTGAAAGTGAATTTGAATTTACGCTACCAGAAATAAAGGAAGAAGCTACAAGCGTCTCGCTAAACATTTTGCCGGAAACTTCCAGATACAAATATGAGACCGCGTACATGAAATTTCAGCAGTGGAAAGCAAGAAGCAATGTAAAGTCACGTTCGGAAAATGTGATGCTAGTATATTTTGAAGAACTATCGAAAAAATACAAAGCATCCACATTGTGGTCGATATTCTCTATGCTTAAAGCTACCTTAAAATTAAAGCGCAATATTAATATTTCCAATTATATGAAACTACAGTCGTTCCTAAAACGAAAATCAGAAAAATATACACCAAAGAAGTCCAAAATTCTAACGGAGGAGGATTTTTCAAAATTTTTAAATTCAGCACCGGATGAGCAATACTTGTTAATAAAAGTACGTACTAAAAGCAAATTTTATGGCATATATTTTTTTAATCGTAAACATTGCAAAAATGTATTAAATATTATACGTTTAAACTTTTGCTATCGGTCTAGCAGGAGCTTGTAGACGTGATGAATTGCATAAATTATCAGTCAATGACATCAAAGATTTAAATTCGGCTATGCTGATCAAATTAATAAACACAAAAACTAAAATACCTAGATCTTTTACTCTGATTGGAATATGTAAAAAGTTTGCCAATCTCAGACCCAGTAATATATCCGAAAACAGATTTTTCTTGAATTATCAAAATGGAAAATGCACTAGACAAGCTGTAGGCATCAATAAATTTGGACGCATGGCTACAGAAATATCCAATTTTTTGAAACTGCCCAACCCGAGCGAATAGACAGGCCATTGCTTTCGGCGTTCATCGGCAACAATACTCGTTAATGCTGGTGAGGATTTACTAACTCTTAAACGCCATGGGGGATGGCGTTCTAGTGCAGTGGCTGAAGGATACATAGACGATTCAGTTGGGAATAAATTAAAAATTGCAAACAAAATTGCAGAATCTGTAGACCAAACTTCGACGTCCTGGTCCTCACATGAATTGCAAGAATCTGAAACTTCCCCGCTGGAGCCGGTTCCTTCATGTTCACGAAACATAACGGAGAACATAACGTATACGAATTCTATCAATAAACAAGATATGCCAGCCCACAGTTTCCAAAACTGTACAAATGTAACCATAAATTATAACTTCAAATAGAGCTACTTTACTTTATATTTTGCGCTATTAACGTTAGATAATTTGTTAGATTTTGTTGTGATTGAATAATCTATGTGATGTACTTAATTGTTTAAATCTAGCCTTATCGTGAATTGTACTTTTGTTGTTAAAATTAACCTCTTGCCATTTTCGCTTATAATCTCCCTAGTGCTTCAATTATTTCCAGAAATTTTTCGAGTACAGATTTTTCGAAAATTATTCCGAGTCGAACTGAGGGATAATTTTCAAAGGAAAATTGTGTACGGGAAAATATCGGATTATTAATTCAAGCGCGTGGGAGATTGGGTAAGAAAATTTCACATGAATTCAAACTAAAATTTAAATAATAGGTAATAAAAATGTCTACAAAGAATAAAGTTCGGCACGTATTAATTTGTAGTGTCAGTTGTTATTCTCATTCTAATTATGTATTTTCCTTGGATTTTAGTAAAATAAAACATTTTATGTCGCTTTAGAAACATGTTGAGTTAATGATCTGAATTAATTTGTGCTACTAAAGTAATAGAAAATTTCACTTTTATATGAAATTTGATGTAACATGTGAGGTACGTAAAATAATATCGTTTCTATTCTTTATCAAATTAAACTTAAAAAATATATATATTCCTTGGATTTTAGTAAAATAAAACATTCCATATTGGATTAGAAACATGTTAAATTAGTGATCTTAAATTAATTTGGGTTACTAAAATAGTATGAAATTGTATTTTCATATGAAATTTGATGAAAAGGACGTAAAAGCATATCGTTTTTATCCTTTATCAATTTAGTCTTAAAAAATATATATATTGTTTGGATTTTAGTAAAATAAAACATTCCATATCGGATTAGAAACAAGTTAAATTAGTGATCCTAAATAAATTTTTGTTACAAAAATAATAGGAAATTTAATTTTCATATGAAATTTGATGTGACGTACGTAGAAGAATGTTGTTTTTATCCTTTATAAAATTAATCTGAAAAATAATATAAATTCCTTAAATATTAGTAAAATAAAACATTCCACATCGGATTAGAAACAAGTTAAATTAGTGATTTTAAATAAATTTGTGTTACTAAAATGATAGGAAATTTTATTTTAATATGTAATTTGATGTAACGTTGCTAAAAGCATGTCGTTTCTATATCCTTTATCAAATTATTCTTAAAAAAATATATATTCCTTGGATTTTCGTAAAATAAAACATTCCATATCGGATTAAAAAATATGTTAAATTAGTTATCTTAAATACATTTGTCTTACTAAAATAATAGGTAATTGGATTTTCATATAAAATTTGATGTGACGTACGTAAAAGCATATCGTTTTTATCATTTATCAATTGAATTATAAAAAATATATTTTCCTTGGATTTTAGTAAAATAAAACATTCTTTATCGGATTACAAAAATGTTGAATTAGTGATCTTGAATAAATTTGTGTTACTAAATTAATAGGACATTTTATTTTCATATGAAATTTGCACATCTTCTTTTATCCTTTATCAAATTAATATTAAAAATGTATTAAGCTTGGATTTTAGTAAAATAAAACATTCCATGTCGAATTAGAAACATGTTGAATTAGTGATCTTGAATAACTTTATGTTACTAAAGTAATAGGAAATTTTATTTTCTTTCAACTTTTAGTAAAATAAAACGTTTCATGTTAGATTAGAAAAATGCTGAATTTATAACTGATCTTGAATAAATTTGAGTTACTAAATAAATAGCAAATTTTATAACAGTATATACTCCCTATAACCGCCACAAAGTTACTACAATTTTAGGAAATGTAGTTTTAATACATTTTTGAAACACTAACACAAAAAATTGCAAAAAATATGTTACTGTTTTTGAAATATAAAACAAATTTTATGAAAAATAATTCGCCTCAACTGAAATTTGAACCCAGGACTTAACGGGACAACGTATTAACCAACCAAGCTAACGAGTCCTGTTTCATTTTTACCTTATCGGGGAACATATGCATCATCAATTTCAAAGTGTTGAGTGTGAATTTGAATTTCTCAATGTTCTCAAATAAATCCAACACAGAATTGAAAAATAACAGCAGATATATTACTAATTATATTTTTAATAAATTATGTAATATTTCATGATATTCTTGATACACATCTTCTCGTCGCATCGGTGAATAGATAGGACTCGGCACTTCGATGATCAGTACTAGGACCATAAAATTTCGATGTTTGCGAACCTATAGATAGTATTTTGACACTACTTTATTTCTTTTTGTATTCCCCAAACGGTTCAACGATGGTTGGTTATCAAGAAGGGTTTCTTGTATCTTCTTAAACAGGTTCTCTTCCAATAGTTCTATACCAGCTTCCTTTACTAAATATTTTAAATGTGGCAATTTACGGTGTTAATACACTCGTGCGCAAAGAGTCAGTTTCTAAACTTGTTGCACAATATACTATTTTCAACTAGAGAACTGGAAACGTAAAGATGTCAAAAAAACTCGAAGGATAATTGTTTTACGACTGCAATACTTTCCTCTTAAGAGAAACGTAAAAATAAGCATAATTTTAAGACAGAACATTTTTACTTCCTTCGTGGCATGGAAATATTGTAATCATAAAAAAAATCATCCTCCGAGATTTTTGCAGATCTTTGTATTTTAGGGATTCTAGATCTCGAAAAACAACTGCCATGTTCGACAGTCTGTCGGACTGATAAAAATTAATGGTCACCAAGGGATGAAAAGATAATATTATGATAAACATCCAACGGCGGAACAAAATGACGGCTTCATAGAATATTAAAAAATTCATTTTTAAGAAGCTATTTATCGGATGAAACTTAAAAAATTTAGATCTAAAAACTGTTTATAGAATTGAGTTGAAATGTTACCAAAAAAATTAAGTGTGAAACAGGGATACACTGGTAAAAATTTAGTGCGAATCCTGCGTGGGAGAATAAAATGCCTGTCTAGTAAAATTAAATATTCCATCTCCTGGAAAGGAGGCCTAATACATTAGTTAAAAAATCATTCTGAACACACTACTTATTCGATTGATTACAAATTTTGCATAAAAATAAATTGTGATATACCGATAACCTTTTAAAATTTCGGTACAAATGCAATATAGCGAGACAAAATGGCGGCCTAATAAAATGTTTATAAAATCATCCTAATAATACTACTTATTCAATTATTTCCTGTTTTTGCAGAGAATTCAAGTCTGATAAAAGGATACATTGGTTATATTTTCGTACAAATTCAATATGGGGGAACAAAATGACGACCTAATAAAATATTTTTAAAAAAATTCTGAAAAAACACTTTTTCGATTGATTTTATATTTTGCACACAAATATTGTATGCTGTAGGGATGAACGGGAAAATTGGTATAAATTTAAATTGACAGTACAAAATGGCGGCCTAATAAAATGTTAATTAATTTTAAATTTTGCAAAAAAATCAAGCGTGTTGCAAGGATGAACTGATACAATTTTAGTACGAATCCATTAATGCGAAACAAGATGTCGGTCTAAAAAAATGTTTAAATAAGTAATCGGTGTGAAAAACTACTAATTGATTTCAAACTTAGCACATAAATCAACTTGATATAAGGATGAACTGGTGAGACATTTATACGAAAGCAATATGCTTAAATAGAATGTCCGTTTAATAAATTGTTTAAAAATCAATGTAAAAATATAAAATTCCATTAACTTAAAAATTGACTCACACATCAAAACTAATGTAAGGATCAACAACAGGGTTACATTTTGGTACGAATCTGATATGGCACAATGAAATGGCGGCTTAATAAACTGTCTAAAAAATCAGACTAAAAAAAGTAGTTTTCTTATAGGGATCAATTGTTAAAATTTTTCGGTACGCATACAATATAAAAAAATAAAATAGATGTTTGATTTAGCATAAAAAACTTTTTATTTGACCTTATCTCCAGACTTCAAATTTTGCATAAAATTAGAATGTGACATTGAGACAACTGGTAAAATTTTCGAACGAATTGAATATAACTCAAGTACTTATTTAATGGATTTTAGATTTTACCAAAAATTAAGTGTGACATAGGTAAATTGACGTTATCCGCAACTTCCCTCAATAAGAGTCTTTCTTCAATCTACCTACCTACAATCGAAATAAGTTAAAACGACAAAATATTACTGTTTATATTGTCTATAATATTGTCAAATACTCACCAGACTAAGATGTTCTCCTACTATATTGTGCCCAGGCTATTAATGAATTAATTAACTAGGTCACAATAGGCTTTACCTTACTGAAAGTCAGTTCTATTATGAAACGCGACTCGAAATACGGTAGTTTCAGACTAGATATGGTTTTATATCCACCCTAAAGTTTTTCTAATGCTTCCACAAGGAACCTGCCTGTTGGCAGACACCTTTTGGATACATAATCTCATTCCGGTTTCCTACCTTCCTCTAGCGGAATGCTCCTCCTTGGGTCGCCACTACTTAGGAGGCTTAAGAAGAGAAAACTATCTGGTGCGACAACATTAATTGAAAAGAAAAAAATTATCGGCAAAAAGATGGGTGGCGATGTTGCAATATTGGTATAAATTCCAGTACAAACACAAAAAAATTAGGCTAATCACTGGAGGGGTCAAACCTCTCTCAGGATACTTTAGAGGCCAATTATTTATTTAAATTGTAGCTTTTAAAGAGCTTTTTTTGAACTAGCCAGATTCAAAGCTGACATTGTTAGACCCACCGAAATTTAAGAAAAAAATATAAAATCGGACTTTTTGCTTTTAAATCGCCTCTTTCCTTATCCGCGGTCATTTTTATGTATTAAATTAAAGAGGAAATTTATATTCATTATATTAAGCAGTATCTTTTTTACGTGGAAAAGACAAAACAACTAAATTGAATGAGAATGCATCACGCTAAGAGCGTTTCGAAGCTGGCATTAAGTACTTATGCTGCCTGGGGTTATGGGTATTCTGGGGGGAAGGGGGTTGAGCCCGGCGCAATTTTATGAGAGCGCTCTTTAGAAATAAAGAAAAGTCACTGGATTTGGGGGCGTCGCGCCAGCTCTGTGCTGTAGCCCCTGCCTACGACGAGGCTTCTTTAATCCAGGCCCTGGCGTAGTATGCTCGCGCTGCCATATTCCCAGCTTGTTGGTAAAAACTAATTTTCACATGTTGCTTCCTCTATGAAATTCAGTTTTAAACATCAGTAATTAGAAAAAAACGTCTTCATAATTTTCCTTAGGAAATGATGTCGGGAGAAGCATTCTGGAGGACCCACCTTAAACCTGTCTTTCTCCTTAACCTAATGTTTAAATACTCAAACCACCAAGGTCCATTAAGATTGTTTATTCAAAAGGAACCAAGAGTAGGAAGACGAGGCACGCGTAGCTTAGGCTAGTCACTAGAGGGTTAATTTTTAGTACAAATAAGAGAACCATTTTTGTTTTAAATTGTGGCTTTCCAAGAGAACTTTAGAACTAGCCAAAGAAACAAGCCACGTTGAAATCGCTAGACCCTCTGAAAATAAAAAAAAAATAAAAAATTAAACTTCCTTCTTAAATTCACCTTTTTCCTCCTCCTAGCAGCTGGCGTTGTGTGGCATTCTGTCGTATGTCCAGTTTACAACTAAAAACTGATTATTACATGTTGTTACCCCTTTCAAATTCATTTTTAACATTAATTTCAGTATTTAGAAAAAAATCAACTTCATCCTTTTCTTAATCAACGATCCTCACACTGTGGGGCGCGACAAAACCCTTTTTCTTTTTTTTAGTCAACAGATTTTTCCCGGTAATTTATCCGCATAAAGGCGCACATTAGTATTTGCACGATGGCGCCAACTTAGATTGAGGCATTGAGAACCGCTGCTATACAGTATATCCTGACCTGCATTTTTTACATTTCCATAATTGCACGATCTATATAAATTTGCAAAATGTTAACAAAATGAATTCATACTACTTTATTGCATTTTTTTAGCAGAGAAGCTAATAATGTTTTTCCTATCTTTGTCCTTAAATTATTTCCAGTAAGTTACGTCGATAATATTGATTACTTTTACTTTAAAGACGTAAACTGCCAAGCTCATACTACACTGCTTTTAAATACCTGTGTGTATGTGTGAATATTTCAAATTTTATATTGCAAATTCTGCTTAGGTGGCAGTCTAACCAAATAACGATTGGATTTTGCATATTCATGATTGCATGTTTTCAGCTAATAAAATGAGTAATTCGCGAAATTAAAAATAATTGAGTAAAACATATGAATGCTACATTATTAGGAAAAATGCAAGTAGTAGTTTTATTTTGTTCTGTACGAACTTGTTTATAAGATCATCAATGCATTTTCGACATTCTATTTCTTTTTGTAGGCTTTGATTTTTAATTATAAAATCATTAATCACCGATGCATCGGATTTATACTATATGTGTTTAGTTTTAAATTAATTAGTTTGACAGGAAATTAGAAATATAAATATTGGGCTATTAGAACCTGTGATACTATAATACAAATATTATGCTTTAAATTATATGTTTAAATTTAAATGGGAAATAAAAAAACTTCATGCCAGTTCAACAGTACATTTTTAAAATGACATACTGTTAAATCAGCATATACATGTTTCCGTTCTGTTATTTATTCAATAGTTGAAGATAATTGCTAAAACGAGTGTAGTCTCTATAAATCATTTACTTTATTTCTTTAAATTAAAAAAAAAAAAGTTTTTCTGGTGTCTCCATAGTCTCACCAAAACCAGATATTCGGAGACGTTTTTGCAGCCTATGAGACGGGGACCGTTTGCCTTTAATCTCCAATTTCTTAGGAAAAAACATATACGCATTCTGTCTTAAACGAGGAAAGAGATAGAGATAGAGACTTGATAGAGCCACAATACCTAGGCTCCATTGCGCTCCTTGTATATACCTCCTAGAAACAACCCTCGTCCAGGTTAATTTTTTAAAATGGGTGGTGATGCCTCATGACGGTTAGGGGGAGGCTTTCCTAAGCTGGCAACAATCGATAGCAAGACACTCAAAGTCTTCTTGTTCGCAGCGACTAGAAATTGTCTATTGCACATATTCAAAATGGTACTAATTATTGCTACTGCTAAGAAAAATATGAGTAAGGGGTCATTGGACTTAGAATGACGTCCACAAATATGTGTAAAAGTTTCAAATCCGCACATAAACAACTTAAAAAGTTATTAACAAATTAAGATTTAAAACAAAAAGAGTTTAGTTTTTTGCAAATAACTCTGAAACTGTTATGTTTTAGGAAATTTTAAAAAAGTATTCTAACAGAGGAAGATATAGAAAGGGAGCGACTCGAGGAACTCTATCTCTATTATTAATATTTGAATGTTGAAAACTGAGCTCCACGCGGCAAAGGCTAAATCATTACGATGTCCCAACACCGTCCGTGACAACTAATTTTTGTTTACTTTTAATGTTTAATTTAAATTTTTAAGAAAATATGGTATTATATAAACAATTGAAGACTTTTCATAACATGAGACTATTGTTAAATAAAATTTTTTTTAGAGTTTTCCTTTATATTTCAAGTCTGTTAATTGTTAAACAAAAGCCGCTAAAATTATTTCGCTTCATGGAGATTTTATGATAGCTATATTATATAAGATTATTGCAATTTTTATAATTGTTATAATATATAGCTCTTTGAAGATAACAACAAAAATAAAAAATTGAAGTTTTTTATTAACTTCAATAATTAATACCTAATAGATTATAACAATAAAAAACATCGCAATATCTTAATCTCATATAACATAATTGTGGTAGTCTCCAAGAACCGAAATAATTTTAGTGACTTTTGTTTAACAACTATCCGACTTAAAATATAAACGGAAACTGTAAAAAAATTGATAATCAACAATAGGCTGCTTTATGAGAAATCAGTGTAAAATGGTTTTTCAGCGGGGTATTGCTTCTTCAAATGTCTAGATAATAACATAATTTCTTTAAATTAATATTTAATAGTATACAAAGCTTTTTTACTTGTTACGGACGATGTTGAGGCATCGTAATGAATTACTTCTCACTATGCGGAACTCTATTTTCAGCATTAAATTAATATTATTAAGACGTTGACTGCCGCAATGGAAAAAAAATTGAGTTCCCAGGACCACTTTTTTATTCAAAATGTACATAGATAAACAGATATACTTTCAGAATATATAGGACTTTTTCGTATTGAATAATATTTTTGACTTTATGATTTTTTTTTGTCAAGGCACAGAATTTGTGCCTAGAACCCTGAGCATACGACTTCTCCAGTTCTCGCTATAAGAAGACCTATAAACTGTGCCTAAACACTAGCAATTTTTCTTGTTAAAGAACAAGTTTTAACGTCACCAAGCATTATTATAATCTATTGTTATAAGATTCATTTAGCAGAGAAAATGTATTTAGTACCTATCTTTTTTTTGTATCTGCGGCGTCGCTAGTTGTCGATTCCCAAGTAAATGCATTCGGAACACCCGCTGTTCTAAGTAATTTCAATGCATGCTCTTTCTGAAGGCACATAGGATGTGCCTAGGACACGACCAACAAAAACGTCTATGACTCTTACGGCAGTCAGCGTATTAATAATAGAGATAAAGTCCCGGCAGTGGGGACATTTTATGGGAAATTTCTTTCTCCTTAGGAATCCCTTTTTAAAATTTCTTAACGATAATAGTTTTAAGTTAAGTTGTTATTAATGTGAGGGTTTGAAACTTTTGCACATTTTTCTAGGTGTCATTCCAAATCCAATGAGCATATTTTTACTAGCAATAGCTAAAATTAACATCGTTTTAAGTTTGTAAACTCGACTGAAAGATAACGCTCATACCTTCACATTGTGAAACTGTTTTCTAAGCTCATTGCATCAAGTGAGGATTCCCGTTACAAATTGCAGCTTGCGCTCGTAGGGTCTCCTATTAGTTTTACTGCTGTTAGTTTTATCCTATCACTTTTAAAATTTAGACTAGGTGTTTTCTTAATTGATTTGTAGTACTGCTGTAGGTGGTCAAACGTTAAATGTGCTAGGCCCAAAAATATTTAGAACGGCTGCTTTCACGGCTGAACGTTTTTTATTGCCTCTACACCGTGAGTATCATTTGGCACACAAACTAGAAGCTTATTTGTTCCGAAGCATCATCCAATACTCCATGACATCCCCCCAGGGATCCTGTAGCTAGTTTATGTCTCTTCAGGGTCATAAGTAATTGGTCT
>JAUTXW010005021.1:0-45000 GCA_030620095.1 Kuschelorhynchus macadamiae | reverse complement strand
TAACAGACTAGTAAAAAAACTTAAAGATCAAGGGCAATTGAGTGATGAAATTTCTAAAAGTCTCACAATTTACGATCAGACTTCCCCAAAATTTTATGGGCTTCCCAAAATTCACAAACCAGAATTATCTTTGAGACCAATAATTTCTTCACTTAATGCCCCAAATAGTAAATTAGCACAATTTCTCACAGATATTTTAACTATTGCATACAATAAAAACAACGAATACTATATCAAAGATTCATTTCAATTTTCAGAATTAATAAACGGAAAACAAATTCCACATAATTATGTCCTGATAAGCCTAGATGTCATTTCTCTTTTTAGTAATATTCCCTATACATTAGCAAAAAATAGCATAACAAAAAATTGGGAGTCTATAAGCTAATACACAGATCTCAACTTCAACAACTTTTTAGATATAATAAAATTTATTTTTGATAGTACATATTGCATGTTTAATCAAAAGTATTATAAACAAATTTTAGGCACCCCCATGGGGGCCACTCTTTCTCCCATCATTTCTCAATACGTAATGGATGATTTGTTGGATGACTACATTCCTAAACTGTCTTTTCAACTACCGTTTTTAAAAAAATACGTGGATGATTTAATCACTTCTGTACCTGGAGAAGGGGTAGAAGAGGTCTTACAAGTGTTTAATAGCTATAACCAATACATTCAGTTTACAGTAGAAAGGGAAACTGACAATAGTGTTCCGTTTTTGGACACCAAACTAATTAGGAATGACAACAACCAGATTTTACTAGACTGGTACATAAAACCTACCAGTTCTGGTAGATATCTTAATTTCCATTCCAACCACCCCAAAAAAATAAAGATCAATCTAGTATTAGCTCTAAAAACACGTATTGAAAGGATTTCTCACCCTAGTCTACTTAGAAAAAACTTAAAAAGATTGTATGATATTCTCCTCAAGAATTCATATCCACAAAAGTTATTAAAAAAACTATTATATAACACAGCTCCAATAATCAACCCTGGAGAGAGAAATGATGGAATAAGTCTCAACATCAGTGCCTTCGATTCTCAAAACAGACCGAGGTACTATTTTTCGTTACCTTACATAAAAGAAATTTCAACAAAAATAACCAAGTTGTTCAAGTATGATCCTTCAATTAAAATCGCCTTTAAACATAATAAAATAGTAGGCAACACTTTTACAAAAAAAGATAGGGATGAAATACAAAAAACATCAAACATTGTATACAGTATTCCTTGTTCAGAGTGTGAGGGTATTTACATAGGCCAAACCTCTAGGGTCCTAAAAGACAGAATAACTTCGCATAAAAGCGACTGTAGATTAATGAAAAATACTTGTGCACTTTCAGAACACACAAATCAATCAGGGCACTTATTCAACTTTAATGATACCCAAATATTATGTAAGGAAACTAATTATAACAAGAGACTGTTTCTGGAAATGGTGGAAATATTTCTGAATCCTAATTCGTTAAATAAGAGAGCTGATATCGAAGACCTTAGTTCTATTTATTCAAATTTACTCAGTCTGAACGATTATACGAACAACAATAATAGTTTAAATAACACAGAATTTTCCTTTTAAAAAATATAAGTATTTGTACGTATTATATCCATATACCTTTCTATAGTCAGTCTCTTCAATACGAGTAGTTTTTCGTAGGCATAAATTCGACGTTTAATTCATACTTGTTCTGGTTTGATTAAGATATTTCTCAGCTACTGATTTTTCTTTGTATCTGGATGTATATCGATGTGATTACATAGCTAAATCCTAGATCTGTGTTTCAATCATCCTGACAGAACGTACTATAACATTCTTTACATGTCAAAAAAACCTACATAAGAAATTTACTTGCTTCGTATTTCAATATAAAAATATATGGAGAACAGGAATTCCTGCCAGTATGTAAAATCTAATTTTAATGTTAAGGTCAAAGTGTGTTTGTTTTTCGCAAGAAGTTATCGATACTAATTGCAAAGCAGTGAGTACAATTTTCTACCTTTTTTTTTTTCTAAAAATCCTTAATTTCTAATTAATGTGCATACAGAGATAAAAAACAAATTTCTTTTCATATTGCAGCCCTGAAGAAGGTAATAATCATTACCGAAAGCTTGGCGTAGCTTAAAAGCAATTTAAATCTAGCCCTAAATTAGGACCGATACCCCAATAATTAGGTTACTTGTTGTTCAACTAGTCGGTCAAGACTACCCTTCTCTTTAATATATATATATATATATATATATATATATATATATATATATATATATATATATATATATATATATATATATATATATATATATATTATATATATTATATACATAGATATATATATATATATATATATATATATATATAATATATTTAAGGGGCGATCTCCCTTTTGACCCTCTTGACATTTGAGTTTTGAAAAATTTTTCTTATCGATTCTCTACATCCCACAATCAACCTCTATGCCACGTTCTGGAAGGAGATTCAAAGGTTGTTGTTTTTTGTGAAGCTCTTTTATAGTTTTTTAAAATAAACGTGATTATGATGATGAATCAGATTGGACTACTGATAGGGTAAATACTAGAGACGTGTTTGTGAGAAGTGAAAACCAGATATACGGTATGATACTGCTAATAATAATAATAAAGATAATATTAAATAACATTACCTGTTCAAAACATGATTAAATATTTCCGTTGCAATGTAATTGGAAGTCGATGCCTGTTCATCATCACTTACGTTTTTATCCTTAGCATTTTTTGATTCTGGTGTATAGTAAGTTTTCCTTCGGCAGACCTAAGGCACTTTACTCTCTGGCGAAATTAAGTCTGCTTCTAAAGGAACAATACAAATATTTTATGCAAATTTACTGTAAATAACGAGTCAGAATAGTTTAAGCAAACCTGTCCGACAAAACTATAGCAGCTGTCAACAGCTGCAAAACAGATAAATGCTCTGAAGTACAACCAGATATCTTTCAGACAAATAAAGTTTCTGTTAGGACAATTGCAATAAAAAGGCAACAAGGAACCTTAAAAACTGGAAGTCAAGTAGTATAAAATTGCTCCTCAACCTTTTATCAGTAGTATTAATAAAAACTATTTAAACTTATGAGATAAAGCAGGTTAGAATTTCCAAAGGTATCCCTTCAAGGAGGCGGGAATAATCTATATGCAAAACCAAAGAGAAATATATTTGTAACAGAAATTCTTTATTTCTTAACTTTCACAGTATGAACCTCGCGTTTTCACACTACTCAATATGATATCGTTATCGCTAGATTAGACACCGAGGCAAAATAAATTAAAATATATTTAACGTTCCCAGACTGCCCAATAACTGTAACGATGTCATCTACGATAACGACTTATCGTCGGATTTGTCGTCCTCCTAGATCTGTTGGCCAAGACAGTAGCATTTCTGGGTTTGTTTACAAGATTTTGGGATTAATGTAATATTTTAAAGTAACTTTACAAGGTAAAAAATTAGTTTGTGGTTTCAAACTGGCATTTAAATTAGTATATTTAAACACTAGTTTCATATGATATGATTTTATAGCACTAGCAATAACTTTCGAGTTTCCTAAAGGGCGAGTGAGAATAAACGTCCTGTGGAGCGGGTATTTTATACCAATATCTATTAAAACATTATTTACTGTTGAGCATTTTGAAGTTGGTTGCAATGCATGCCAAAAGTGACAATTATATGCGCATCATTTTTGTGTTTCAATTGTGAGATGTGACCGGTTTCAAATTCGAGGTGGACGTGGTTTAGCATTACCAACTATGTAGAGACGGAAAACGGCCAATGCAACGCTACTTTGCATATTGAAAAGACGCCTTTATGATTGCAAAATAGAAAAATAATACTTTAACTTTTTCATTATTAGTTCTATTTAGACAAAGTTGGTCCATTGCATATAAAATTTTGCCACAATCGCCGTATTAATATTATAAAAATTGTCAAAACTTAAAAACATGGGTAAAAGTGAATTTCGTGCCACTTAAGTCCTGAAAAATGTATGAAACACGATATTAAGAAGCATATTTTTTCCTGATGATATGGTAAAAGCAATACACATTGGCTCCAGCGCTCGCCTAAATAATTGAAAATGACGCCATTCCTCCATTTTCTATACATATTTTTAAATATGCTTGCTATGGAACCATTCCGGTAATATTTTCAATAATACCTGAAAATGTTATCCAGATTGGTCAAACCATGGCGAAGTAATGGATCTTCATACATAAAAAAATATAGGATCAAATCTATTTGGAGTCAGTTAAATATAAAAACGTCATGATACCGTCAACGAGATGTGTGCACGGTTTCACCGTTTATCGGATATCATCTATCTTGCCGTTAAGTTGTAGCCTTTGTTGTGAAGGTTACAAACAATAGGATAAGGCAATGTCATAGTTAACGTTTTCACTCTTAAAGCTTCAATGTTGATATAAAGGCAAGGTAAACGATATCTGGTAAATGGTAGAACCGTGAACTCGTTGTTAATGATGACGATATCAATTAATTTATTCGTATTTTTCTCCTAAAACTAGCAACTTTTACGCCCACTATAAGCTCGTAATTGATTAATGTCTTATACTTCATGAAGTTTGCTATATAAACGAGGTTTACTTTATTTCCACTAACTGAATGAATGTTAGTCTATCATATATAAATTCAGTTTCTGAAAC
Organism: Kuschelorhynchus macadamiae; assembly: GCA_030620095.1. Classification (NCBI taxonomy): domain Eukaryota; kingdom Metazoa; phylum Arthropoda; class Insecta; order Coleoptera; family Curculionidae; genus Kuschelorhynchus; species Kuschelorhynchus macadamiae. The sequence goes on along the minus strand of JAUTXW010005021.1, from coordinate 40,308 downwards.
CAAAAATCATCTTTAATAATTCATCACCTATAGTATATTCAAAACCAATATGCATATTAGCAAACCAAAACCAACAGTGATCCCATGAACATATTGGCAACAATAGAACATATTATATTGACGGCCGTCAATATGACACGTTCCTTTGTAATGTTCACGAGGTCACTGCTGGTAACAATTTTATAAGAATATTAATAAAATAGAGACATTTACTCCAACGAAAAGATGTTTGAATAGTTATCAAGTATCGGTGAGTGAAAAGGTTATTATTTGAAATGTACACGATTGCATAAAACACGAACATCCTCGTTTTACTCTGTACAAAAAATAGTTGAACGATGTTCTCGAATGACTAGAATTGATAAGTCCACCGTTTTTAAATTATTGCGGGAGAGGAAGGTATCAGATCAAGTAGAACCTCCTAAGAAAATTCTAGGAAGACCAGCAAAAGTCCTTGTTAAAGACACCAAATGTAGAATTCAAAGAAAAGTTCACTTTTTTATTTAAAAAAATAAATACCCACTCTATATAAAATTTTGATGGAGCTTGGTCAAGATGACAGTATTGATAACTAGAAAACTCTTATAGACAATTTTAAAAAGAATGGATTTTGTCTGGAAAATCCATAACCGAAAAACACTTTTACTGAGCAAAAGAAAATTTTGGATGAGACGTGGATCAATGAAAGTTATATAGTACAAAAAATGTGCCAAGACAAAAATATAACCAGTGCCCGCCAAGCTTTTATCGAAGGCATGTCAACTGGTATTAAAGTGCCTTCAGGAAAGGGAAGGCAGGAATTATTGGAAGCGAAGAGGGACTTTTATAAGAAGGTTTGCTAACTTTGTAGTCATGCCGGACGGGAGATTACCATAAGGACATTAATTCGAATATTTTCAATGACTATTTTGATGAAATGATAAAATATCTTCCGGCTGATTCGGTAGTGGTTATGGATAATGCAAGCTATCATTTACGGCGCACAGAGGAGACACCAACTTCATCTTGATGAAAACAAGAAATTATCGACTGGCTAACTACCAAAAGTATCGATTTGATAAAGAAAGAACTACTGGCCAGAGCAAATTTACACAAAAATCGTTTTATAAAATATGCAGTGGAAGACATAAAAAAATATAATGTAATTATGCAGCGCTTACCGCCATATCACTACAAACTAAATCCTATAGTTAAGTTAAATGGGCGCAAGTGAAAAGATTTGTAGGAAGATAAAACCCGACATTAAAAATGAAAACTGTTAAGTTATTGTTTGACCAAGCCATTAAGAAAGTGACACCAAGGAACTGGCGAAAAGCAGTCCAGCATGTGATTAGACAGGAGGAGAAAATGTGGGATCTTGACACTTGATCAGAGGGTCGACCCTTTAATTAGAATGTGAAGATGTGATGAATATATATATATATATATATATATATATATATATATATATATATATATATATATATATATATATATATATATATATATATATATATATATATATATATATATATATATATATATATATATATATATATATATATATATACAAAAGTTGTTGCCCTGCAGCAACTTTTAAAGTCCTTGGTCGAATTGGAGTTCGACAGCTTCCTCAATCGTCTCATCGGGATGGGCACTTGGTCTTCTTTTGGGCATCAGATTCCGTAATCTCTGATGGACGGCGTCTCTGGACTTGGGAACTGGAGGTGTTGGTGGATTATCATAGTTTGTAATTGCTATGCCCATCCTGGGGTGTCCTTTGCGTCGACATTTGCAGAGGATGTATAATGTTACAAGTGCAACAATAAGGGTAATGGTGAAAATTGTGAACTAGTGAACATGTTTGGTCACAAAAGGTTCATTGATAAGTTTGTTCAGTTCGTCAGAATATTGGTTAAATTTATGTTGGGCGATATTTAGGTGAATTGTTATATTGTTGAGGTTTCTGTTGACTTTGCGAGAAACCGCTGGCTTGTTGAGGTCTAGATTGATTTTGGTTATAATTACTAGACTGTTGAGATGTGTTCGGTGTATGGTGTTGATATGGTCTTGAAAACCCTAAACTAAAATTAGGCTGAAAATTTTGGTGATTCGATGGCGGAGTGCGGCACTGACTTGCAGAATGACCTGTACGTCCGCAATTATAACATCTCATGGGTTATGGCTGTGGTTTTCTTATAGTGGGTCTTGAAGGAGAAGTTCTATCTTGTTTTTGGGTCTCAAAATATGACAACTGACCTTCTCTTCTAATTCGTGAATGGGCTTCTAAAAGGTTGGCTGGATTTCCAGCACGAATAAGTATTTAAAGCCATAGTCTCTATGAGAGCACTTTGAGCTGTTTTTTGGACAGTACTAAGGCTAATTGATTTTTGAATATTTCCATGCATATTTGCATTTAGTACTTAAAGACGGTTAAATAAGGTAAGGGGTGATTCATTTGATAATTGCTTAAGTTATTGCAGGTCTTGTATTAAGGAAGACAAATCTCGGGAATCTCCAAAGTGTAGATTAAGCAATTGTTTTATTTCTAAATATGGGTCTGGATTTCTAGAACTAACGAGCTGTGCAGCTCTACCCCTAAGTTTATTTTTAATGTGAATAGCTAATAGAGTTTTTTTGAGTAGTAGTGGCCATATTGTACGTACAATCGCACGCATTTAGAAATGTTCCTAGAAAGATTTGATCACCTTCAAATTCTGGAATTAAAGAAAATATTTCTGATAATTTATAAGGTTCTGCTTCTGGTTGAATAGCGCTATTTTCAGTAGAATTAAGCATCTTGAAACTAATTTGGCTTATTTAAAGGCAAATACTAATTTAAATGTTAGTAAACTTATTTAAAATCAATAAGGAATTCAGGAAAAATATTTGGAAAATCGAACAGTTTCAATAATTAATTAACACAATAAAAATAAACAATAGCGAAATGATTCATTAACTTACAACAGGAGTCTTTGCATCGTCGTGTTCTTAGCGTGGACTACCAGGGGCTTCACTGGGTGTTCCTTCCGTAGTTTCGCCCAAATGAGGGCGATTCGTCCTTTTTCTGTTTAGGGATTGGAATTCGTCGCTACCAGTTAGACAACACTCTTGTTCTGACAGCGTTAGACAGATCCTACCGCGACTGCGCCAACTTTTATAATCACTTTTCCAAATTTTTAAAAAATTTTATTTACACTAATAAAAATATTTCAGTAATTAGACTAACACAGTAACGTTCTATAATATCAACTAACTAATTAAAATTTGGATCTATTTATATTAATGTGAATGCTGATGTAGCGTCTTCGATCCGTGAGAACTGCTACTGGTTACGGTGCATTCTCGGAGGTGTTGTCATCGCCTGCCCTTCACGTGGGTATCAGCGTATATATATATATATATATATATATATATATATATATATATATATATATATATATATATATATATATATATATATATATATATATATATATATATATATATATATATATTATATATATATATATATATATATATATATACATATATATATTATATATATATATATATATATATATATATATATATATATATATATATATATTGTACAGTTGGCCACAGATAAAACCCTACGGCTGAACTGCTTCATTGTAAATTGTACTTCGTCTTCCTTTATTTACCTGAATTACCTTTCGCATTTGACAGTTATAACAGCACATGATGACACGATTACCTATTGACGTTTATCGATTTTTGATGTCATATATTGCTACAAAAACTGCCATAATTACACTAATTGAATAAGGCTGGTGCCGATTTATTTTGGTATAGCTAAAATCACTGTTCAGGGAATCACATGAATCGTAAAGAAATGACGTGAGGAACATACCTTGAAACGGCTGTATCGACGTGTATATATAATACAATGTTCCAGCAGAAGAAATAGAGCAGCTGTCCCAACACTTTTCTTAAAATCCAGTGATAAACAACAAAGGGGTCGGGTTTGCTTTAGAATATTTGCCGCAACATGCAGATTTTTGGGAAAAGGTGATATTTTTGACAAAAACTATTTCAGTCTACTTGTAATTGGTAAATTCGCGTCTACCGACCTCCAAATTCTCGGTACGATCCAAATTGCACTCAAATCAAGCAAATTAGCGGCCGTTTGTCAGTCAGAGTTAGGGCTTAGATAAGCGCAAAGGGCCAGGTTTTTTTTTATTAATTTGTTCTATTATTTCGGTATTAGTGAATTTAATATGTCTTTGAAAGAAACCCAATATACAAACAAATCCTTCAGTTACGTAAAAAACCTTAATATACCTTTAAAACCACTCAATTCGTATGACTGTAACCTAGGTAACAGGTAAAAATGGAAGTCCGTATTACCAAAATATCTTTAATTTTAAATTCTTTCTATAAGTATCCAACTGCATGCCTTTGGCGAACCATTTTCAGTGTTTATGAACGGATAATAATTGGCAAAACGCATAAATTTACCCAAAACCGGGTATGACTACCTGCACTTGATGAAAGAAAAGAATTTTGCAATGAGATCAATCCCCAAACTATGAAAGTAGTGTAAATTATTGGTGGATCACCCTGTAGTACTTTGGCATCTTTGAGATTTTATTACTCTATACATTTCTGAAACAGACTTGGATAACTTAAAACTAACCTCAAAATATAATAAACAAACTCGAAAAAAGCTTTTTGCTGCACCGATATCATGTTGTCCAATGACAAAGATATCGTATAGTATAGATAGCGTGTGAACGCGTTTAGTCTGATAAAAAAAAAGAACTTTTACGAAAGACGTGGTAGTTAAAGCCAATTTATTGACTGTTTGTTTGAAATTGAACTATTTAATTACAGATATTTTAAACAATACGTGCCAGGTTCAAAATGTAGGAGAGGCAATATTTTATTAAAATTAAGATTTACCTTCAGTAAAACTCTGATTACGCTTGCGCAGATTAACCGGACTGCGGATTATCCATGCGCGTCTTGGCCTCTATTGGAATCTCCAATTACCTATTTTGTTTTCATGCGCAATAAAACGTAAACAGTGACATCTATATATATGGTACTACAATATACATAGTAATACATTAAAAAAAATAAAATGTACTATGTATCTTCAAAAGTATAACAGCCACATTGAGTAGTAGTATTCTTAAATCTGTAGTGTGCTCATAATTTTTCTGTATATTTCAATATTTTTTGCGCTGATTATGCGAAAGCTGGATGTGTTTAACAAATCAACGCGTTAATACATTTAAATATTGATTTATTCAACAAAGTACAGTATTAATTCATATGTTTCAGTTATCCATGACCTACCCGGTACCATCGAAACCGTATAATCGGGGTTTTACTGTATTAACAGTAATTTAAAAAAAGAAGGTGAACATTGATCGTTAGCAGGGTTGTTATGTTTTAAACGTTTGGATGAAAAACATTTGTTTTAAACGTGCTTAAACATCATTGCTTGTTTTATACTGTACGAAAAATATTTAAAGCTTAAATGTGTTTTTTTTAATTACTTTAATATAAAATTAGTTTGAAGAACATATTTAATAACAAAACATAGTAATGCAGTGAATACATCAAGGTAATACTAATTAATTATACTACACGAGATTAAAGCAAGTGTCCTAAACATGCTCTTTTTTATTTTAAACACGATATTCACTTTGGACTTTCTGTACTTAATTTATTTCAGGTAAGTTCAAAGGGATTTTGTACACGGTTAGGGCAAAAAATAAATATTTTGAATTGTTTGACTCCTACCAGCATGCTCAATTACTTTAAGGTTTTTTTATAATTGAGAGTTTATCTTCCTCAAAATTGTAAAATTTTATTGGGGATTTCATTTTCAGTTGTTTGTTATAGGTCAGCCTAACAATATAGATATAAGTATGGAAGGAAAATAAATATTTATTACTTGTATGTACATCTCTTGAGATATTGATTAAATACAAATTAATGGTTTCTAAATGCTACAGCGACGACTTCATCTTGAATGATTATAACTTATACTTAACAAAAATAAACGAGCCAAGTATTTTTAAATACACATCATCTCGCTAAATTGATTTGTGTTTCTCACTGCATACAAATAATTTTTTATCAATATAAATGAAGAAAAAATAAAGGAATCTATCACAATTTTGGTGCAGACCATTGTTAAAAGATACTTCAACCTCACAATGGGTTATCATGAATATTGAACTTTGGCAATGGTTCTTTAGCCTTCGACAGAGATATTTTATCAGTTGTTCCACTAACGAGGGGTTCAAGATCAAGAATTTAAGTTCAACGTTCTCGAAATCATGATATACAGACTTTTTGAATTTTAATTAAACGACTTAGTGGATTAAAAATAACTGAATATTATTACTATTCCGCTTGCTTTTCAAAAACAGCAATTACCCTAGACGTAAAGGAAAGTTAATCTAAGGTGGCCAAAGGAAAACTATTCACAGGGACGAATAGAACAAATATTACTGGAAAAGGAGGAATATTACAATGTTTCCAATAGATTTTCAACTTTGCTAATATAATTTCTTGACATAAAATTAATGTTCAGCATTTTGAAACGCTCTTAACAAATTAGTAAAATATTTAGTACAGCAAAAATAATGTTCTTTTTTTTTTTAAAAGAGTATTACGAATTATCCTCAATACTGCCCTAAAATGTTTTTTAATTTACTTTTTTACATCTTTTAATTCATAATTTTAAAGTTTGACCTATGCCACTATAATTATTGACGTGTCAATACTATATCTTTCTTGCGTCTAAGCAACAACACTCAATTCTATCTCGCTTCCCATTTGAGATGACAAAATATTTTTCACAAATGACTGCGCACACAATATATTATAAACGGTTCCCGTAAATACTAGTAGTTCTTTTTTTATATGTTGTAGTTCCCATTCTTTAGATTAATTTTCTGACAAAAATGGGGTGCGTGGTTAGTTTCGACGGTAAGGCAGTTCATAAAAATAGTTATCAACATTCAAGAATTTGTGACTGAATCATGACAAATTAATTAGCTTCCAGTTATATTAAGTTGATTCAAAAAATATTAAAAGTTAGTTTTATGCTTGCTGGTGAAGTGGTCGAAGTTAAAAAGCATTCAATTTTAATAAACGATATTTATAGATGTTCACATATAGAACTAACACCCTGTATGGTCCATAACTAACTTTAGTTAATAGGAATATCATAATAGCTAACTGCCCTATTTGTTAAGTAATATATAGGACGGCTCTCGGCGAGCGCATATTAAATAAGTGTTTAAATATAAAGCTGCCATAAGTAAATTCAAAAGCCAAGTATTTTCAAGTGCTTCGTTATTTCTATTGCTAGCACAAAGCAAATTATCTTATTAAGCCAGTTTTCATAGTGACCCCCATAAACCTATATTTTAAGTTTAAAGCCATAGATATTGTTAGATATATCAGTTAATGTCTACAAATGTGATATTTAAACAATCATGATATTGACCACCTTGTATATTGTATTTCATACCAGCATAAAACTAAAATTTAGTGTTAATTGTATCAAATAAATATAACTAAAAGTTAGTTTTAAACTATGTGTAAAGTTTCAGTCGGAAAATTTCTGAATAATGATAAATATTTTAAATCACGATTCTACGCCTATGAACTGCCATAGCCGAAATTAACCGAAGAACCCCCAAAATTACTTTCAAAAATCTTAACTACTGGTTGGAGACTACAAGATATAAAAGAAATATACAAATTCACTGAAACCGTTTTTCATTGTGTATGCGTAGACCGTTAAAAAGACTATTAGAACGTGAAAGTGGCATAACTGGCAAATTACTTAAACACACATGCCTCATCCATTATATCATGCAATGAAGAAACGTTTTGAGGAACTTAAAAAAAATGCAGCTCTTTCTGTAGTGCATAAGGATCTAGTTCAGTACAGGATGAGGATTTTAAAGTGTTACAATCGGACATCTGAAAAAGCGCTAGGAATATTTTACTAAAAGTTTCATAAGGTTATAAGGAAGATGAGACATATTTTAAAATGTTTTTGACATTTACCCCTCGTCTTTATGATGATATTATTAAAACCCTTTCTTTTCTTCGTAATAAGCTGCGTTTGTACGTAGAAAATCGTTGAATTTGCTCTACTGGACGCATAGTTATGAATTTTTCAACCGATAAAATTAGAGTAAAAACTGGCAATATCTTAAGTTTAACGACGGTTGTGCTTTAAAATTCATAAATGGCCTCCATGTACTTCCCAACATTTTACAATTTGTCTTTTACTAGCATTACGAACATTATTCAACGTTCTGGGGCTTACTAACCGACATGCACATTGTATAACCAGGTCTCTCAACTTTTTTTTCATAAATTATCAAAACAAGAAAAATCTAAGGGCGTGAGATCAGGAGACCTTGCGGGCGACTTTCCGGGCCACCGCGACCAATCAATCTATCTCCATTTAGGATGTTTCGGACTTGCAAAGTGTGGCAGAGGCCGTGTTGCTGTAAGTTGGAGTAATTTAAAAAAAAATGTGGTCCAATGATTCTGTACCCAACTACAGCACCCCAAATACTGATTGACAAATAGCAGTTTAAATTTAAAGTAAATTAATTTACATGATCACGAGAAGTAAATGTTGTCTCATCTGAAAGAATAATCCTTTTTAAAAAAGTCATTTTATCTTAAATTGTAATATTTCTTAACCAGTTACAAAATGTTATTTTGAAAATCTTGTACCTAAAATTCTTGATGCAAAGAATATGATGGAAATTGTGTGAGTGTAAGATGGTTACTACAGATTTCTGACACATTCCCGAATAAGTAGCAGTTCTTTGGAAGCAATGTGTGAATCTAAGGCAATTACACCTCTTTGTGGGGAGTTTTCCGGTATTCAGCTGTCGGGCTTCTAATCTGCCATATGAGATTTTGGAATACAAGAAAACCTAATAGCCCACAATTGCAAAGCTTGTCGGGTATTTCTTCTACATTCTTTAAGAATTAATAGCATTTTGATCTTCGCTTATTTTATTTGACACCCATGTCACACGTTGACAACGAGACTTTAAGTAACTCACAACAAAACTAGCTATTTCGTTACCATTTAGTTCCGTTAACATTAAAAGTTTTTACCCAAATTTTTGAAAAATTCATAACGATGCAATCAGTATAGCAATACGTACTTACGCAGTTCTTTACGGAGAATTGATTTTTTGAAAAAAAAAAATATCTTTCCATTTGACGTGACACCGTCCCTTTAAAATGAGGAGGGGAGATAGTTATCAAAACATTTTAAAGTGTGTTGTCCAGCCTTCTTATAACCTTACCAATTTTTTTAGCAAAATATTTCTAGCGGTTTTTAAGATATTCGATTGTAACACTTCAAAATCATCACTCCGTATCCGGAAACATGAGTATAATACAACCAAATTTATAATTTCAATACCTTTTTATAGTGCAAAGAAAACATTATAATTATTGTTTGAATATTTTCTACATCGTTTTATTAAATATACTATTAAAATATCCAGAACACAACCTTTAAAAAATCATTAAATGTAAGCAGATCAATATATTATATTACCAGTAAGATAATATTTTGCCCCAGTATGTCCGTTCTTATCCATTCCAGATTCTGAAAGTAGCCCATAAAAAAGTTCCACTTCGCGTTTAATCTAAATTAAAGTTTTAGTGATTTTTTTTTTCATCTATTGTTTGTACAAGGTGTTTATTAGAGAACTGCATAATTTGTTTGCTGCAGAACTGCCAGTAACTTAGGCTTAACCAATTAACGATGTTTTTCTTTGCACAACTGTTTATTCACTAGATCAATAATTAACTATAAACTGTTTTTGGGCAATATGGTTGACAAGAAGGCAATATTCGCTGGATACAGGGAAATAGATTTAAGACCTTATTAGGAAGCAAATAGACTAGATTTGATACCGGCCACACACGTTATTGCTAGATTCTATTTTTCTTGCATTTTTAATTTTTTTATTTTTTGATCGTGAAGGGGACCTATTGATTAAACGGGCTCTTTCCTGCAGACTAGTTTAGCCTTTGCAAGGGTAAGGGAATTCGTAGAATCACCTAAATACTTCCCTCTGACCTCGGTTCAGCCATTGCAAAGAAAGTCGACTCTACCCTTTGGCAGAGCTGTGTGGGTGGAGTACACATGTTACCGGAATCTCTTCAAGCGATCGCCGACCTCGTCCACTTGGGGCACCAGCTTGGCTTTTATCGAGCGTAGCGCCAGTCACATGACTTCATTTGCCTGTGACAAATACAATTTTATTTTTTATATCAAGATGCCGTGTGCATATTTTGATGCTCAGGAGGTCTCCCTGAACATTTCTGAGTTAAAAACTTAAAGAGCGACACTTTTTTGAACGGGGCACGGTGAGTTTTGTGATCACCCCTCGATCCAACGCTTATCTATGTTCTAGATGCTGCTAATCGAAACACAGCTCTTTTCCAGGAGCTTGTCTGTCAGTTTTGGTCTTTTCTATTACTTCCCTTTTTTTCTGCACCTAAAAGTTGGGGGATTTTCAACTCGTAGAGGAGAGAGCATACCGTTTTCAGACTCCAAAACCCGTTCCATTATACTCTCTTATTTCTTCGGTTATATTTCACGATGCCGCCAAATTTTTTGGGGGGCAGCCTACCACAAAACACCTTTCTTGGTCCTTCCGACACACTTTTCCACCTTCACTTCCGAGGACGATGCTTCTCTTCCACGTGGCACGCAGTGGAGCGTCTTTCTTTGTCTCAGACTTAGGGTACACTCGACTAAGTCCCCCTCTGATCCCACACCAGACCGATAATTGACGTTTCCAATCAGGAGGTGGCTATGTTCAGTCTAACAGTGAGCCACATTTGTTTGTTAACCCCAGGCACGCTCTTGCTTTAGGTAACTCGGCTTCTGACGTAACACTATTTCTCCCAAAAACCCTGGTGCCTTGCCGTCGGCTTCCAGACCGAACTCAGACATAAAATATACCAGTACACAGTTTGTCTCTAGTACAAAGTGTCCTGGATAAACAAATCAACTTTGTGAGGAATTTACCGTGGATACCCAGATCTTCACCGCGTAGCTCAGGACTGTTGTCGACAACTGATTTGCCGACCTGATTCGAAATCATTTTTGATAGGCGATGATCACGTGTCACTATACGCAGCAGCCAATCCACAAAGATGTTGGATTAAAACCCCCAGAAATTAAAACATGCCTCAGGCATGTTCTTTGTAATTCGGTTGTCAGTTTTTTATGTATTACCTGAAAATAAGAAAATCTTAAAAAAAAACAAAAACTAATAATTTTATTAATTTTACGTATAAATAATAATAAATATCTGTAAGTATTATTTAATCAGAGAAGTCATCGAGAAACTGAAGTGAAAAAATGTCCTTCGTTGGGATGTCAAGATACAAATAATACGTAAAATCGAAAAAGTATAACTACATGAAACAAACACTAAACTTACATTTTTGCAATAAATTGAAATGTCATTTACACAGATGGTGATACTAATGGAATATATAAAAATGTACCTCTTAGTGCAAATAATGTATTGATTTTTTATAGTCTGTTTTTATTATCATAAATATTAAGCGTTGAAAGCGGAGATAATTTTATTACTGGGTATAAAGTGCATCTATAAGTTCTTTATCGTACTGAAAAAATGTTATTATTTTAAGTATCATGGAGAAGGAATAATTTCTTTTTTTTTTCAATAATAAATTTAACCTTCAGAAATCCAGACTATATATCTCCAGTTTTTTCAGTATTGTATTCTTTGACAATTTCATAAAAAATGCTGCTTGAAGTAAATGGACTTTTGTTTTCCAATTTTACTTAAGAATAGTTCCCAAATAGATAAACATATCGACCTCTAAAAAATTAAATGGTTCGTTCATTTTTTTTTTGCTGACAACCCATAAGATATACACAGTAAGAAGCAATAGTATTTTTATTGAACTATGGTAAGAAGATACACAATCAAAAAATGCATAATGTCTAGGTCTCACCCAAAACATAAATTTATGAATTAAAACTTCGTAATGTTTTTAGACTATACTACAATACACATCTTACAAAAGTACATAAATAGGCATGCCTAAAAATATTTATGTAGTTTGTAAAATGTGTGTTTATTTGTGGTCTGATGGTGCCCGTTAAATGGGCATTTCCAAACGAATATTTATATAGTTTGTGATATATGTATCGTTTTATGGTCTTGATGATACCCGTTAAGGCGAAACATGTTACCATTTTTAATTTTCAACTGAGACCGGTTTTATGTATTTTTTATTGTCATATTTACACACAGATTTAATGGCAACAATACTACTGGCAAGCTATGTGAATGTAATCATTGTGATTAAAATATCGTTTATTGGTTACAGTTCACAGGGCAACTTTAAAAATATTGTAGTACTTCTTTGAAAATTTTATAATAATTCATGTATGTAATAAAAATACAATTACTTTATAAATTTCAATTTATCGTGAATGTCCACTTTCTAACATTAGTATCGAGATCTAGAGTTGTTCCCTTAATCTATGGATGAATTAAGAAATCATGGCTCTTGGGATTAAACCGTGTCAAATTACTATCCGATGTTTCGCCTTGCACGAGGCATCTTCAGGGAGCTTTACTCCACGAGATCTGAACACTTGAATTGATTCAGTGTTCAGATCTCCTGAAGTAAAAATCCCTGAAGATGTCTCGTGCAATTGTGTAATTCTAATTTGACACGGTCTAATCCCAAGAACCATGATTTCTTAATTGACTAAAGCCGTGAAAGCTTCCGTTCTATGGATGAAGTTTGAATCAAATTATTTTAATTTTATGGATTAATTGTTTAGCATTTTATAGCTACATATATTCTAAAAAGCTATTTCTTTTTCAGGACCTAATCTTAGACTACCCGACTAATATTTCAAAAGTGCACATCTGTTCAAAATACATCCAAGATGCACGAAAAAGGAATTATTAATATGTTTCGAGGAACAGCGCCTCAGATTGTCGCTGTACTAGGAAGTAAGTCAACTAAAATTACAATTCCTTCTTAATATCTTTAAGTTACATAATGCTAGATTAAATTTGTTTTTAATGTCAAAGATCGTAAAACTTGAAACGTCAAATATTCAAAATTGCATCTGAGAACACCGGTACAGAAGCTAGGCCACGAGTAGTTATCAGAACGTCTCAGCAATTAAACAAAATAACAATAAACATTTTATAAAAAAAAATAAAACCGACTTTAAAAAATGCACTAAAAAGTGATTCAAAATTCGAAAATCTAAAAAGAAATAGGGTATTTCTTTAAACAAAATACCTCTTATTTTATTTATTATTGTGGACAAACCGTATTGCTCGTCGAGAATAAGGCGGGTGATTCACTGTAATGCTTCGTCACCGCCGCCCGGCTAGCAGATAAAAACTGTTTACATAATATATTAAGTTCTTAGATGTAGTTGGATTTATTCGTATTCATTCTGTTTTTCGACTTTGAAGAGACGCAGACTTCTCGCCTTGTTGTTTCTCTAAATTGTACTATTTTCTAATTAATAATTAAATGTATTGAACTTTGCCTGTTGTGTTAGTAACCCGTCGGTCAGTCTACATCAGAAGTGGTCGAAAAAGAACTGGTTGGGATATTGGTGTATTGTGCTGTTTATTAAGTGCTAAAATCACAAATTATGCCCCATCATCGCAAGAGATCACGAAGGCAACGTTCGCCTTCGTCTTCAGAGGACAGTTCAACATCCAGTGAGTGCAAATACGATCGTAAGACAAAAAACAAAGTGAAGAGAAGCCGAGAAACTGTAAGTTACACGCCTCCACGTATTTTAGTTAACACGCAACCTTTAATGGAGACAAATTTTAAAAGTTCCACGATTATTCCGGAGTTTGATCCTAAAACAATGAATGTTGATGAGTGGATTGAAATCATCCAACATCACGCTAATACTTATCATTGGCCTGACAACGTTATAATATTTCAAGCTTTAAACAAGCTTAAGGGAACCGCAAAATTATGGTACGACACGTTTATAGAAAGTGAAATGGGATGGTCAGAGTATTCTTGGGATAAATGGAAAGATATTTTGAAATCCACTTTCAAATTAAATCGTAATGCTTATAAACTATTAATGAATATAGTAAATCATAAACCGACTAAAGGTTGCTCCTTGTATGATTTTTTTCTTTGAACATTTATCTGAAATTAATAAATTAAAGGTAAATTTTTCTGACACTGATAAAATTTCCTTAATTTGTGGCACAATCAGTGATAATAACATAACCTCTGCTGTAGAAGCTTCGAATATGGTTGATTTGAATGCCTTGGGGGCGTATCTTAAAAATAAAACCTATAATTTACCAAGTTTTGTACAAAACAGTGCACCTACAACTAAACCGCATTTTCAAGGCTCTACACATCAGAGAAGTTCCACGTTCGTGCCCCAAGCTAGCATAAGCCATTCTTCTAGAGTTTCGCATAGTAAATCTGACAACATAGACAATAAAGTAAGAACATGCATGGCTTGTGGTAAATTGGGGCACGACCGATCCGACTATCGTCATAAACATCAGGTTTGCAATTTTTGCCGAATCAAGGGCCATATTGAAATAAATTGTTTAAAAAAGCAAAATAATAATACAAATAAAAACGCTAAAAATACAAATCCTTCTAAAATTCAAAATGTTAATTATATCGAAAATTTTAATTCTCAATCTAAATTTTATAAGAACGTAAGTATTAATGGTAATCAATGTAGTGCATTTATAGATTTCGGTAGTGAATGTTCATTAATTAAGCAATCAGTGGCTCATAAATTGAATTTTAAAATACACGACATAGAAGAGCCAGTTAAACTTTCCGGATTTTTAGGAACAGGTACGACAGTAACACAGTATGTTCGGGAACATATTAAAATAGATGAAGTTGATAGCGAAATATGTTTTTACGTAATAAATAATTTAGAATTTAAATTTGATATTTTGATAGGCAGTAACTTTACAGAAAACCCCGACATTATATATTATAAAATCGATAATTTACTTTACTTTAAAAATAAAATTCATACATTTGAACATTCACAGAATATAAATCATGAACAAAATATGTCTCCTGACGATCTAAATGCATTATATAACCTGTTACATTCATTTGAATCATGCACGATTGAGTCAAAAAATACTATAGGAAAAGCTCATAATGTTTCTTTGTCTATAGAACTAACAACAAATAAACCAATCTCTAGAAGGCCCTACAGAGCCACTGAAAAAGACAAATTAATTTTTCGAAAAATTACAAAAGAATTGTTAGAAGCTAATATTATTAGAGAAAGCAAATCTGCCTACTCAAGTCCTGCTCTTTTAGTAGAAAAAAAAGGTGATGAGAAAAGAATGGTAGTGGACTATAGAGCCCTTAATAAAATAACGGTCAAAAATTCTTTTCCTACACCTATAATTGAAGAAATTATTGATACTATGTCCGATTTTAAATACTTTTCCTGCCTTGATTTAGCATCGGGATTTCACCAAATCCCGATGGAAGAAAAATCAATACCATATACTGCTTTTGTAACGCCGGAGGGGCATTACGAGTATGTTAGGGTCCATTTTGGACTTTGTAATGCTCCATCGGTGTTCCAGCAATTTATGAATGTAATATTTTCCCCGTTGCGTCATTATAATGTTATACTTTATTTAGATGATTTGTTGATACCATCAACAACCATATCTGAAGGCCTTTGTATCTTAAACAAAGTATTAGAAATCATAAAAGAATATGTACTTACGATTAAATTAAAAAAATCCTTTTTTATGATGACAAAAATTATATATTTAGGCTATGAAATATCTTTTAATAAAGTACACCCATCGGATATTAAAATAGAGTCAGTGTTAAAATTCCCCTATCCTAAAAACCAACACCACTTAAGGCAATTCCTTGGCCTTGTTGGCTATTTTCGAAAATCTATCAAAGATTTTGCACGCATATCAGCACCTTTGACAAAACTTTTAAAAAAAGATTCTAAGTGGGAATGGACTGATAATCACTCAGCAATAGTTGACTTTTTAAAAAAACAAATATGTTCAAAACCAGCCTTAAAAATATTGAATCCAAAGTTAGAGATTAGAGTATATACCGATGCTAGTAGAGAAGGTTATGCGGGAGTTCTGACTCAATGCGGGGGTCATCTCGAAAGTCCTGTGGCTTTCTTTAGTAAGCAAACCACGGGACCAGAAAAAAATTATCACTCGTTTGAGTTAGAATTACTTGCAATTGTAAAAACAGTAGACCGTTTTCGTTTTTACTTACTGGGAAACGAATTTAACATATACACAGATTGTAATGCAGTCAAAAATGCGTGGAATAAACACACAATTATTCCTCGCATAGCTCGGTGGATTTTGTTCTTGCAGGATTTTTGTTTTCAAATTGTGCACAGACCAGGTTGTCAAATGCAACACGTTGATGCTTTGAGCCGCAATTTCGAAACACAGGACTTTTCACAAACAGAACAGATCTTAGTAATAACAGAAAACGACTATTTTCGCGAAGCTCAATCATTAGATCCTGCTATTGCGGAAATTAGGGAAATTTTGTTAAGTGGGGATAGTGACAACAATAAAATAATTTTTAACGACTATGATTTGCGAGGAAATAAAGTTTATCGAATAACCCCATTTGGAAATAGATTAGTCGTACCAAAAAACTGTAGGTGGCAGATAGTCAAAGCTAATCATGATGAGATCGGCCATTTTGCATTTGACAAAACAGTCGAGAGAATTAAACGGTCGTTCTGGTTCTCAAAAATGAACAGATTTATAAAAAAATACAACAACAAACTCCTGTCTATTTTGTCTTTATCACAAGGAACGTGGTGGTAAAAAACCCGGGTTCTTACATTCCATTCCCAAGTATGCTAGGCCACACCATACACTTCACTTAGATCATCTGGGGCCTTTCGTTGAAACTCTAAACGGGAACAAATACCTGCTGGTAGTTGTGGATGGATTCTCGAAGTTTACTTACATAAAACCCGTTCCCGATACTTCGTCAAAGCATGTTATTAGCAAGCTTGAAGAGATCTTCTCAATTTTGAGAAACCCTAGGCTCATCGTCACGGATGCAGGCACTGGATTTACATCAAAACAATTTAAAGAATACGTAAATAACAAAGGCATTCGGCTGTTTACAACAGCAACCGGTATGCCCAGAGGAAATGGGCAGGTAGAACGGGCAAATAGGACAATTCTGGATGCCCTGGCAACTTCAGGCGCTAGCACAGACAAAAACAATTGGGATATTGCTATTAATCAAATCCAACAAGGAATCAACAGTACCAAGCACCGAATAACTCAACACACGCCCTCAGAACTCCTGTTTGGTTTTCAATTAAAAACAGATACGGATATACATACCATCTCGGACGAGGAAGCAATAGATGTTACGAAAATCAGAAAGAAGGCAGCCATAAATCTGGAACGCAACAGAATTGAACAAGATCTTACCTTCAACAAAAAACGAACACCTCCAAAATTCTTCTCAGTCGGTGACCTAGTGCTCACCAAAACAAGCAGTTTTCCATCGAACCAGGAAAGTAAAAAATTGCTCCCAAAATTTAGAGGACCATTCAAAATTATCGAAATCTTACCCAATGACAGATACAGAATTAAAGAAGACCTACACACACAAAGGTCGTCTAGACCTTATGAAGGAGTCGTTGGAGTGGAAGATATGAAGCTCTTCCAAATTCAAGGTAAATAAATTGATCGCCATCTTAGGCATAAATTGATCGCCATCTTAGGCATAAATTGATCGCCATCTTAGGCATAAATTGATCGCCATCTTAGGCATAAATTGATCGCCATCTTAGGCATAAATTGATCGCCATCTTAGGCATAAGTTGATCGTCATCTTAGGCATAAATTGATCGCCATCTTAGGCATAAATTGATCGCCATCTTAGGCATAAATTGATCGCCATCTTAGGCATAAATTGATTGCCATCTTAGGCATAAATTGCTGGCCATCTTAGGCATAAATTGATCGCCATCTAAGGCATAAACTGATCATCTCAGGCATATGTTAGACAAAATTAATTATTAAAAAAAAAAAAAAAAAAAAGAAATAAGCAGTACATTTTTTTTTCTTTTTTTCTTTCTTAGGTTAATGACTTTCGAGGACGAAAGCCTCACAGGATGGCCGTGTGGACAAACCGTATTGCTCGTCGAGAATAAGGCGGGTGATTCACTGTAATGCTTCGTCACCGCCGCCCGGCTAGCAGATAAAAACTGTTTACATAATATATTAAGTTCTTAGATGTAGTTGGATTTATTCGTATTCATTCTGTTTTTCGACTTTGAAGAGACGCAGACTTCTCGCCTTGTTGTTTCTCTAAATTGTACTATTTTCTAATTAATAATTAAATGTATTGAACTTTGCCTGTTGTGTTAGTAACCCGTCGGTCAGTCTACATTATAAAAATACGAAAACTTCCTACAAAATATGTTTTACAATTCACTAGTACTAAAAATGTTAAGATACACTAGTACAAAAAATAGGCTTGTTTAAGATAATCCAAAAGATGCAGACATGCAGTGGTGTAACAAGACAACGTGGGGCCCTGGTGCCAACTTGTGAAACCGGGCCTCCTCCTCTCTCTATAATAAGTAGGTACATATAAATAAAAAAAATTAGGAGATTTCATAAATTACAAAAAATATTGAAATCTTGTTTTAACATTCAGAATAGCTTCAGCAAATCAGATAGGTATCACAGAAAAATGAAATAAGGTTATATATCAACCATAATATATTCCATATAAAGTATAATAATAATTCTAATTCCACCGACTTACGATTAGACGACTGACTGGTGTTACTTTTGTCTAAAAAAAATCTTACATTAAGAAATCATGGTCCTTGGGATTAGACCGTGTCAAATTGGATTTACTATCCGACCTTTCGCCTTCGATTGCACGAGGCGTCTTCAGGGATCTTTACTCCACGAGATCTGAACACTGAATGAGCTCGAATTTTTTTTTTTTTTTTTTTGTCGATGGGGAATGCTGTTACGCACGACTCCATCCCGGTTGGGATGGAGACAGTGTGGGACTCGCATTACTGCCAGGTTGTTACACTTGACAGATTGCCATACCCACTAAACCCCACCGGGCCCCCATCAGATGGACCGTCATTGGGCAAGCCCAAGGGTCCTTCGATGGGGTTGATGCCGTCTTTCCGGGGATGACCCTCTAAAAGACATGGTCCTCTGGGGGGATGAGTTGCCTCTTTGGCACGGTGTTTTGTGCCGCCTCTCGTTACTGTATATCTGAAAAGGAAAATATCATTAGTAATGTAGTCGTCTTACCTGTTGAAGTTACTCTTGTTGATCCGTCCTCCCGTCTGTCCGGTTGCCACTGTCAGCGTCTCACTGGGCCTTCCAGTTTGCCGATGTCAGGTTCCTCCGTCCATCCGTGTGTTGGTCTTCTTGGTGTGTCCTCTTCTGGGCCCTCAGTGTCACTGCTGTTCCGTGTCCTTGCAGTGAGGAGCTGAGGAGGGGTGTTCTTTTACCTCAGGATGAGCTCGAAGAGATTCAGGCGGGCTTTTATACCCGACTTTTATACCCTTCCAAACAGAAGGAGTATATAAAATTCCTTGCTCCTGTGGAGAAGTGTATGTGGGAAAAACAGGACACTCAATATCAACTAGACTTAAGGAACATGAACGATGTATTAAAAATAAACAAATTGTTCAATCTGCTGTAGCTGAACACCAGCATAATACTGGCCATTTCATAAATTTAAAGGAAACCAAGGTTCTAGCATCGGTTCCAGGTTTTTATAAACGACAAGTTAGAGAATCTATTGAAATATTTAAACATACAAAAATTTCAATACAAATACGGGTTACGGTCTACATCACACGTGGAAACCGATCTTAACACAGGGTCACGGTTCGGCGAGCACAAGTCGGGTATAAAAGCCCGCCTGAATCTCTTCGTTCAGATGTCGTGGAGTAAAGATCCCTGAAGATGCCTCGTGAAATCGAAGGCGAAACGTCGGAAAGTGGTCTAATCCCAAGAACCATGATTTCTTAATTGACCAAAGCCTTGAAAGCTTCTGTTCTAAAATCTTACATTCTTTTTCAATTCAATTTTTAGCTGCACCCAATTGGTATTGTAATTAATTTTATCACAACTAAAACGCTGAATACCCACAAAAGAAAATATAAAATCAGTATCACTGCAATTATACGCCTGTTTTAGTCTAGCACCCAACACAGAACACAAAAAATTAGCTCCCAAAGCCATTAATACATCTACAACTATGCCTTAAAAGCATTGCAGCCAGTGCCGGATTAATTATTTCCGTCCAAACGTATTTACGGGCCCCCAGCTCCCCAAGTCCTCTCTTTCCTATAGCAGACACTTGTCCCCTCCTTTGATATAATAATATATAAAAATTACCTACTTACTGATAAAATGAAACAAGGAAAATTATATAAACGATTTTTGTTGCAGCAAAGCTAATAGCAAGTAATTTAAAATAAACTATCAGTTCAGTAATTATTTTGCATCTTCGCTCCCTATTCCACGTAGAAATTTTGTTCGATTGGCCTTTACCAACGTAAAGCGGTTTCTGTTGCCTATCGATAAAAGTCGCTTAGTTTTGTAAATGTAATTTTTTTACGTAAATGTAAGCTTTTATAAATCGATACTTTTTAGTTCTATCGATAGTTCTAATACGATAGTTTTTTTCTGTAGATTTTAACCGGGAAGCCGGGCCAGCCCACACCATTGCGCCACTGCAGACATGCATTTATTCAACTTTGAGCCCAATTTGATGTTTAATAATTGAAAACAATAGACTATAATATATAATCTATAAACAGTCACAACTCTCTTTTCCCCAATTTTTATTTTTTCTCTTCAATTTTTGCTTATCTTTTTACTTGGTACGATAACTCCTGTTTCTTCTTCCTTTTTCATGTTTATTACAATAGTTTTCTTCCTTTTTCTCCTTCTTAAATTTCGAACCTATTGTCAGTATCCTGCCAATGTTTTTAGCAATTTAGTCTATAGTACGCTTCAGAAATGTGTAATGAAACCTCCTAGGTATGCGAAAGGACTACAGGATGACACCAATAATTTATGCCACTTCCATAGTTTGGCACTGATCTCATTGCAAAATTCTTTCTTTCCATCAAGTGCAGGTAGTACCACCCGGTTTTGGGTCAATTTAGGCGTTTTGCCTATTGTTATCCGTTCATAAACACTGAAAATGGTACGTCAAAAACGTATTTTTATTTTAACAAAATAAAAATTATATATAATATGTACATAATATATATAGATAAAATAATTATTATTATACAGTATTTAAATTGTAATAGGTTATATTATTTGTCATCTCAGGAACTGTCATCACCTTTTGACATTATAATTAAAGGGTCGTCCGTCTGATCGATCAGGTTGTCAAGATATCACTTTTTCTCCTCCTGTTTTATCATATGCTGGACTGCTCTCCGTCAGTTCTATAATGTCACTTCCTTAATGGCTTGATCAAACAATAGCTTAACATATTTCGTTTTAAATGCCAGGTTTTGTCTTCCTAAATATTATTTAACTTGCGCCCATATAAGTTTTATAAGATTTAGTTCGCATTGATATGGCTGTAAGCGCAGCACAGGTACATTGTATTTTTCTGCTATATCTTCCACGGCGTATTTCATAAAACGATTTTTGTGTAAATTAGGTATGGCTAGTAGTTCTTTCTTTATCAAATTGGGTTTAAACTCAATACCTTTACTAGTTAGCCAGTCGATAATTTGTTGTTTTCTCCAAGATGAAGTTGGTGCCTTCTCTATACGCCATGAATGATAGCATGTGTTATCCATAACCACTACCAAAACAGCCGGAAGATATTTTATCATTTCACCAAATTAGTCTTCGAAAACATTTCGAATTCATCTCCTAATGGTAATCCCCCATCCGGAACGACTGAAAAGAATATTTTAAAAGTAAATATTCTTTTAAAAATCCCTCTTCACTTCCAATGTGTAATACCCGTTGACAGGCCTTCGATGAAAGCTTGGCGGGCACTGGTTATATTTTTGTGTTGCCACCTTTCTTGTACTATATAACCTTTATTGATTCACGTCTCATCGAGATAAAAAAAATTATTTTGCTTCGTGCGGTCCTGCTTTCTACTTCTCAAGTATTTTCGTCACGAGCAAACAATTTCGTTGCTTTTCAATAAAAGTGCTTGGGAAAAGCATAACCTTTCCCAGGCAAAATTCATATTTTTCAAAGTTAACCATAAGAGTTTTCTAGTTATCAAAGAACTACTGGCATCTTGGCCAGGCTCCATCAAAATTTCATCTAGAGTGGGTATTTCTTTTTTAAAATAAAAAGACTGAACTTTTCTGGTGTCTTCATCAAGGACTTTTGCTGGTCTTCCTGGAATTTTCTTGGCAATTTCCACTTGACTTGCTAACTTTCTCTCCTGCAATAATTTGAAATCGGTGGACTGTTCAATTTCAGACATTCGGGAACATCGGTCAACAATTTCTTGTATAGTAAAACTAGGGTAATCGTGTTATACGCAATCGTGTACATTTAAAATAATAACTTTTTCACTCACTGGTAGTGGAGAATTATTAGAACATCTTTTCGTTGTAGTGAATGTTGCCATTTTATTAATATTCTTATAATACTGTTAACAGTACGGCGTAACAGCAGATACTAACATGTTTTAAACACAATTAAGAAGTATTTATAATCAGTGTTTTATTACCTGCCTCTGTTAAGTACTAGCCTATTATGTATGAATTGAGTAATACATGTAATCTATAGAGTAATAAAACCTCATTAGGCATGCAAGAGGAGAGGACAAAAGGGCAAGGATGGTTGAAGCCGACAACTATGAAATCCTTTGGGCTAAGGCTAATAGCAGTGTCCCTGACATTTCTGCTTGATGTGACAATAATGGACTTTGTCTAGATATCTCAAAAACCAACTTTATGCTTTTTACCCCTATAAGAGTTCTACAGGATAGAAGTCTGCTTATCAGGGATGAGTCCACTAATACCAAGCAAAAAGAATCTGTTAAGTTCTTGGGGGTTTCAATTGACCGATACCTCTCCTGGAATACTCACACCGAATGCGTGTGCAATAAATTATCGTCTCTTATTTTACAATGCTAAGGTTGAGAGACTGTGTCAACACCGACACACTTAAGATTTTTTACTACAGATCAGTAAATTCTGTCTTGTCATATGGTCTACTGGCATGGGGTATGCTAGCATTGATCAGGTTCCCATAAGTCAAAAGCGAATTCTCAGAACCAAGCTTCAACTACTATTTAGGGCCTCATAACGCCCAGTTTTTGCTTCTGAGAAGATACTTACTGTGATAAACCTTTATGTTCTCCAGTGTGCTTGTATTATTTTTAAACATCGTTTTAGCTATTTGAAATGGAGTGATATTAATCATTACAAAACCCGAAATGAAGACAAGCTTTATGTGCCCAGTGCGAAACTGACTCATGTGCAGGAAGGACCTAAGAAAAGTTCTCTGAAGGTGTTCAATTATCTACCTACATACATTAAAGAAAAACCCAACTATTTTTAATTTAAAAGTCAATTAAAGGCTATATTAGCTGCAAATTCTTTTTACTCTCTCAAATAATTTTATTTCTTTCATTTTTGATGACTTTGTATATTAGTGTAGATTTTTAGAATATCTGATGTACACCAAACTATATGTATTGTATTTTATTTAAATGTATCTTCTTTATTTTATTTTATTTTCATTTTATTTAATGTTATTTTCTTACATGACAATTCCAATGCATCCTGTATGTTTATGGAAATAAACGATTTTGATTTGATTTGATTTGACTTGGATTTAAAAGGATCTTTATTATTATTTCCATAAACAAAGTTTACCTACACCTATGGACGACCCCGTTTCTGAAACAGACTATGAACGGTAGCGAAATATTTTCAATTGTTTTATCTCCGCTTCTGGAATTTACTCTAGAATTTCATGTTAATATCGATTGGAGGGTCTCTCAGCAATTATGAAAGAAATTTTCTTTGGTTTAAGCTGTGCCAAGTTGATCACTGAAAATCCTTGATGTTGCTTCGTACAATCGAAGGCAAAACGTTTGAAATTATTTATAGTTTATTAGCAGAAATAAATATTTCCTTTAATAAAAACAAAAGATATTGTGATTTCATAAACCATAAGCAAATATTTTATTTAAAATTGCGAGTAAATAAAATG
Organism: Kuschelorhynchus macadamiae; assembly: GCA_030620095.1. Taxonomy (NCBI): domain Eukaryota; kingdom Metazoa; phylum Arthropoda; class Insecta; order Coleoptera; family Curculionidae; genus Kuschelorhynchus; species Kuschelorhynchus macadamiae. Next base: position 16,006 of record JAUTXW010005021.1, on the reverse strand, counting down.
CATTGTTGTTAAGTAGTTATATATTACATTAAGAAATGCATAAAGGAAAATGACTATTAAAATAGCCGTCACATGCACTCGATTTTCTATGGAAATCCAATTTTAAATGACGCACTGAAGATGTTTACTACGGTACAAATAATTTTATAAGTCGGCAATGTTTTAATGAAAACAATTATTTCTATGTAAAGATGTTCGTAGAAAATAATATACTTTTCACAACAGAGCTACCGCAAATCGGACTTCCCATTTTAGTTAGGTGTGGTTTAATATTCTTGTGCGAATGCGTTTTCAGGTATTTCGTTTTGAGTAATCAGGTAAATTGCAAGATCGGTCTATTAATGAACATGGTAAATCCCAATAAATAAATGCCAGACTATAAATCTAATAAAATATGGAATTTATTTTGAATCATTAGTTACCAGCATGTCTTAAGGAGTAGAGTCTTCAGTTAGTTTTTAACAGATTAGTTTAGTGATATCTTGGGTATAAGAAAATATAAGACTGAAAGTTTAGTATAATATTGTGTTTAACGTGGGTGATCTCGAAAAATGAAGTTCTGGTTATTTGATTTGTTTAAGAGCGCTGCTCCACAATTCATACCAGTTTGGCTAAGTGAGTAAATTATACGTGTACAGTGTCATTCGATATAAAGTGAACGCCACCCGTTTTTTGGTTTAAGCAACCATTTTTAAAAAATTTGAGAAAACTGTTTGGTGTATTTTTTCAAAAGAATTTGAAAATATATTTTTTTTAAAATCAGTTTGCTTTTGGTAAAAGTGTTGCGACAGAATAAACGATATTTTAGATGGAATATCCTATAATTAAATACATTCTTACAAAATCTGTAAATTTCCATTACGCAGAACTTCCCACAATATGAAACTTTGCGTTTTTAGCAATAATGAATTTCGTTCCGCACATAGTCATTTAGTAACAAAAACCTATATAAAGTGACTTCAAACATTTTTAGTTATTGCCTTTTTGTTTCATCAAATTTGATTCGTACCAATATTTTACCAATTTCTGCCATTTCGTTCCATCATGTTGAATCCGTACCAATTTGTTCCTATATCACATTTAAATTTTCTGCAAAATTTAAAGTTAATAAAACTGTATAAGAAGACTTTATCTGGCTACCACTTTGTTTCATGGTAGTTTTTTAGGTATGCCGCGAACTTACAGAGAACCAAGTACAGGCAGACTGACAGACAGTCCTACAGAATTGAGAAAACATATTTTTTGGCTTCTATAGCTACTAAAAGGTGAATTATTTGGTTATTTTTTTCAATATTGCCAACGTTTTATTTTGGCCACCTTTTTGTTCGTCCATCTTTAAATCGTTTCACAATTTTACCAGTTCATCTCTATATCACAATTAATTATGGCAGAAAATTTAAAATAAATGTATTAAATAGTTACTTTAGGATTTTTTAAATATTTTATTAAGCCGCCATTTTGTTCATACCAAAAATGTACCAGTTGATTCCTACGTAAAACTTGATATTTGTGCGTAATTTGAAATAAATTGGATAAGTAGTTTTTTAGCAATAATGATTTTTACATTTTACTAAACCGCCATTTTGTTTCGCCAAATCAGATTTTTGCCAAAATATACCAGGTTATCTCCATATGAATATTTTTGACCAAAAGTCAATCGGTAGTTAGTCGGACAGACAGACAGACAGACCGACCGATTGACAAGTTTTTCGGCATGTAGAGACCTTAAAAAGTTAAGATGTAAAAATATCTCGGAAGGTGGTTTTTTCACGATTAAAATATCTCCCTTTTACGAGGAAAGTAAAAAGGCTTAATTTTTCCCATTCCAAGAAATTTGGGCCACCAGTTTTTTTTTAGATGTCATTCAAACAATTAAGGTGTACATGTTACAATTATTAAATAGATGTATTTTTAATCAAAATGACAAAGATGTCACTCTAATAAAATTAGTGTTCATGTTATTTACCAATGCTTATTTGATATTTTCCTGTATCTTTTGACCGCTGTGGGTTATATCACAAAATTAATAATACATCACATAAGGCTAAAATAAAGATTTGCAGGTTTAGGATAAAAATCCATTCTTTATAAAAACTTCTGCTTAGGCTGAAACATTGAAAATCAGGGTCACTTTAGCATCACCAATTTCTGCACATTTTTCCTCGGAATTTCCTGGATTTGATTATTTTCAATGGAACCACGAATTCGGTTTTTTAAGAGGGTATTTGCATATATTTTCTTCTTTATATATTCCCAAATATAAAAACCTATCGTAATATTGGGAACCTGCGTTGCCTAAGGGATTGGGCCAAGTTGACCGATTCAACGTTCAGGAAAATATCTATCAAACCAAACCTGCACCATTGCTGTGGCGTGTGCTGCGTGGCTATCTTGCCGAAAAATGAGGTTTGCCAGATATTTAGAGGTATACTTACTGTATAACTAGTCTAGCTTCATAAAATTTAACATTTTCAAATATTTGTTCTTTTTCGTTGTTTTGTTACAGGGCATACCACGCCAAAAATTAACTTTTTTACAATACTGAAACCTAAAGTTAATTTTATATTAACTTAATATAAATATTTCCAAACGCTAGAGAATTTTGCAGATCACGTTTCAGGGTTCCTCTTAGATGTCCAAAAACATGTTTTCTCAATTCCGTCGTTCTGTCTATCTGTCTCTTCGTGGCATGGATAAAGAACTACTTAACCGATTAACTTCAAATTTTGATAAAAAATTAAGGGTAATATGGGAACAACCTGGTTTTAGTAAAAATCCAATACGGTGTAACAAAATGACGGACTAGTGAAATGTTAAAAAATTGATTAACACAAAACCAATTATACAATTTACTTCAAATTTCGCATAAAATCCAAGTATTACTTAGAAATCTTGGAGTTATATCAAAAATTTTGGTACGAATTCAAAATGGCGGCCTAATAAAATATTTGAGAAATCAGCCTGAAAAAACAACTGATTGGATTGATTAAAATTTTTGTGTAAGACTACTATGATCTAGAGATGAACTGGTAAAATTGTGGTACGAATTCAGGGTAGTGAAACAAAATGGCGGCTAAATGAAATGTTTGCAGTCGTGAAAAAATCAGCCTTCCAGGTTTTACATATGTAAAACCTATATTTACAAATAGGTTTTACAATCTAGCGTGTCATGTTATGTCTTCTTAATTCCGCCGATCTGTTTACCAGTACGTCTGTCTATCTGTCAGTTCGCGACATAACAATACAAAATAGCGACCTAATAAAATATTTAAAAAATCAAATTTTGGTGCAAGCATTAAATGCGATATAGAGATAAATTGGTAATATTCTTATTCAATATGCTTCAAATGTTGCACAAAAATTAAATATGATATAGGGATAAACTGGTACGAATTCAACACGACGGCACAAATTGGCGATCTTAAAAAATCAATATAAAAATTAATTATTCAGTTTGTGTGAAATTATGCCCAAATATCAAGTGTGGCATAGATAGAAACTGTTTAGTACGAATTTAATATGGTGGAACAAAATAACGCCCAATAAAAATATTTGAAGAAAAGTACATATCTGTTACTATTTACTGAACTAAGTGGCGTCACACTTCCCTTATTCCTAATAAAAGGAAAGATTCATAATGAGTGAAGCTCTGGGTAAAGCAAATTTACCGATTTTCCTGCCAGATAGCCACGCAACACGCACGCTACAGAAATTGTTCAGGAATGATTAAATAGATATTTTCCTGCACGTTAAATCGATCGATATGGCCAAATCTCTTGGCCACCACAGCGTTCTGATATTATAATGGACTTTAGGCATATTTAAGGAAATATATATGCGAATTTGGAAAGCGATTTTTTGTCGTACTGCTCTTACTAGAACCCAAAATTACTTTTACAAAGCATTTTAAAATCTTCAAAAAAAAAACACCAATATCAATTGTTTAACAATAACTTTCTAAGCTAAAAAAGGGAAATTGTTACTTTATGCTAGATGAACCTGTACATTTCCCACAATTTTCATTCTCTAGTTTATAGTGCCAGTATTAGATTAAAAACTGAAGGGGGAACTGCACGCAGTAATATGGATCATTTGCAAGCCTTCCGACTCTGCAATATTATGTTAAAACTATAAGAGATATGTATTAGCTTCAATGTGATTTTAATATGGAAATATGTATAGTTGGGCGCTAAATGCGATTTTTTATGAAAAAATCAAATCTAGAGTTATAAAATAAAAGTAGATTTGTCCATTTTCGACCATTTTTTGACCACTTTTTGACGCACATGCCTTCGCATATATTTTTCTCCACAAAATGGCTCTTTACCGCCTTACATTGATCCTTTGTCTACGTAACTGCAAAATTTGAAATGGTAAATCGAACTCATGTCTTTGTATTTCTGCAGCCCGTGAACCCTTTTGAATCCATTTTTAACCTAAATGTAATTTAAATTACCTATACATAACACATTTTTTTGAGGTCGGACGTGCAGGAAGTTTTTTTTAATGCGTAGGTACCTTTTCATCTTACTTTCAACTCGATTAGACCTGGTCGCTGGTTTTTCACATTTTGCGTGCAGTTCTCCCTTAATAACATACAACTAACGCTTCACCACATTTAAAAATCCAACTGGTATTTAATTTTAAATGGTTGTTAATACGTATTTAATATACGAGCTCTGCAATTTGGAAAAATATTAAATCGGATTAATATTAATATTTTAGTGTAGTGAAAAATTATAAACTCATGGATTATCGAACTTAAACAGTTTTGTTAACAATATATTCCTTACGCTGAACGGTATTTGGATACGAAAAGTGGCAACAACAGGTGTAGAGAATATTATGTAGTTTTAATTGACTATTCAAAATGAGTTATGAGTTCTTATTTCTAAGGTTTGTAAAGTAAAGTAACGATTAATTAGTGAAATTTTCGGCTTTATTTTTCTGTAAAGATCAATGGTAATTTTGCATAAATAATGAATTTTATAATAAATTTTATTTTTGAGCAGCATAATAAAACTTTTAACAATACTCACTTTTTGGTCGGATTTTTGATCGTAGGTTTATTATTGAATTCAAGCACATCACACTGTGAAAAACTTCTACTCATAAGAGAATAGCCGCAAATAAACGGCTGTATTTTTAATCTACCGCGCTTGCAAAGAAAGGTAATGTGTTTTTCTACTCCTATATTAGCAAATATTCTGTTACGTACAGTTTACTGAATAAGTAAAACCATCCTTAAGCACAATTGTGCGTAAATAATAATATCGCACAGTTGTACGTTATGATGCAAAGTAAGGTTGCAAATTTGCCTTGAACCTTTGTGTTGATTTTCTGACATTTTTTATTGTTTGTATTGACCGCTAACATGAGCGACATCAGCCACATTATTTGAGATTTGAGGTTTAAATCGGTAATAATTATGTTTATTATTTAAAACTTAAACAACGCACCACCCGGTATTTTAAAAATAATTGTAAAAAAGGTATAGTATACAACTTGATTAAAGCTTCCGCTAACTTGGCTCTCTCGTGCAGTAATCTTTCTCGTTTGCAATATACTATTAACTGACACGTATGTATCCTTGTTTGTTACCACCTCAACGCTTGTACCGATTTTCATGAGTGGACTTTCAAAAGATTAAAAAGAAGAAGTAGTTCGCCATTTTGTCCAACATAAAAAAATAAATATTTTTATAAATATTTTTATAATTATATTTATAATTATATTCTAATTATGTTATATAGACATATGCTAATATATGATGCAGGGTGTCCAAAATATATGCAATTATTTCCAGTTGAGCACTGTATCATATATGTTTCCTCTAAAGTACAATATTCGGCCCAATTGACGTTAATGCTGATTTTTGAAATGTGGAGTGCACGAATATTTACTTGGTATTAAGCCTTCATATGAGCATATCGATATCCATAAGGACAAAAACTATTAGGTTGGCCAAATACATATTTTTCTACAAAACAGAGTAGTTTTATCTTTTCTTGTCCTAGGTCCACAAATTGGGTAAAATGGACTTTGCCGAAAACTTTTTTTTCATATTTAATGAAAACTCACTTTTTCAAGATGTGCCTCGCTAAAACGACGTCAAGAGAGACGTTTTATCAGATTTTTAATCCGGCATGTGTCTAGAAATTGATAATATCTCCTCAAATAATGCTTTTACGAAAATAGATAAAGATCGAAAGGGAGAATAACTTATACGGCCTCTGCCCTAGTTCTAGCATACACTTTATTCCGAATTTTGTTTATCAAATGAAAGCAATTTTTAATCAAAACAATAAATATGATGGTGGTGCAAACATGATATCGGAGGAGATGTTTTCTTCGGTATATGGGGAATGCAAAATTAGTTTTATTTTTATTTTTTGCTTTATACCTAAAAGCGGGTTTTGTGGTTTCTTGTCCTATGTTAATATACTGGCTCTAAGCGGTCGAATTTTCGTTTTTTTTTAAATAATTCCTTCCCTCGTAAAAGGGAAGTATTGTAATCGTGAGAAAATCACCCTCAAAGATTTTTTCAGCTATTTACGCTATTTTATAGGTCTTTCAAGTATTGTATATTTTTATTATGACAAGAAACATTGGAGTTTATAAGGCACATTGCATAATGAAAAAAGCAAATTATTCTAACGTTTTTTTTATTAAATTTTTTTTGCACTTGTTCCGTATTTATTAAATAAATACTTTTTCTTTCATTTACTATTCATATTTCAATGTAAATTAGGCATTCCTGTTATTTTCTTTCGTACTCTTTAATATAAATCGCACGCATCTTACTCGCTTTGTGCACTGCATTGGGTACAACTAGCCAACTAAGCTTGGTCACCGCTCCAAGATAACTACAACGTACGTTTCAATCGCGTTTACAGTCAAGTAAGGACTGCAGTATCGTGTAAACGCATTTAATTAATTGTTCATTGGTTTATCTAAAAGCTCACATTTATATTGCTATATCTTTAATTTTGCCTACTTTAAGTTCAATATTTGATTACCCATGAAGAGACACTACACTTTCCTCTCTCCAAATCCATATTTGAAGTTATCCTATGATTATTTAATATTGTTTTAATATCTTGCGATACATATCTTTGATGTCTGCGCAAATAACATAGAGTTAAAGACGAAAAAAAAAAGAATAGATGCGATATCTTTTTGTATCCACACAATGATGTGACAAATAGTAAAGATGACTATCAAGTCCACAGGCACTATCTCCATGTAACCTGAATTTAAATATTAGCTCATAAAATATTTATATCGTGTGTAATATTTTTAATAAGCTACGTTCGAGTAAATAAACCTATGAATCGCCAAATCACGTATGACTGAAAAATATACAAGTTACAACTAGATGGTAGTGAAGCCATGTACCTACCATGCGCGTTTCGTTTGTGCTCTTTTTCAAATATTTCTTTACACAGGTTCTCATCAGTGAGCACTTGATGTTAAGGGCTTCTTAAAAATCCCAAAATAATTTTAAAGTAGATTCCAAACTAATTTCGGACGTGTTACATAGGTAATAATGCAGTTATTTACAGTATACGTGGCGAAATAAACTTTCTTGTTAAAATTTATCCGATAATAGCGTTTAATGCATCAGATTTATTCGCATTTCCCTAAAGACAACAATTTAAAAGAATTTTTGAAAACAAGTCACAGTAAAATAAAATGTCAATTTTGCGTGATTTATAAAAATAATTATCAGCATTAATTTTTTAATATGCTCCCAAGACTCGCGAGAAAACGATATTGAAGATAAACTGTCACACATTTTATTTAAGATTACCGTATCTGTCACATGAACGGTGGGTTTTATAATGGGCGTAACATTACTATTATTGGAATTAGAGTGCATAGAGCTAATTACAAAGTTCAAGTAAACAATGATTTTTTGGAAAAACTAAACTATAAGCGGCTATAGCGAGATAAAAGAAAATATATTTCTAAAAGTCACCTAAATGTATAAGGGATGCCGTTAGTATCTATGACATCAAAAAGTGCGGTAGACAGTAAAAAACCTTCGCTCGTTACTGCGGCTTACGAAGTGCTGTTAAAATTAGTTAAAGCCTTGGGTTCAAATTTTTGGAAACCGTCACTAATCTGACTGGAATCAGCCTTGTATATTTTTAATTTTATTACAAAACAAAAGTATGGTGTCATTTATTCCAAGCTGACAAAAATTGACAAGACCTGAGGTCGTGTATATTACTTAGGCAGTTAAAACATAAACGAGAGCTTTTAGAAAATTTAAAACGTTCATAAGAACTTTTATTACAACATACATCATTTTTTTAATCAAAGCTAGCCAGTGTTCTGAAGAACATTGTTTAAATTCAAACGTTGTAATAAAAGACTTAAATTTAATTTTTTTCAAATAACATGATGAAATCCCACTGATCAGCGGAATATCGTAAGATCCTAAAGAGCAAATTTTCCGACAAAGGGAAGACGTAGCGAAGATGGATGCTCAAAACTAGCCTTTCTACAATTTTTTAAGGCATACCAATGCCCTTGAGCACATAAATGTTTATTTGAGTATCACTAAACAAAAGCATCATATTAGGTTATATAATTAGCAGCTGTGTGGTTCTAATTAAAAATAACGGTTGCTATTCAATACCAGTAGCGAAGGTTTTATAACTACCTAAGATTTTAATATTTCTATATAAAAATTGCTCCGATAGTATGAAAACCGCTTAAGAATCCTTCGCCTATCGTTTCTTTAATTTCAATATTTGCGTTTTCATCAGCTAATAATAGTGAAATAATTCCCTCATAATGCTGAGAAAACATCTTACTTATTCCATTTGAATAGCGAGCCTTAAACAGATTTCTCTAGGATTATCTGATTTTGCGCGTTGGGCCAAATTATATAAAGTATATACATTATTTTCAAGAGATTTTTTTAATTAGGCAATATTATCCATTTTTTTAAATTATTTCAATACACTTAAGCAAGAAAGAATTAAAAAGCCTATTCGAAGAATCTTAAAAAAGGCCTCAAATGTCAACAACTAACGGAAATATTTAAAAAACTTTGCGAAATAATTTAAACTTTCGAAATAAAAATGTGCGGAAAGGGTTAAGATAACGCTAATCCGGTCGAGTTTAAATTTTAAAAACTGAGTATGAACCAGTTAAGGAATGTAAGGAATTTTAAAGTTATATTTGGTTGAAATCAATTGTATGTATGATTAATGCGTATTTAAACATAATGCGTTAAATAAAAACCAAATGCCAACATGCGAATATTATCCCTTATTAATTATTATCACTGACAATATTAAACCACGCAATGTGAATATGCCAATATTATTGGTAATTATAATTAATAACATGAAATTAGTGTATCAATGAAACTCCTATAAAAAACGAATTTTGGTTATGTACTCGACCTAGGTATTCAAATAAACAAAAGATTAATTAAAAAAACAAGACAAAAATCAGTGTCGAAAGAACAAAACAAATGCTGCTCGATCGTGAATCGATAGATCGAAAAATGTTAGGTAATCAGAATGATTACCTCAGCTCTGGATTTGAAGAGAGAAGTGGACTGTATCTTGTGCGTAACTTATATTGAATTTAAGTGAAAAGGCCTATAACCAAAATTAAGGTAATAAAGACAATTATAAATTGTCGGCTTTTAAAATATAAGCGGAAAACAATAATTAAGTGAACGACAATGAGAACACTTGAGAACTCACCGGAGCTATAACGCCACTCAGTACTGCATTAATTTTGATTCGTACTAACTTCGGCCAGCCGTCGATGGGCCAGGAGTCTTAGTGAAGTTCTCTTAGCGAAAGAATGCCAAAGGGAAAAAATCCAATTTATATTTTCAGATAAATTCTCGATTTTATTAAAAACGATATGACCCAATTTAGTAATGAGTTTATAGTCACCATGAGGATTTAATATTTGATATATCTAAGAACACAGCACAATTTAATTCGTTATACATTATAATTTAGAAAATTGTTAAAAATACTAAAGGCATCTACGATTAAGCCAAGCTTCATAAATTGTGCATTTATTGCATTTTAAAATATTACTTTATCGCCTTATGTCACTTGCTATGAAAATCTGCAGATCATAGATCAACCTCTTTCTATATTTAATAGCTTTGTGTATTTAAAATGTATCATTCATTTGCATGAATTTTATAAAAAATAAAAGTGCATTTAATCAGAGTCTCGATGCTGATTAAAACGTTGTAAATAATTTAAAGCGTAGTCCACAACCTACAATCCTCAGGAAGCCTTCATTCGCTCGTTAAACAATATTTAATGTTCCGTGACAAAATGTTCGTGTGAACTTCGAGATTTGCACTTTTGTTATATTTCCCAAATGTTCGTGAAACTGTTTTTATTATAACCTAATATGTATTTAATATACCTTTGGCCTTTAATCTTTACGAGCCCTATAAAATAGTGTCAGTTACACACGTTAGTAATTTATTTTATTATAGCATAGTTTTGCATTATTGAAATCAAATTGAAAGTGCATTGTTAATAACGATAATATAATTAATATTTTTGTCTTTGAGGCTACCGATTTTAAAATAAATTTTATACATGCGAGCGTCTCTGGAAACAAGAACTAACTCTTCTAAATATTATTTGTTTAAAGTGTCGCATATCACTTTAATTTATTTCATTAATCATTTAAATTTCTCATTAAAAATGTATCCAAATTTGTATCCATTTATGTCTAGAAATATCGCATGTTAACTTGTTTCATAATAATAATAAATATTAATAGATTTATTTACAAATTAAATCATTCAGCATCATTTAAACCCAATACAGACTTATAAAAACATTATTTATATGCTGTTTATTTATTATTCTATAAACTCACGAATATGGCTGCATCAATATTGGGGTTAGTATATCATGAATCCATGCTCGCACTATATGCAAGGAAGTGAGTTTAGTAACTTTGCGTAAACCATGAATATAAGATATGTGGATATACAATATTGAAACATTGCATGCTTTTTACTGCAGAATAGAAAACAAAGTTTTATCTACTCTTTAATGTACAGTCGCTATTCATATCACAGAAAAAAAATTACAGAAAAAAAGAAATGTGTTAACATTATTCCATCATTTTTATTAAAAGTTTAGATATTTTCTAAGGAAAAATGTGTACTTAAAACACGAGCTGAAACACCATTTAAAAAAAATATTGCATCAACTTGAATTTTGGCGATTTTTCTAAAACTAAGCAAGATGAAGTTGTATCTAAAACGATCGTAGACATATTGGTCTACAAGCTGAGTTATACAATTTGTTAAACTATTAATGGTAGCATTTGTATACTTTTTACATTGCTAAAAAGCCAAAAAGCTACTTTAAAATAATTTTGAACGTCATGGTATTTATTTAATTAAATTTATAATAATAATTTGAATATTACATATTCATTAAACATTAATATTAAATTTGAAATATTACAGACTAAACTCAAAAATGCTAATTAAGATTTTCAAAAATTTTAATTTAATTATTAGTGCAAAATATGAGCCTAGTTTTTATATTGCAAACCTACCTCATGCCTTGGCATAAAAACAAACGAATTGAAAAAGCCATTAAAATAAAAATACGCTTTTCTATTGATGTCCTGAAGTAAAATAATCAAATAAGTATTAATTCTGCATATTAAGTATATTTTATTGTAAAACCCAACCATAAATTTTTATCGGAAAACAAGTTCTCTGAAGAAGCTTGTGTTTTTCACTTTATACTGCAGTTACACAATGTACATCCTGTGATATCAGTAGTTAAATCAGCGAAGTGGTTATCTTGTGGTTTTATATGTTTATTTGGAGGGGAAACAATAAAAAGTACTGAAAATTTAAAACTGTCTTGCTTTCTGATATCTAAATAAGTGAAACACGAAAATGAAAATATGGATTTTTGAAATGTTTAAGGCTGCTGCCCCTCAGCTTTTGCCAGTATGGATTAGTAAGTTATGTAGTTTTTTTCAATTTTTTATTTTGTTGCAAAACATCGTCCAAAATTGTGTTACAATGTAATATTAATTATAAAAAGTGAGCGCATATAATTACGGTTTATTTTAACACAGACTCCAGAAATACTGAAAAAAAATATGTTTCGGGCACATTTCTAATAACTTCTCAAATTTACTAAATGTTTTAAAAACCCTTTTTTATTATTTATGTATCTACAAAATTGTATTTCTCAGATTTAAATGGTTTCTGTCGATGTTGTGCATAGATATTAGTAGTTTTGACAACTAGGTTTAAAATACATTCATAAGATCTTGTATATTATTATCTTTAATTAAGTATTTAATTTAAGATTGTCATAGTCGTTTAAAATTCAGGTAGCTAGTTTTGACACCAATATACATGTAATGTGATATTTCAAATACAGGTATATCCACTTATACGCTGTGGCATAAGTGGTATTTTATTATATGAAATACCCCAGGAAATACCCAATATTTTATTACAATCTTATAATTAATAATATAGTGGAATTCTAGACATTTTCGAGAAGCACAGTTCAATTTTTGTGTTGACGATATCGAATTTAATGAGTCTGAAAATTCTGAGCGGTATGACAAAGCCAAAATGAATAGCAACAACTTTGGTCTAAGTAGAAGTAAAAAAAAACTAAAAAAATTTAAAGTCAGTTTGAATTCGTAAGTAAAATCATAAAAAAGACCATAAAAACTGGCATAACAACAATAACAATACGTAATTTGGTTTGCGCTAAGTTAAACCATTTAGATTTTACAGTCTCAAATTATTTTTCAAAAGTCAATATCAATATATAATACTTAAATTAGGTATAGCGTGGGCACGCTGAATGAAAAATATTTAGATTAATTTTGCATTATCCATTTTCGTTGGTGTTATTCTGTGTCATGGTTTACCAAACAGATTAAAAATTATCAACTTTCTAAGTAAAAGCGAAGTTTCAGACTTCAGCCCAGTATCTGGAAGGCCACTCGCTATCTTGAAATTTTTAATCACGATGTATATAAAAAATCGATAAATTTGCTTTACTCGCGAATTCTCTTGTTATGAATATTTCTTTTATTAGGACTAGTGAAATGTGACCCAATTTAATCCCATACGAAATTATATGAAAATTTTAAGGGTTCTTTTACATACTTTTTGCACTCTAAAATTTAAATTTTGCACCCTCTCTTGACTGACTTGTCTTACTGTGGTGCAAAACGGTGCAAACCTTATCGAATAATATGCTGGTTCGCAAACGTAAATTTGTCAAATGGGGGGGGGCTAGGTTTCAAGTTTCAGGTATTGTTACAGTACCTATAGAAGGGGTGCAAAACGGTGCAAAACTCAATGATTAATATGCCGATTCTAAATTGAAAATATTGCCCCACCCAGCAAATCAAGCCAGTAATTAATTAGCAGTGAGGGTGCAAAATTTAAATTTTAGGATGCAAAACCGTGCAAAAAGAGTGCAAAAGAACCCTAAAATTTTTATATAAAAATTCGTTATGGGGGGGGGGGGGGCGGCTAACTTGACCGACCTCACAAATACTGTGTTTTTAAACATTTATATCGGGCGCTATTTTATTCCACCATATTGAATTCGTACCAATATTTTCCCGTTTCTACCTATGCTACATTTGATGCTTTGATAGTTTTTTCCGGGCTAATTTTTTAAATATTTTATTAGGCCGCCATTTTTTGCTATCTTGGATTGGTAACAAAATGTTACCTGTTCATTCTTATGTAACTCTTGATTTTTGTGCAAAAGTTGAGCTAAACTGGAAAATTAGTATTTTAGTATCTAATATTGTTTTAACTTTTCACTAGGCTCTCATTTTTAACCTACTTCAAAAAAAAAGGAGGTTCTCAATTCGACCTGTATGTTTGTTCGCGCATACTGTCTAGACGGCTTGGCCGATTTGGATGAGTCAAACGTCAAATTGTAGAGGACGTTTTTCTGGTGGTTTCATATATTTTGATTTGAAATCTGTTCTTTTGTAATAATAATATAAAAAAAAGTATAAGGGCTATAAAGGCAGCGAGTTTTATAATTAAATTTACATTTTTTTAAATACCTTTTTCAAACTAAAGCATTGAGGCGTATAATAGCCATGCAACCCCATTTCCTAAAAGGAATCTCTTTTGCTATTCCGTTATGAAAGTTTATGTATTCAGGGTGACCACGAAAATGTGGAATCTCAAAATATAGTATTTTACTTGACATTTTCGAAAAATGAATATTCGGTATGAATAAAACGTTATAAACCGTCTACCCTCATTATAAATTTTAACTGACTTCAAAAAAGGAGGAGGTTATCAGTTTGACCTTATGTTTTTTTTTGTTTTTACTCCGTCACGGTTTGACCAATTTAGATGAAATTTTCAGGGGATATTTAGGATATTGCCAGAATGGTCCCATAGCAAAAATATTAAGAATATGTTAAAAATGGTGGAATGCTGCCATTTTTTTTTGCGGCGAGATATAATGCAAGAAGTTTTTTTTATATTCTATGCTCTCGTCTCGATTATACGCTTTCACCTTTATAGCAAGAAAAAAATATTAGACACTGGACTATTTCTTAAACCTTGATTTTTACAATAAAACTCGTATAGGAAAAACTAAAATAGGTGAAATAAAAATTTTTACAAAAAAAATCAAACTTACTTCAAAAAAATGCACTAAAACGTGAAAAATAATATTTTATTCCACGTTGAAAATTTTACTCCGTGAAGTTGACGCTCAACGTATTCTTAATTTATTATTTAATCACAAAAATATAATCATGGATTCATTCACTTCGGTGTTTTGATGTCTAATACTAGGTTCTAATATCTTTATTAGTTTAGCGCCGACTTTACGGAGTTACATTTTTAAGGTGGAAATATTATTTTTCACCTTTCAGTGCATTTTTTGAAGTCGGTTTCATTTTTTTATAAAAAATTTTCTCTTTCAGCTATATTGGATTTTTAAATATAACCAGATCACCCCTTTATAACCCTTAAATTTTGACTAAAACTTTTGAAGTTTGGAAGTCAGTTGGATAAATAGTTTTTAGCTAAGCCGCCAACCTTCAGAGATTAAAGAGACCTACAGAGAGATAGATTTTTTAAGCCGCCATTTCGTTTCGCAATATATAATTTGATTACAAATTAATTCTTACATAAAACTTGATTTTTGTGCAAAATTTGAGTTAAATTTGATAAGTAGTTTTATAGTAATAATTTTTTATGACTTGAATAGTCCTCCATTTTGTTTACAATATTGAATTATTACCAAAATGTTGCCAAGTCATCCCTATTTGACCTTTAATTTTTGAAATTTAAATTATTAAAATTTAAAGTCAATCGAATAAGTGAAAAAATCTGAGAGGGTGATTTTTAAACGAATACAATTCTTCCATTTTATGAGGGAATTAAAAAGGAGTCTTTAGTCCGCTATTATAGTGTACAAAACTCCAAATTTTTACTTGGACTGGTTAATGAAAAAATAGGAGTCATATTATAGACACGCCCTCCATGAGTAAAATGTTAATGTGATGGTTAGATAAAAATTGAAAATATTTTGTAAAATTAAAATCAGGATTATTGAATTATTGCATTACTATCAGACCTATGTATAGATTAATTATAATGTTTCTCAAAAATGTTGCATATTGCCTCTATTTAATTTCAATTAATTTACCCACATAAGTAGCCTGAAGATTTAAAAATTTCAATTGTTTATAACTTTTTACTCATAGAAATATAATTTAATACAAAAGTAACTGTAACTTCAGTGATGTTTGCAACAGGATAAAGACAAACAAAAAAAACAGAAATTAGCTTAGACTCAAAACTATATAACAAAACTAAAAATAAATTGGAAAGTTACATAGCATATTTTGCAGTCCAAAAAAACGTTGAAAAAACAGAGGCAAATTCTACGTATTATCTCGGTTTAACATAACCTATCAGGTTGAAAATCCTTTTGGATAACTTTCTTAA